>VXBP01008718.1:0-17135 GCA_013400115.1 Rhinopomastus cyanomelas
GAGGGGTGGGTGTCAGGACGATGGCACTGGGCTGTCATGTAGTGACAGGACGAGGGCCAATGGTTGTAAGCTGGAACATAGGAGGTTCCACATCAACCTGAGAAGAAACTTCTTCCCGGTGAGGGTGACGGAGCACTGGAACAGGCTGCCCAGGGGGGTTGTGGAGTCTCCCTCACTGGAGATATTCAAGTGAATAACACATCCCGCCTGGATGTGTTCCTGTGTGACTTGGTTTAGGTGATCCTGCTGTTGCAGGGGGATTGGACTAGATGATCTTTCGAGGTCCCTTCCAATCCGTAATGATTCAATGATTCTATGATTCTATGATCTCTAACCATTATTTTTAGGAGTATATATTGTGTAGGATTTCAAAGTCTTTCAAAAATATATTTTCCTATTCATCCACGTGATTTGCCCTCCTGATTCCATCAGGGAATTGGAGTTTAGTAATTGTTTAATACCAGTCTTCATGAATTTACAACAAAATAAGTATCTCTACTTAGGTAGTTTTTATCTTAATTCAAGGTGAGGTACATGCTTTCGAGAAGACTAGCAAGCAGTGGTATTTCAAAACAGATTTGAGTGAAATCACAGTACATGCCATAATATTTTAGTGTTTACCATAATGACAGATATTCCTGCTCATGATCAGGAAGATCTGCAGCACAATCCTTGAATTATATCCAAGTTTGTGTTAGGAAGAATACGAGGGGGTGTATGCTGTTACCTCACCCTCTAGCCCACAACTTCCTTAGGAAAAAACACACCAAAAGAACCCCTCACATTATCACAGAATCACAGAACATTACAGATTGAAAGTGACCTCAAAAGATCATCTAGTCCAATCCCCTCACCAAAGTAGGATCACCTAGATCAACTAGTACAGGAACATATCCAGGTGGGTTTTAAATGTCTTCAGAGAAGGAGACTCCTCCCAGGGTAGCCCCTTCCAGTGATCCATCACCCTCACAGTGAAGGAGTTCCTTCTCATATTTATGTGGAACCTTCTATATTCCAGCTTACAACCATTGCCCCTTGTCCTATCACTAGGTGACACTGAGAAGAGCCTGGCTCCATCCTCCTGACACCCACCCTTCATATATTTATCAACATTAATGAGGTCACCCCTCAGTTACCTTTTCTCCAATCTAAAGAGATCCAGCTCCCTATGTCTTTCCTCATCAGGGAGATGCTCTACTCTATCATCTTCCTAACTCTATGCTGGACTTTCCAGCAATTCTGTGTCCCTCTTGAAATGAGGGTCCAGAACTGAAAACAATACTCTAGATGCAATCTCACCAGGGCAGAGTGGAAGGGGAGGAGAACGTCTCTCGATCTGCTGACCACTCCCATTCTGATTCACCCCAGGATGCTATTGGCCCTCTTGGCCACAAGAGCACACTGCTGGCTCATGGTCATCCTGCTGTCCACCAGGACCCCCAGGTCCCTTTCTCCTACATTGCTCTCCAACAGGTCAGTCTCCAACCTATACTGGTACCTGGGGGTGATCTTGCCCAGATGGAAGACTCTACATTTACCTTTGTTATAGGTCATTCAATTTAACCCTGCCCAGCAGCCTATCCAGGTCCTGCTGAACGACAGCACAGTCTGCTGTGGTGCTGGCCACTCTTCCCAGCTTTGTGTCATCAGCAAACTTGCTGACAGTGCACCCTAATCCCTTAAAATCATTAATAGATTGAATAGGACTGGTCCCAGTACCAACACTTGGGGGACCCCACTAGATACAGGCCTCCAACCAGACTCTGTCCCCCTTACCACCACTCTCTGGCTTCTATTCTGCTGCCAGTTCACAATCAACCTCACTACCCAATCATCCAGACCACACTGCCTCAGTTTGGCTGTGAGAATGCTGTGGGAGACTGTGTCAAATGCCTTACTCAAGTCAAGATAAACCACATCCACTGCTCTACCATCATCTATCCACTTGATTATGCCCTCATAAAAGGCTATCAGGTTGGTCAAGCATTAATTCCCTTTTGTGAAGCCATGCTGACTGTTCCCAATGACACTTTCATCCTTCATGTGCCTACAGACAGCATCCAGGACAAATTGTTCCATCACCTTTCCTGGGATGGAGGTGAGGCTGACTGGTCTATAGTTACCTGGGTCCTCCATTAAAGCAAAGAAGACTGTTTTTTTACATGCTAGACTCTTTCACCAGCCATCCTAAGGCCTTGACTTCTTTCTTCATTCCCCTCAGGCTATGAAATGCTGCTCTCTGGAAGATCAGTAGTGTGTAAAAAGAAAGACGCATATCTTGAAAATACATTCTCCATTTTTTTGTTCATCTGCTTCATCATTTTTTATTGACTGAAATGCTGGCCAAGAAAATTTTGTGCTTCCCACCTTCTAGACTATCTAGAAGTATGAGCCTTTGAGAACTGTTGCTACTCATGTTCAAATAACTATTAACACAGATCTTCAGCTGCTTGACTTTATAGGCTCAGAATGCTAAAAACAGCGAGATGGAACCGCAGATTTGTAAAATTTTTAACAATCTGTGTGTGTTATTTATCCACAGGTAGTGTAGCATAATTTCAGTTCATCCTGGGTTGAAGAAAGTCATGCTAAGTTAAACTAGTCTGTTTTTTTCTCAGAGAGGGAGACTATGCCTTGAAAAGTCTATATGCAGTAACTGAGTCATTATTCTGAAGCCAAAGAACATACCCAAGGACTCTGATTATAGCATCACTTCTTGCAAAAGAATTGCTAAGGAATAAATTGAAAAAAAGAGGTAATCTCTGCCTTGGTATGTAAAACAAATTTTCAAAAATGTATTAACAAGATCCTGGGCAACAAACATGAGTGGTCTATATGAACTATGTGTTTAAAATGCCAAAGGGTGCCTGTATACAAGTATGCTATACCCAATGACAGCTAATTAAACTTTAGGATCTATACAGCAACGGCATCACATCACAGCGTAATTAGTTTGCCAGCCAGTGAGTCAGAATAGCAGAACCTATAATAAGCCCTTACATCATTTCCATTGTAAGCAGAAGACAGTAAACATGATCTGTTGTCTTTAAAGTGTATGAACATGAACACATTTTGTACAGTAAAAATTAGTGTAATCACGTGAGTAGCATCTACCAGCTCTTAATTCCTCTGTGATCTGTGTTAGATAGTTTTGTCCTGCTGCGGCAGGGGGGTTGGACTCGATGATCTCTTGGGTCCCTTCCAACCCCTAACATCCTATGATCCTATGAACTCCTGCTATTTTAGGTGCTGCTTGCGCATAGAACACAGCCCATTCCTGACTCAAATTGCACCGAACCTACAGGCCTTGCAAAAGTGCAAAAACACGTGTGTGCTTAAGCCAAGCAGACAAGCAGTGTGAGATCACCGAGGTTAGCACACTTGGGTGTTAACAGACTGAGATCTGCATTGCAATTCACTGTCACGTGCATATTTACATTCCCTCCTCTCAGTTTTGCTTCATCTCCCCCTTTCAGTTGATTCATTCTCTATTATTGACTGGTTTCTTGGCTCCATCACACACTAGATAATAAACCACTTGTTTTACAGCTGCTGAAAAGATGAAAATGTCTACAGCAAGAATATGAAGTTAACAGTTTTAGTTTCAATTATTAATGGACTCTTGGCCAGAAGAAAACTGTCAACTCTGTTTCACATGGGATAATAAGACCCATAGAAAAACTGACCTCCCTAAGTTAGTTTATCTTGTACTATGGTTTAAACCTTTAGCAGCTGAAGCAGTAAAAGGAAATAACTATTACCTATTATTTACTTTACGTGCTGAGTACACTTTGGAAAAATTCTTCAACATATGATTATGTATAACAAAACACAAAATTATAGATGGTCTTTCCACGTGTTTTCATAATTGTAATCACTTTATTCTCAAGCTTTCAAGTGCAGTTGTATACTGTCCTCAAAAAGGGGTTTACTAGAGCTTATAAAAATGAGTCATTGTGAACTCAAGCAAACACTCGCTCAGCCTTTGCTGATGCTAGGGCATACCTTCATCAAGTCTGTGCAATAACTGTTTAATTTAGCTGATTTTATGGGGATTAAAAGCACAAATACTCACATGACTAAGTGCAATCACATTCATCACTCGACCAATACTGTCACTCCTCCTGAGGAAACAACTTTGTACTTTGGGAATGGTGGATACAGTCAGAATGCCCCTGACTTGTGGTTATTTAGAAATGATGAGTATAGGAGGGATTTTCAGCTAACAAACTTAATCGAGAAAGAAGAAGACACGTGCCAAACCACCACTGAATCAGGTCAACCAGTAAATTACTAACTCCAAGACTCCTATCTTAACTGGGAAGAATAAAATGATTAAAAATTACTGCACAAGAGTACATGTTATGCTGAATATATTTTGCAAGCAGGAGCAGTGGAGAAAGCACGCATATGGGATAGGAGTTAGGGAAATGAGAGAAGATGAAGCTCCATGTTGCAGATCATGGTTTGGTACACGAAGCAGGTTTCTGAAGGTTACTCCTTCAGCCTAGTTTTCCTCCACATCATCAACCAAAATTTACAAGCTAAGAAGTCAGAGATGTTCCTCCAAGAGACATGGAGTTGTTCTGGATTCAGTAACCCGCAGAGTGAGAGTCTGCTCTGCTTGTTACTCAGTTTCAGTTTCTCTGCTCTTCCCTTCTTTCTGTTTTCCTCCTCATTTGCTTTGCTTAAGGAAAAATAATTCTCTTTTTCAGCAGGCAACCACGTATAAAATATCCTCACTAGAAACAGAATTGGGATCAAAACAAGCACTTGAGGTATTGAGAGAGGTGGAGAGGTGTGTGTGTGCGTGCTTGTTTTGTGTTTTCAAAATGACATAAGATGATATATTTGATTAATATGGTATTTGATGAATTATCCTTGCTGAGAGTTAGTGTGTAAACAAAGATATACCTGTGTTCAAAAAGAGATTCAATAATTCACGAAGAACAAAGTGAGCCAGCTCAGGAAGTGCCTAACTCATTAATTGCTGGAAGATGAACAGGTATTTCTGGGGAAAGTTCACGTTGTATGTGTGTGTCTTGCTTTATCCTTAGGTCACCTTGTGTTTAAGTTGCACATATATCTATATGTATATGTGCCTGTATGTACACAAGCTGTACATCCTTCTCACTGTGAAGTGAAAGTTGCTGCTATGTTGATTACATTGGGCTGTGTTATCATTATGTTCTTATTCCGATGTAACTGGTTGGAGTTTTTCCTGCATGACCCTCCACCAATTGGAGCAAATGTCCTTCCACAGAATTTGATAATAAAAAAGAAAAGGAATACAGGGAAATGGAAGGATGTGGACCAGGAAGACACCACCAGCCATGAGGAGAGCAAAGCTGTGCTGTTTTCTCTACACAACATCTGTTTAAGCTGCAGTTCAGGGTCTTAAGAAGCAATGTCTTAGAAAGCCCCAGGAAGCCCAAAGGAAGACGGATGGCAGATCATTCAGGATGCTAGCGTGCATTGCAACGAAAACTGATTACTGCCTTGAAATTGGTGCTGCTCAGCGGGCGTTCATATAACATTGCTTTGTTTCCTAACAAGATTACCAAGACAAACCTCTCTCACAGCCACATAGCCTCTTCGCTTCCCTGGCACGAGTACGGATAGTTGCTGTCTTCATCTTAGATCAGAAAGGGTCAGGAGGCTCTGGCTTGTCACCTATAACGCTAACGTTACCTGCAGGCCTAAGCAGATGCTGAAATGCACATGCTATGGCAAAATGCTAAAAAGCAGTATTTTTTTTAATTAAAGAACATGCACTGAGTTACCAGTGCTCTCTGGATACTGAAGAGTGCAGCAGTACTTGGAATCACAAAAGCAGCAGCAGTCCGCTATGACTGTGTTAGGGTTTGCATTAACTCCCCTCTCCTGGATGAAGACAGCACTGAAATTTCCACAGGATGTGAGGAGCCCTGTTTCTCCATCAATAGCTCACAAAAGAATTCAAGACCACACAAGTGTGCGTATGCACGTGTGCACACACGAGCGCTGATAGTATACAAGCAAGAAAAGAGGAAATTCTGAACTACCATCGTTCAGCCACTCCGCACTATTTACTTGCCTGTTACTTTCAGGCCTTTGTAAGTATTCTTTCTAAATTGATTAGATAGTTATTGTTTGCCTTTAATCATAGTAATTCATTAATCATTTAAAAATAGAAAATGTGATTTAGCTTTGTATTTAAGAAAATGAGCCTTAGACATGTTTTTGGAAAAGGTGTTTCCTACAAGGCTTGCTTTCCTTACTCAGAGCTGAAAATTCTTTGGTGTCACTGAAGCATTTGAACAGGAAAAAATGTATTGCCATGAGCAAACCTCTTAAAACATCCAGAGGGCTGGTAACTTCAAGGCCTTCCAGAAGAGATAAAAAGACAACAGAAACTCTTGCTTTCATTCCATTTCCACTCCCCCTTATTCCTTCCCCCTCCTCTTGCTGCGAGCAGCCAACAAATGCAAGGTATTGTAGTACCTACAACGAAAGTTGTCTGATCTACCAAATATTAGTTTACCTGTCAGCTTGCATGTGTGCTGTAATGTTGACACTGAGCTTGTTAAATGAACTCTGCGTCCTGAGCAGACCTGGATGTGCTTTAACTTTGCTCGGTGTTTTGACTGAGAGTGCTCTATTTCTGCATTCCTGTTGCTTGAAGTTGTCAGAGGAGAAATTTAGCTCTGCCACTAAACAAAGGCCTTTTGATACTTTTTCTGAGCCATTGCTGAGTGATTTTTGCATGTTTACCACTGAAGAAACCTCCAGGGACTGCATCAACATCGTAGTGCTTCCATGGTATGGCACAGTGTAATGACAGGGAAGGAAGAATTGTCAGCTACAGGAATGCAACTGTTTTCTCACCACTTCAGTCACCAGCGTGTTGACTGTAACAACAGACAAACCCTAAGATGTTTTAGTTTGTTATTTCTTCTTTCTATTCTTTCTAGACAAGTTCTTTTTCATGAATTTATAAAATTTTGTTAGACTTTACTGGAAAAACTTATAAATATTCAGAGACTATATAATTTGTAAAGAAAAATCCTCCCCTTTTTATAGAATAATACTAGATCAAGAACAGGTTTTCATATAAAAACAATGCTTTTCTTCCTTTATGAGCACAAGAAAGCTACAGTTAGAGACCCAAAAAAAAAATTAAAGTAACTAGCTCCAGAACAGCATCGTTAATACTACCATAAGTTCTTGGCCTCAAAAGATACGGTCCCAGGATATGTTCCTGTGCAACTTGGTCTAGGACTGTAGGTGATCCTGCTGTGTCAGGGGGATTGGACTGCATGATCCTTCGATGTCCCTTCCAATCCCTAATATTCTGTGATACATCTATATTAAAGTAGGCAAACTGAACATATCATAGACTCATAGAATCATTAGGGATTGGAAGGGACCTTAAAAGATCATCTGGTCCAATCCCCCTGACACAGCAGGATCACCTAGACCAAGTCACACAGGAACACATCCAGGTGGGTCTGAAACATCTCCAGTGAAGGAGACTCCACAACCTCCCCAAGCAGCCTGTTCCAATGCTTTGTCACCTTCACTGGGAAGAAGTTCCTTCTCATATTGATGCAGAACCTCCTATGTTCCAGCTTACACCCATTACACCTTGTACATGGAGCTGTTCTCCTGACAGAAAACTTTTACTAAGCAGTTTCACTGGGACTATTTTTTTTTCATTTCTCATCAAAATTTTCCTTCAATAGTTTTGGGGGTATTTTTGTCCAATTACATCCCATGTCTTACTTCCAATATTTGAAATATAACAGAGAAAAGACAAGTTTGATGAAAAAATGTCAGAACAATTTTTTCTTATTCCAATGAACTAGACACTATAAAAACAAATAAATTCAAAACCAGTCAACTGTAGAGCAAATTTGTCTTAATATAAAGTTACTTTTTAATCTGGTCCTGGATGACGTTGTCAGTATTCTAAATCTTTATTCAGTTTTAAACCTTCTACTTTTCCCACTCTCATAATTACTTTAATGGTTTTATTACCAGAGTGTTTATTGATGATATACTTCATAATTTAGGATGGCATGGACAGTTACTTTTAAGTCAGTCTTTAGTTTCCTACTCTAGGAATGAGGCTCCTAGGCTGAAGTAATGTGAATCCTACACTGGATCATTTGAATTTCTCTGTGTAAATTCTAACTTATCATAACAGATTATAAATATTCTGAACACTTCCTGCATTTCCTTTGAGCCATATTAGACTGGGTCCATAGGTCAGTTTCAAATTCTGACAAAGGTATCTTGTTTTTTACTACTGCTGAAGCATTGAATCACTAAACAATTTTTTTCCAGGAAGCTACTCTTTTCTGCCAAAACTCTTTCTAGGCTGGAAAGCTTTGCCCGACTCCTATTGTTGTAATTGCCCATCAGGTACCCAAGGAATCTGATCACTTAATGTTAGGAAGTGGCCCTAGACTTCATCATGACTGAAAGAAACAAGGACTTGGTCTCAAGCAACGTGATATTTTTTTCCATAGTTAAACTGAAACCTACTCCTCTGTTCTTTTCAAAAACTATGCAATCTTTAAGATAAACATGACATTTTTATAATTATTTTAAATAATGAATTCTAATGTCACAAAAACAGAAGGGTTAAATCACATCATTTAAAAATATATGTATATATTATATCAAAATAGGACCTGTAAATTTAACTTTTAAAACATCTTTTAAGTTTGTCTCTTTTTGTCTATGACAATGAATCTCTTCAGTAAAGACTAAAATACACAGAAGCACAGAACATTAGGGATCGGAAGGGACCTCAGAAGATCATCCAGTCCAATCCCCCTGCCAGAGCAGGATAACCTAGATGCAAATTGCTGGGTGTTTTGTGGTGGGTTTTTTTTAAATCGTAATCACTGGTGCAAGTCCAGCTCTCCCAGCTGTTCCCAGGCAGCTCACTAAACGAAGACCAGACCCTTCCAAAACATCACTATCTCCTTCTAGATGGCAAACACAGCACAGGAAGGCAGTGCTCCCAAAACCTGCATTTCCTACTTCTCCGGGCATCCACTTGCTGTACTGATGAACTTGGGGGGTTGTTTGAAAACGGCCTTGAGCATCTCAGAAAGGGAGGAGCTCTGCTTTCACCTACTCTAACTTAGTAATTAAGTCCTGCTCATTTCAATAAAAACAAAGACAACCATCACTGGGAAATTCAGAGAAGCCCATCAGAACCATGCATGGTCAGCTGTAGCTTTTACCTGGCCCTGTACTTAGTGCTACAGAAAATAAAATCCAATTCAGCAGCTTGAGACTCCTCTCAGGCTGTTTGTCTGCCTTCAAAACTTGGCCTCCAAGTTTCAGGAGAAAAAACCCCCCACAATCAGTTTCTTGCTCAGCAAGTGCCTCCCTGCACAATAACTGAAGGTCCAAACACAGCTCTTCAGGTCTCCCTCTTTCAGAGGTTCCAGCACTTGTGCTGGCTCCTCTCTCTTTTCTTCCCTCACTCCAGCAGCTGATTGCAATGAAAATTACAACCTGAGTAATCACTTTCAGGCAACAGGCACGCCTGCCTCAAACAACAACCCCAGGCAGAAAGACCTCGAGGAGACCCCAGTTACACCAGGCTGGGTCAAGGAAAATAAAACCATCTAAATCTGTGCTTATTTTGGGATTACCAACCTCACTGCAGCACCAAACCTCCACATCCACTGCTTCTACCACCACTCTGGCTGCCAAGCAGCACCAAGGCTCTCACTCAACATATCTTAGGTCAGTGGAGTCGTAAAAAGGCCTCTTCACAAGACAAGCACCAGAGTATGGTTCAGCAGTGCCACATTCAAACTCTCACGGCCAAGTTCCTGTGCGACTGGATCTAGGGGAATCCTGCTGTGACAGAGGGACTGGACTGGATGATCCTCTGAGGTCCCTTCCAACCCCTGATGTTAACACACATCTCTACAGCTCTAATGAGTTCTCACCTGAAGTGTTATTTTCTAACACTTGGTTATTAGTTGCCAGCAGCTTTCCTGGCCTTCAAAGCAAAGTTATCCAAACATACATAGCAGTAGAAAGTAGTCAGGTCTGGTCTATTGGTCTTGGTCCCATGACCTGCTAGTTAATTTACATATATTTTGTCAAACAAAATCTGATGAGAAATTGAATAGAATTTTATGGTCTCATAATAAATAAAGAAATACCATCTTTTATTAGAAATCTTTTACAAAAGAGTATTAGATAATTAAGCTGTTGTATAAAAACGCATGCATATCAAAGTTCTCAATGAAGAAGGTTCATTGAAGCTGCCTCTTCACCACTGTAAATGTCTCCAAACTGTTTTGGCTGGGTGAAGTTAAAACAAAACATGCTCTAATAAGTGCTCTGAACAAAGTAGTGATGGGAAAAAATAGTAGGGACTAATATGCTTCAGTGCATATTTCTGATTTTTTAAAGGTTATACTTTTAAAAACTTGTTTTCTATTATCAAGTAATACATCTTTATAAAGACGTCGACAAAAAAAATAGGTTTGTCTCAACAGGTACCGCTGATAAGAACTTCCCACTAGGCACTAACCAGTGCAGTTTGTACATACACTCCATTTTCTACTCTGACAACAATTAAGACAGAAGCAGATTTATCAGTATTTATGACTTCCTTCTGTTTGTCTTACCTTAGAGTGAAACATATTTTTGGATTCAATTTTCCTAAAGATTCTATCATCCTGTATTGAGTCAATACACGCATAAATTGGGTGCCATCTAAAAAACAGCTCAGCGATGACAGGTCTTGGTGTTTGCTACGTGCTGTAAACTCAGGAATCAGCCAACTCCAGCTAACAAAGCTGTGGTAACTGAAAGCGAGATTTTAAATACCATTACTCTTACGGTACAGTAGCAGCTCGCAAGCACTGACTTCTACAACATCCCCTGAGTATGCATCACCAATATTTTTTTCATTTTCTTTTGACTCATATGATGATGGGTAGACAACACAGAAAGTTTTTAGTTTTGACTTCAGAGAGGTAGTGTTGTGGTGGTAAGTTTTCATTTAATTTGGATTATTCTCTTACAATCTGCTAATTTAAAATATACGCATCCACAAGAACTCAATCCTGTTAAATCTGGATCTTCTCTAATTGAGCTGCTTTGTTTCACAGGTTCCCAGCAATCTCCCTAGAAGAACTCCTTTTTATTCTTTTTCTTACATAATGGTGTAAAAGAACCCCTAGCTACTGAACCATGATACAGTCTTTGACTGCAACCAGTTTCTGAAGGGAAAGCTCTAAATCATTATCAAAGTATAATGAACATTGCCACTAAATGCTAACTAAGCGCCTCATTGGAAAATTTGAAAGGCATTAATTCAGACAACAGTTTCTGTTTATCTCCTATATTTCCTGGTTCTAATTCCTCCTTTTTTATTTATTCTTAAAGTAATTTGCATGAAAGAAGCATCTTTGTTTTTCCAATATTCATTTCCTTTCTCTCATTTAGGGCATCGTTCTGATTCATTCAAAACAATGGCAATTTTCCTGGCTTGCTTCAGGAAAGTAGACCTGGTGGTGAGAAACACTGGCTGTCTCCAAGACCCGTGGAAGTCAGACACCAGGTAACAGCCCTCAGTATCCTTTCGGATCAGAATCCTTTCAGTGCAACTTTCTTTGTGCAACTTAATGATTTGCCATTGCAGAAATGCTGATTACTTCACCCACTGGGGATTATGACTTTATGGTGGATTTCTAAGTCCACCCCTTTCACATCCTTCTCTTTTCATGCAAATAGCTCTAATTATACTAAATAGCGAGAGAAAGCAGGAAATGCATGTCACAGGGAAACAGGGTACTGAGAAGCAGTTTCTATACACTACTGATAGCTCAAAATTTGAACCAGTAGAAAATGTCTATCTGTCATTCACTGCTGAAGAGCAGCCAGGAGAGCATTGTATGTCCACTGCAGAAAATGACTTTTTGTTTTAGATTATCAAGGAGAAAAAAAACAAACCTGAAGGATTCTGACATCGTGTTACAAAGTGTTTTCTGCACCGACATTTTCATCCCGTTCCAGACTGGTTGTGTTTGGAAAACAGTGATTTCCAAGCTTGGTCATTTGAGGCTTTTTGCCATGTTTGCTTAAACGAATGTGATTTATTCATCAATAGGGCTTCAAACTTTGTGCATGTGTGTGTGTGTCTGTAAATTAATCCACTAACCACCAGAAAGTGGGATTTTGATTGGAAGGCCCTGTCAGAGTCTGTCTGAGGGATGGCTGTGCTTTCCATCACTGTAACCTGTAATCCCCATTTCCAGTGGTTAAAAATAATTCATTGTCACACAAAGAGCCTTCTTTCTTTCCTGAGCACATCCAGCAAAGGAAGATTCTCCACAAACCATTTACATTTTGCTACACTTGATATATAGGCTGATGCTTGCAAATTATCCAGTCAAAATCTCCTCTAGAAACACCTGTATTTGGCAGCACAGTTCAGGATTTACTGCTAGTCAGAGGAGCATATGTCCCACCACACTCTGTGAGTCTTGGCCTGAAACCTTCTACTTCGAGTCTTTGAGCCCTTTTATCGCCCAGGTAGTCTGACACCCCACTCAATTTAGAAATTAATTTTAACTGCAGGAGAAGAAAACAAGAGACTGAAAATACCACTAATTAAGTGAAAAAATAGTATACTCTGTGTCAGGTCCAGACACGAATGAACGTATTTGCAGAATGTTTTGGGGAAAGCAAGGTGCTAGCAACACAGTAGTGTGACTTGTTCTTTATTCTTTCTAATGCAGTCATCCTTTCTGCTTTTTCCTCATTTAAAGCTTTAAATCTTATATCAGAACTACATAGATTATTAGATAGATATATATTATGTACCTATATATATATATCTCCAGAGATATTAAATGGATTCTCTATTTATATACCTAATTATATAGATGAAGCGATATAGATCTTTAAAACACAACATTTTCTACTTTTCAATTTGAAACTACAAAACAACAGCTGAAAGAACACCGACACATCTGGGGCTCCTAGATCACACTTGGGTATTACCTCCATACAAAAAGATGGTCACCGAGATGCCAAATAGTCCAAGATACTAAATGGCCATAAAATCCTTATTTTGTTATTGCACTCAAGCAAAAGTCTATGCTACCTTTAAAAATGAGGAACAGCTTCCAACACCTCAATCATATTTAAAAACAAAAATGAAAAAAAGAAGAAAATATTCAAGAAGAGCCTGTATCAGCAGAGAGCGTTTGCATGGCTATAACTGCAGTCTCATTCTTCATCATGCTATCGTGTTTGATTCTGAAATCATGTGCTGGACATCAATCCCTGAAGCTAGACTCAATGTGCAATGAAACAATGACTGGAAGATCCAACCACAATCTGGGATTTCTTAACATTATGAAAAAGAGACACACAAGAAGGAAAGCAGAGTCCAGCATGAGTACATCTACCTAAATTTCACTACCGTGCTGCTGCTCCCCGCCCCCCCGCCCCGTGCACACACTCCTTGCTGTGATATACTGCAATATTATGTCTGCAGGTTTTTTTCCATGAACACCCTCCAGGTGAACACTGGCTGTGTGATAGAGCTTTTTGTGCACAACAAGATGTGTTTATACAATCCCTTTCTCAAATCACAACAGACTGTGCAGTTAAAAACAAAAGTACAGTGCTGACACTGCTGTGATCCGTTCAATCAGGCCGGTTATTGCAGGCATATGGGAAAGTACAGGGGAAAATAAAGCCACCTCCAGCCTCTAATAGAGTTACAATGCAAATGAGGTCTCCAGAAACCTGTTTTTAATTATTGGCATGTCTCTGTTACATGAATTCACCAAGTCAGTAATATCAGAATCCTCCCACTTATGTATTCTGCAACATCATAAAAATAAGGAGCACATTTTACTTGGAAAATTCAATATTTTTATTAAAGGCATGTATCATTCTCATTGAGAGAAGGAGAAAGGGAGAGAATGTGTATAATATGCTCTCTACATTTCCTAGAAAATGAGAAATGGATGAAGAAATTAACAGACAAGTACTCAAAATCATTCCCTCCAAACCATCCCACAAGTTGCTGCAGAATGCTTGAGTCAATTTTCGTGCATCAGAAAAGCAAATTAATTATTTGTTGGAAAAGACAAATCTGTGGTGGTAGTAATTTGGAGTTGACAGAAAGGAAATCTCTGAGAAAACACATTAAATACCACAAAAGTTTGTTTGCGTTGTATCATGTCCAGATAGGTTCTTTACAGTGAAAAAGAACCCAGAGTGATGGGACAGATGTCATGGATGAGCAGAATATTCCTCCAGGGATTCGTGAATTTCAGCCATGCCGTTAAGTGACACTTTGAAGTTCAGGAGAGAAAAATTAGGTGTGGTGTGCTCCCCAGCCTATGCACTCAAAAAGACTTCCAGGGAGTTTTCCATAGCTTTATGACGAGTAGTAACTGCTTCTTTCAGTACTAATATAATCTTGCCCTCCATAACTTATTTGATTGTCTTCACGTAAGCTAATCTTGTCACTTCTCTTCTAAATTTCCAACCATGTAAGAACGGAAGCAGGCTCCATTTAAAAAAGGATTGATTTCTTCTTCTTTTCTGCAGTAGCAAGGAAGACCAAGTACGTTCAGAAAGATGGCATTTCAAAGCCAAGTAGGAGAGTGGGATTTTGCCTCAGAGAAGGCAGCTGGTTTCTTTGTAAATCTCAAACTTACATCATTGCTATTACCAGGTCAGAGAAAAAGTTCTCAAATATTCACAACAGGATACCTTTTGTAAAGGCCATGCTTTAATGCATAGCTACCACAGCAAGTGACAATTACTGAGAGATGCTGATGGAGCAAAGTGCTGACAGAGCCTCTGGAACACAAACCATCAGTTGCTGATTACTTATCTTCAGTCAGGTCCTTAATTTTAATTTTCCAATACTACAGAAAAGTAAAAGCATTCAGTCTTCCTCAGTCCTACTATTTTATTAGTACTATTTCCATTAAACTGCTGCTAAACCCCAAAGGCTTTTCTTTTTTTTAAAAAAAAGGGAAAAGAATAACGAAAACTGAGAAAGTTTTAACTGCCTTAAAGTGGTTAAGAGCTCAAAGTAGTAACATAATCTGAATGAACTCTTTCTTAGAGCTGTCATTGGGAACAGCAGCATAACACACACTGATAAGCATTAAAGTTCATGAATTATTTAGCTTAGAATGTTCTTAGAAGTTAAATAAATAAATAAACAGGTAAATGAAACGCCGCTAAAGCTTCTGTAGCAAGGAAAATATTCGAATAAAAATCCAGCCAAACAGAAATGCCTTTGTGTATTCCTGCTCATTCACTTTTAAAAATAGTCAGAAATAAGTTTATGTAAGAATTTCATATCTACAGCTAAAATTCACAATTTTAAAATAAAAATATAGATAATTATTCATCCTTTGACTGTAGTCCCATGATCACTTGTTACTCACAACTGTAGGATCACTGTCTCAAGAACTGATCTGTTGCATTAAAGCTGTTTTCTTTTAGAAAATTGATCCATACACCATTTACGCTTAACTTCCATAAAAATCAATGTCTTTTAAGTGCGCAACGTTAATTTCACCTTTGGCTGCTTAAGTGTGACCTCAGAACTATTTAATGAAGTCAAACTTGGAAAGAGGATGTATTTGTTCTCGAAAGCACTGCTCTCAGTCAACACACTTCTAAAACTCTGGTGCTAGAGTCAGAATTTTATTTTGTTTGGTAAATGGAGTCAAAAACTTGTAACCAGAAACCCACTGACCCCAAAACGCTACCTTTATGCTTTTTCCTGATCTTATGAACTCAGCCATCTTGTCCTAAATCTTCATATTTTGAAGTATTATTTTTTGCTCTGATCTTCTCTGTTCTCTTGCCTCTGAAGGTGTATCTATAACATTTAATGAGCATAAAGTTCTGTCTACCTTATATTCCTGTAATTTGAATGTCTTTCGTGCACTAAGATATCTTATTTTCCACTAAAAAATATTCTTTGTCTCCTTCATTGCTGATAGTTAAATCTTTCTAAAAATTAAAATTCATCCTGTCTTATATATATGGAATTATTTGTATTTCTACAAGCTCTGAAAACAAAGCAGGTGACAACACTACTCTCAAACTGCCTGAAATTTGGGTTTGAGGAAACAAACATTTTTCTTTCTTTTTTAATTTCATGGATTACAACACCTGTGTTTAAACAAACAGAACAAGAAAAATGAAAACACATGTATTTCTTACTAGTACGGGTGTTTGGCCTTCTGAGAAATAAATGTAGAGTATCATGAACAGATAACTATCCAAAAGTTGCTCTTCCAGAGCACCATGTGAGAAAGGATCATGGAAAAACAACATATTTGAATTGGTCGTAGAAAATAAGCTTACAGAGAGATTAGTTTTGCTTTTATTAATAAGGCACAGTGTTCATCAGTCATTGCTCTACACAAAGTATTTGTCAAACTGATACTTCTGGACACTTCATAGAATCATAGAATCGTTACGGACTGGAAGGGACCCCGAAAGATCACCTAGTCCAATCCCCCTGACACAGCAGGCTCACCTCACTGGAGAAGTTATGGAATCAGAATCAGCCAGGGTTGGAAGGGACAACAGGATCATCCAGTTCCAACTCCCCTGCCATGGGCAGGGACACCCCACCCTAGATCAGGCTGGCCAGAGCCCCATCCAGCCTGGCCTTAAATACCTCCAGGGACGGGGCCACCTCCCTGAGCAACCCATTGCAGGCCCTCACCACTCTCACGGTCAAGAACTTCCTCCTCACATCCACTCTAAATCTACCCATCTCCAGCTTTGCTCCATTCCCCCTAGTCCTGTCGCTACCTGACATCCTAAAAAGCCCCTCCCCAGCCTTTCTGCAGGCCCCTTTCAGATACTGGAAGTCCACAATAAGGTCACCTGGGAGCCTCCTCTTCTCCAGACTCAACAGCCTTAATTCTCTCAGTTTGGCCTCATAGGAGAGGTGCTCCAGCGCTCTGATCATCCTCGTGGCCCTCCTCTGCACTCGCTCCAGCACATCCACATACCTCTTGTAATAAGGGCTCCAAAACTGGACACAGTCCTCTAGGTGTGGTCTCATCAGAATGGAGTAGAGGGGGAGAATCACTTCCCTCGACCTG
>VXBP01008719.1:0-40663 GCA_013400115.1 Rhinopomastus cyanomelas
GAGTTTTATATATAGGGGAATACATATATACAGACATATGCATGTCTATTCCCTTATATATGTCTATATATACACATTCCCAAAAGACAAAACATTTTCTCTGGAAATAAGAAAAACAAAGACCAGGAACTGCCAAAGGAAGGTTTGAAAGGAAACAGACAATTTCCCCTGGGGTTAAACAGATTTGTTTGGATATTTATTTAAATATCTCCTCTACACTTTAAAATCTACATTCAGTGTTTATGTTTATATGTTGTTTTGGTTTTACTTATGTACACAGACTATTAAATTAATACATATTGTGCGTTAATGTAGGGACTGATTCATCAGGAATATTATGCAGGCACAGCTAAATGTGACAGTTGCAAGAAATCCTGCATTTGCTGTGTTATATCTGATACTCCTGAGGTCTGATATGGCAAAATAAGGCTGAAGCTTCCACTGAAACCACATCACCTGCAACGTCTGATAAAGCTCTTTGATGGGGTTTTTTGTGTTGGCTTTAGTGAACTTTGTATTAGATCCTAGAAAGCAAGAATGGTTTGCAGACTGAGAAGAATACCTTTGAAGAAATAATCATCTCTAGTTTTGTAAAGAGCATATGAGGAAAACCATATGGCCACAGCTTGACATATTGTGACCAGCTCCCTCAATTGCTGCTCAAAAGGGAAGGCAAGCTGTAGTTCTCAACGCAGTGTTCCGTAATGGATTTTAAAGCTGTTTGCATACATTAGCTACGTGATGTTTCCACTTAGTTCCACCAACTCTAAACTGGAAAGACCAAAAATTGGAGTGCCAGTATCTCACAGAAAGGGCAGCAGAATTTGGGTGTCTAAATGGCCAGTGATGCCATTCAGAGACGTGCAAATTACATCAGTATGGGGCAAGTCTTTTGACTCAGTAAAACTATGCCAAAGAATTTGCTCATAAATACCCATTGCCTTAAAATACAGAACTGCAAGTAGCTTCAAATATTTGGGAGACATTCTACATCTGCTCAGGTTTTAGCACTATGCTTTTTTGTTAATTCCTGTATTCTTCAAGGGCTGTGCAAATCTCCAAACTTCAATTGAGAGGTAGACAACGAGAAAAATTCTAACGGCAAAAGAAAGGCATGCAAATTATATTGGAATTACATTGCAATGCTTATGCAAATTGTGATTAAAAAGATGATAACACATGCAAACATTTATAGTATATATATGCAAAAATATCAGAAAAGCACCCATCCCCAAAAAAATCCTGAAAGCGCTGTTAAAATTTATGTAATTTCTGAAAATAATTATCTAAAAATTCCCTTTATATTCCACTCTGTGAATAGAAAAATAGTCATCTATAGAGAAACTAACAGAAGTCGCCTTGACTCAGTTTTGTTTCAGGCAAAATTGTTAGTTTTGGTTACAGTATGTTCACCTAGAAAAGTGGTCACTGGTTTGCTGAGTGAAATCCTGTCCCAGCCTGTCTGTTTGCAGCGTATTATGTATCTGAATACTCCCGACTCACATTCCTAACCATTCAGACCTGAAAGCAGCAAGTAAAAAATGTTGCTTAGGCATTTGTGGAAAGAGAATGACAAGAAAATGTGTAAGAAATGTCACTACAGTCCAGTTCCAAGTACTTGGTATTAACATCAAAATGGAGACTAGGATGGGAGTGGGGATCGAGAGTTCTCTGGGAGGAAAAAATGATGTACACACTGCCACATGTCTTTGAAGCACACTGACATGCAAAAAAGGCCTTTAAAATTCATTTAGATCTTTAATCATGATGTGAGATTGCTGCCATTCACTTCTGCAGTAAGTTGAAGTCAAGCTCCCTCTCATAAGGACAGCATCATTCACCAGAAAACACAGATCTGAAGATAAAACAAGCCTTTTCCTAACTGTGTAAAAGCAGTTCAGAAATCTCACTCCTGAAATAGAAGGATTGTAGTTTGCATCCTTACACTACAGGTTTCCACATCAAAAATTCATTTTGTGAATGCAATGGAATTATAGAACCCCTAACATCCTATGATCCTATAGAACTGGCAACAGCTGCAACCGCAGTTCAGTGGGGAGAAGTGGGAGGGGTGAACTTTGGCTGGGTTCTTCAAAAAGTATGGAGAAGTGTTGTTGGTCAGATGACTTTCTCAAGAGTTAGAAAGGGCCATACAGAAGGACCCTCAAGCTACATCTGGATGTGTACTTTGTAAGTGCTTTAAATGTAGCCCTGGTTTTAAGAAGGAAAAATACTACTGATGCTATTCCTTTCCACCAATTTAATACATTTCAGCATTATTTTTCTTGGTTGATCAAACAACAGCAAGATTATAATTAGACTCAGTGATACTGTGGCAGAGAAATTAAAAGAATGAAGTACAGACAAGTATAAATGGGATTAAGACAAATTATGGATTTGCTTGCACTGCCTGATAGAGACTACAGACTCTATAGGGCGTAACAGATGCACGTGTCAAGTCTTGAAGTTTTAGAGTACATGTCTTCACTGCAGGCAGGAGTGTATCTTAGTCCCGACCCTGCAGTGGTTCAGACTAGAGGTGAGGTAATGAAAAGAAACCAGGGGAAGTTAAAGAGATGCTATATACTCAGGACTTATCCAGAAAGCAGAAATACAATGACGAAATGATTTACAGCACAAATTACAGCTCAGCACAAGTGAAAGTGATATTCTGGGCTTTGAAGGCAAGTTCTAATCATTTTGTTTCTCCGCTGCTCAATATAGAGTAGATTCAAGGCAATTTTTTTGTTATTACTTTTACACAAGACAATTGCCCCTTCAGGAGATGTTATTTGGAAGACACCATTTTTTAATTCTAGGCAGTTTTTGCATAGATCTGGTTCCAATTTTCTTCATTCATTCTTTAATATTCAGCAATATCAGGAGTATTCTGATATTTTTTATATTGTTACTTGCATTAAGGGGTGTAAGGAAGTGTTTCGCTTGACACAGCGCCTACTTCACATTGCTCCCGTTGCCTACTACATCATTTTAACTGTTAGGTAAAAATTCCAATGGCAGATCTTTCAGTCCTATTATTTTTTAACATCATTGATCAGATACAAGAGCAGCGTCTCTGTTGAGGGTTACATTTATGTAAAGTTTTATGTCCTCTAAGACAGTAACATAACTTAATGTATTGGTGATAAAGTGTGTCTATGGCTTGAGGAACATTGTTTTCCCCTTATTTCCTGTGTCCTGTTGCATCATATTCTGCAATCCTGTATAACATGGGTAAGCTGCCTGCATTTTTCCTGAGATCCCTTTTTTATCATCTTGTTTTTGTCTGAGTCCTTTATTTACTCAACAACTTTTAATAGACTTAAATCAAAAGCTGACACGTGTTGTCTTCTACCCTACATTCTTAATGATGATATTTTTTGTCAAGAGGTAATAAGCACCTCGAGTTTTTTCCCTCAGTCATTTTGGTTCAGCCTCTATGTTCATCTCTTTTCAATAATCTCTACCTTTCTATCACTTGTTGTCAGGAGCAGAGTGATGCTCTTCATGACTACTCTTTAGTGAAAATTTCAGTTCCCCTTTCACAATCCAGTATTTAGAAGTGATACTTCTCACTGCAGGAAAGCTTACTGGCTATAAAACTCTTCATCACTTGCTGGCTCTGGGGATGTAGAGCCTTCACAGATCCCAGAATTCACCTTGTACACTGGTGTAGACAAAAGAAAAAGGAGCAATGTGTTTACCAGATGCTGTTCTGGCAGGGCTGTGTCTTGGAGGAGGTGCAACTCTGAACATGAGGGCTGCGAGAGGAACTGTAATTTTACCAGCACTAAATACATTTCCCTTACACAGTTGACTGCTCACATCTGAGCTCCTAATCCTTTTTTTCTCCCTAAACCCTGAAATGCTTGCATTTTGTTACTGATGCATCTATAAAATCACAGGACTCGTTTGTTTTTCCTGCCTATAATTATGTTAAAAGTAGGTAGTAATTTCTGTACCATGCCATGAGTATATACACAATGCTTCTTCCCCAAAACAGCACTGCGATAATGACAAGATTCAGCAGTGTTGTGGAATTTCCTAGTATGTAAGGTCAGCAAAGTATGCAAGTATCCAGCAAAATAGATTCAAGGACTACCAAAATTTTTACAAGTACGAAAATAATCACATTGAACACTACTACTAAGAAATGGCTTTTTAAAATGCACTCCCTTGTCTTTTAGATTTTACCTTCTCACTGTTGTTGTTACTGGCACTTCACAGTGTGTTGAACACAGGTAGCTGCCTTTGCAACTTCTGGAGATTTTAAAGGGGACTTAAATAAATGATAATACTTTCCTGGAACTGAGTGCATGTGCATCCTGCATAAGCAGTGCATAAATGAATCAGACCCTTAATTTTCACAATTTCTGAGGCATTCATATGCTCCTCTCCAAAATGAATAGCACCTTTCCTCGCTTACAAATAGAGCAGAAATACTTTCACTGCTCACTTCCAGAAGCTTGCACCTTTAGCTTTCTAGTGCAATGGCAAGAACTTAGTTCTGTAAAGTGGAATTGTAGGCTTTGTATGCTTTCTTTTCCCTAAAGGAAGAGTGACACAAGTGTCAGCGAGAAACTCTAGGCACAAGACAAAATTTCCTGCACAAAAATGATGTGACATTGCAAAGCTTTCAGACTGGCACTGCCAACGTGCCTTGCAGCATTTTTGCTTGAACCAGCATTACAAAACAGTAGCATTTCAGTAAATACACGGGAAAGGGAGGTGGGAACTGGTATGAAGTTACCTGTCTGCAAAGACCTAAAGTTAGACCTTCAATCTCTTCTCAGTAGACTGTCAAACAACTAATGACTTGTCAATAAACCAAAGCATCTACTTAGAAGTCATTGTGAAACTGCTTCAGGCCAAAAAAGCCAAGGGTAAGTATCCTTTTAACATGAGCAGGTTCTGAATCTAGTCCCTTTAGGAAGAAAACTTCATAGTCCAATCCAGATCCTTCAGCCATACAGGAATACATAATCTAACAAATTAAATGCCGCTCTTGTTAGCAATGAAAACACTGCTTTTAGATAATTTTTTATGTACAGGCAGATTTTAGCTTATTTTTGAATTTGTGAGGTCTGAACACACTTTGTGTTCAAAGGTTTATGTTGAAGCATGATGGAATCAGACATCACAGGAGGAACCAACTTCTGGAGTATATATTATAATTCAGCTGCTTGTTTTATTTTAGAGATGGTGCCCACCTGTTGTCCATCTTCTAGCCTCAACCTTTACACCCATTTTAGCACTAACGTTTGTATCTGTTTCTGCAGACACAAGGTTATCTTTTTGATCTAGTGGAACTACAAAAAATTTCAGTGTGCTTTACTCAGGTACTCTGATCCTTTTGCAAAAAATCTTTGAGTTCATATTCATTTCAATATTAATGGCAAGTACAGTTTGGGCAGATTATTTCGACTGACTTTAACACCATTAAAATGAACACAAAGTATCTTCCCAAATAAAACCAGGAGATACATTTGCATTAGATACACTTATGAAACAAAAATATTTGTCATTGGAAGCCTTCATAGTCTGTTTTACCTGACACTTGGCTGTCCAGAGTCATATGTTTGATGGACTCATCTGCAGAGAGTCACTACCTCTGTCATCTCAATGTTGTGTCACTGAAATAAATAACCTGCGGACAGTAATTCAAATTAGAGTCTTGCCACGGGGCAAAAATTTGTTCCCATCCAATATTGCAACTGATCATTATTACCACAAAACCTGGCCTTGAAAATATTTTTCTAGTGGAAGTCATAAATGTTGCCTTCTGAATAATATTGTAGATTAAATATTGGTTTCTCTTTCTGAAGGGTCTTCGGAAGTTTTATCAGCTCTACTGGCAGCATCTTCACTCTCATTGTTTGTTAATGGTTCTGCTTCCTTCAAGTCAGCATTCTTCTGCGCTTTCAGCTTCTCATCTTCTAACTTCTTTTCTTTTGCCAAAAGCCTATAGTTAATGACGTTGCCAATGAACAACCAAATACTGGCCACAATCACAATCACCCCGCAGACAAAATACATATACTGATATTCACCGGTAACATCCACTAGCCAACCTGAAATTCGAAGGAAAGAAGAGAGAAGAAGTCTTTAGAATCCAATACCAAAGGCATTCCTTCCCTTTCGCTAGACTAAGTATCTACACATTGCTTGGCTTCGAAGTCGGAGCAGCAAAACCCTCTCAACATGTTCAAACTGTCTAACATATATAATGGAACTCTAATGAAACATGAATTAATCAAACTAGCAGTTGTCATTGGAATCACTGACAATGATAAAATATCGAAGAATGAAGTAAGTAGACCTTAATGAATAGTGACAGAAAACTTTTTCATTCTTTCGTTGACTTATTATTTTATTCACCTCCTAATTCTGTTTCCTATTGTTTTGAATGACTGACAGTCACGGAGGCTGCATAGAGACAACAGAACCAAGTGGCATGTGCTTTTTTAGGTTTTAGGATGTGTGTCAACTGCCTGATTCTCACTTTTACTTCCCTGTGACAAGTGAAAGAGATAGAAAGGCTTGTCCCTTCAGCTATCACGCTCAGCTGCTGGGTTTTGAACTACGAAACGCGTACCTAGAAATTACATCCATACCTCTGAGATGACTTTGTTCCTGACAAAGAAATAAAACCACTGCTCTTCCACTTTGTGAGCCATTCTTTCTAGATTTTCCCAACTCCCAAATCAACACTTATACAAATATGAGTATTCAGCTCTAAGCTCTGCTACGCTGTCATGGAAATTGATGGGCCAACATGTGCATTTAGAGGTATTTAGAGGCTTTTACTGGGTTGAAGCCATAATGTCAGCCTTTTCCCTTGATCCAAGCCATGAAATTAGTCTTTGTTTCATAAGACTAGCATTAGGAGAATCTCAAATACCGCCGTAAGACTATAATTCACCTATTAATACAAATAGTACAATTTACTACCTTTTTTATCAATGAGAAGTCTCATAAAACTGATGATTAAAAATTAAAATCTGCAGTAAGATTATTTCACCACAATATTTTAAAAGATATGAACTGGTGGAAACTGGAATTTAGCTTTTCCCTGTGTTCATCCCCTTTGTTGTCTCCATTTAAGAGATCAATTATTCATAGTTATAGCACAAACACATGATATTCAAAACCCCTGCACAGCTAATACAGTGAAAAACAAATAGTTGCATATGCTATTGCTCCATAAATATTAATTTAATACCTTTAGAGCTAATAATTGATTTCAGAACCTGTCCAGAAAGGCTGGGTTCTGGCAGCCACAAGCTCAGTCCCCCTACTAGGTGGCATAAGAAGAGTCTGTGGTTGATTTTGTTCAACCATTACCAGGATGAATGTTATAAATTCATTAAAAGGTGAGGGAAAGATGGAATATCTTGAGGACTATTAAATATTCACTTGTGTAAATATTATTGTGCTGAAGTGAGCAGAATTGCTTTGGCATATTTAAAATGTAACTCAACAATGCTCTTTTCACTGAAATACTGATATTAATCCTTAAAATATACCCAATCTGGATGATTTTATGGCACCATTTCTGTGGGTAGAGTGCATGTTCACAAGGCTGGTTATCCCACTGTTCTTTATAGTCACATATTGTTTGGCTTACATTGCAGCACACACACCTTTAATCAATACTTCAATACGGTTTAAGCATCTGTTTGTTTAGATTCATTTATTTGTTTGTGGTTTGTTTGGTCTCATATCATCAGGAACCTTGAGATTACAGAACTTACTAACAGCACTATGAAATACTGAGGTAAAAAGTCAGCAAACAGAAAACACTTTGGAGGAGCTTCTTCAGCTTTGGTGCTAAAAGCCCCAAAGCAAGGAATGCAATCCAAGCTACACACCTAGGCTCCCTTTAAGCTCTTCTTACACCCAAAATAGAGCAGTTAGCAATCTTCTCTGTCAGTTCACACTCTGAATCACCTTACAGACACATGTTTGCTATAGGAACAGGCTAAAGGCTGGCTGTGAGTAGGGCAATTGCTTGCAGCAATACAAGCTGCTGTGGGTGGGTGTCAGGAGGAGGGAGCCAGGCTCTTCTCAGTGTCATCTAGTGATAGGATGAGGGCTATGGNCTGCTGTACTTTCTGACACCTCCTGACCACTTTCTCCTCTCTAGAAATGCCAGTCTTTTCCATTTAGCCAAGCTAAAGTTGCAATTTTAAATTTAAGTGAGTGCTCCTCTAGCTGCCACTAGGTTAGAGAAACCACGAGCCACTCTGTGAGTGATCACAAAAAGTGAACAGCAGATTCAACCACATCACAGCAGTAAAAACAGTGTTGGCAAAGAGTAAATTGGATCTGAATACATGTAAAGTTAGCACTGTGTGGCCTCAGAAAGTCATACATTTGTCACCTGGATTTATGGGCAGTAGAGATGTGCTCTTTAGCTATTGGACGTGAACACGACACGTGCCTTTGAGTCTCATGAGTAGCTGCTGCTGTGAAGCCCAACTGATGCAGGACACTACTGCTACAGGACATCCCTAATCACAGCAGAAACTTACAATGACATTAAGAACAATGTTTACATCGATTCAACGCTAAATTGTAAGGTTATGCTGCACAGACTTTGAAAACACAGAACAGAACAGACTCTTACCTCCTAGAGGAGGGCCTATGAGCACAGGGCAACATTCCACGATAGTGACGAGTCCAACTGCGCTGGAAAATCTGGCAGCCCCGACGAGGTCCATCAATGTCTCAAAAAGAACACTGCTGACCATTCCAAAGGCAAAGCCAAAGAATACAGCGTAGATCACCAAGCCAGTGTAATTTGATGCCAAAGGGCACAAGATATGACAGACACCATTGTAGAACACAGCAAAACTGAAAAAATACTGAATCTTTGGCCGGATGAACTTGGAATTTGCTACAAGTCCCATTGAAGGCCTAGCAAACATGTCAACAAAGGCTAAGATGGACAGCAAAAAAGCAGCAGAATATTCATCGATGCCCTTGTGCTTGGCATAAGGAGCCAAGAATACTATCGGAGCGAAGAAACCAATAAACATGATGACATTTCCTGACAAATAGATCAGAAACCCTCTGTGTTTGAAGAGGGATAGATCGAGATATTTATTCATTGTTTGCCAAAATGACTTCTTGCTGTTTTTGTGCAAGGCAGAGTCTCCTGCGCCTTTTTCAACATCTTTTTTCACGGGAGGGACTGTTTTCGGTCCAACAGGTCTCATAAGTGACCCAGCCACACAGCAGTTCAAAAGAAGTCCTCCCAGAATGAGAAAGCTTCCTTTCCAGCCAAATGCATTAAAGAGGAATTGATTGAGAGGTGCCAGTGTGCTCAGAAAGACTGGACTTCCAGCCATGGCCAATCCATTAGCAATGGGACGCTTCTTATAGAAATACTTGCCAATCATGGTCAAAGCAGGCTGCAAGTTAAATGCTAGACCCAGACCTAAACAACACAGGAAAGACAGTATTATTGCAGGTCACGCACTGCAAAACATGCCACTCCTCTTTCAAGTTATTTTTAAAATTACCAGTGAGTCTCAAGACTGGACACAACTAGCATCAGAGAACAAAACGCAGCTTCATTGTTGTCTGTGTGTGTTAATGCCAACTGTGTCACGGTGGCTGTCTGCCATTTCCCCCTGCAGCACTACAATAAAAGCCAAACCTCCTTTTTGGAGTTCCAGCAATGACAGAGACAGGAGAATCACAGAGGAATGATGGTATCAGTGCCTTCATTCAATGTTTTTGTTATTACTAAGCTGTAATGGCTCACTTCACAAAAGGTGGTAAATGCCACCTTCACTACAATAGTTGCAAGGTGTGTTTAAATGCTTAAATCTTCTCATTTATTACTTCCAGCCCTATTTAAGATCAAAGGTTGTATATAAAAGTGAAGTGGAAAATGGCTAAATACTCTGGAGTACATACAGCTCTGCTTCCCCAGGTAAGGAAGTCACTACTAAGGCTGGAATGGCTGTAGAGGGCATGCATGAGAGCAGACCACCCACCCACATCAACTGAGTGTGAGAGATGAACATCTAGGTCTTCCTTCTGTATGAAGCTATCCAGGTTGTAAGGTCTAAGTAGCTATTCATCTTCAGAGGAGAGACCTTTCCTTCTCTGACAGGCCAATTCCTGGACCTCGACTTTACCATTTCAGTGAGCACCAATTTAAGATGCCAAAAAATAAGGGCATTAAGAAAAGAAATCACTGAACAAAGAAGGGCTCCTTTAGCCCCAACATTAAAAAAAGATGAGCTTGAATGTAGGAACAAGCATTGTCTCACACATTTATTAGATGCCAACACTTCTCACCTGCCTTTCTTATTCTGAGGAGCTGGTTTAAAGTAAAAAAGGCCACTGCTTCTGATAGGAGGTTATTGAATTTACTGATTATTCATTGTCTTTGATGATGTATGAATAATTTTATTTGGGGATTGACTCTGGGGGACTTTAAACTGAAAACTATTGAGCTGAAAGTTCTTACACTTTTCCGTGGAAGTACAAGTATGTCCAAAGCTATAGAAAGGTGGTGCAAGCTTTCACATTTTCACTAACATTCACCTAGACTCTGCTAATCTGATTGAAAGCTAAAAGCTAAATGTGAAATCCTACACAAATTACAGTAATAAGTGCTGTCACAAGACAATCAATTTTTATACCATAATTACTGTGCAGTTGGGAACAATACATACATACGGCATGTATTGAATAAAATCAATTGTTTCTGAAATGCCCTAAGAAATAATTTAACATCAAAACAGCTAATTTAAATGATTAGATAGTACATATGGCTAAAATGAATTGATCTTGCTACCTTCTTGGTTTGCATTTCTACAAGGCCTTGCACAGTGTGTTCTTGATCAGGAAGAGCAGTATTAAAAATAATATCATTTAATACAATAAAGTGTTTTAAACAGGACTCTTACCTCCAACAACTCCAATGCATACATAAAGTTCCAGGACACTATTGCAGAAAGAGGAAGCGATCATTCCACACGAACACAGAATACCCCCCGCTATCATCACGGGCCGGCTACCATACTTATTCACCAAAATGCTGCTGATGGGACCTGTTGATAGGAAGAAAATATATATTAAAAGGCAGCTGGCCTTTTAGAACTCCATCACACATGTCTTTGTATTTAGGATATGGTGGGATGCTTTTCTCTTCCATCCCCCCCAAAAAACGTTCCATTTTGTCTTACAGACACACTCTGAGTTTGCAGACACATGAGCCTGGAGGTGGATAAATTGGCTCCACAACACCACCAATGCATGGAGATGAAAGATGAAAGACAAGAGGCAAGCAGCAGCATTGTTGTAGCTGACAACCAACATCGTGATTGGTCAGTGGAAGTTTTGAAACTACAAGCACTGAAAAAAATCTCAAGTGAAGATATCAAAACTTGATTTCATAGAGCAGGAGGAACTCCAGGCAAGCAAAACGATAACTGAATTTAATGCTGTGGCATGTCCTGGATTCCTACTTAAAACTACACATAGACTTAAACATATTGTCAAATCAGGATGTAATCCTCTGGTTCCTGAATGTCATTTTCCTTTCCCTCACACAGAAAGGAGAGTTAACAGGTAGAGTAATATCACCTAAGAGGTGGTGTAGAATAACTATCTCTAAACTTTGAAAATATTACTACAGGTTCATCTTTCAGTTTCAACTGCAATTCAGTTTATGGTGTAATTATGCCCACACTAACCAAAAGGCTAGTGTGCAATTTAGCACGGCATGTGTTATGTGGTTTTTAAATGGCCATGACTAGAATAGATGGTGTGCTACCCATCAGGATTAAGAGGTTGTCAAAGCTCTTTAGGTAAACCTGCATGCCACCTGACTGCACTGTACTTGGCCCAAACCACTAGGAACAGTCTCGCTCCTGCAATCACTAAACTTACCCAATGCAAAGGTAATTAAAAAAACCCCAAACCCACCACAAAGAAAAAGCAACACGTTTCCAACTCAAGATAAAGCTGGCACGTGACACGAAGTGGAGTGCCAGCCTCTGCATCTGATTTCACTTCACATCATTCACTGTACTGCTAACAGTATTTTAACAGTTTTAAGTCTCTCTTCTTGTAAGTATCCAAAGGAATAAATGCAGAGACTCTATTACAGGAAAAAGCCAAAAGCAACCAAACTTAAAGCTGTATCTTCATAGGAGCAGAGCTACTTTAGACTGCACTGTTTAGATGACCTGGGATGTGTTACAGCCTTGTTATTGTTATGGCTGCAGTTTACTTGTTAATTACCAAGTGCATAGCAACAACAGAGGTCTTCAGCATACATCAAATGAGCAATTTTTAGCTTATTTCTTACAGAAATGTCTCTACATTAGTGTTGACCTGTGCGTGGCTGTATCTTCTAATCCAGAGGTCACTTAGAAAGTAATTCCACTGAAAAGCAAAGGTTTGAGTGATGCTTAGATCTTACAGTTTGTGCATTCATTACATAGCCTGGGTTCCTACAATCCCCCTGTCCAGGCATCACAGACCTGGCCAGTTCTCTCCACTTTCCAGTAGCCAAAGCAATCTATATTCATACCCAGCCAGCTGTACTGTTGAAGGTAGATGGGAACACAGAGGACAAGCAAGGCAGCTGTTTTACTGAGAAGGCATTAGGGCTCATCTTACAGATGTGCAGACACAGCAGATCAGGCTCTGCTCCTCACTGAACTGCAGCTTAAGCACAACTGTATGTTGAAACCAACACACTTAAACATGGCATATCAAATATACAGTAACTCAAAGATTTATTAGAATATTTTAAATCACATATGAAAAACAAAAACATTTTACTGGCAGCATCTATTACGAGATATCTAATGACTGTTGATTTACATTTCTAGGGGAACGACTGAGCAAAACCAGTGACCACCACAGATCCACTTAATTTTAGGTTTCTTTTAGCAGTATTTTGATGTTAAATTAGTGCAAGTGTGAAATATTAATTATTCTAGAATCTTAAAGCTAGTTGAAGCTTACTCTCTGAATTATTTAGGAACCCTTCCAATGTGATGAGTAGGTTAAATGTTTTCTCACTACATCTGTGAGTGTACTTGGGTTTGGAGTAATAAAATAATGCATATTCATACCTTAACATATATAAATCTATGAATCTACATAAATTCCAGCTGTTTGCTTGACATCATACCTTTTGCAGCCATGCATACATTTTATTTCACATCTAGTAGCTTCTACAATTCTTGAAGCAATGCTCAAATATTCCTTGAATGCATTTCCTTTCTAGAAGCAAGATTAAGCTGTTTAAGTACTGTAACACTGCCAAAACCATGCTATACATTTGTGCTCATTAACACACCGAAGGACTGCTAGTCCTCTCCTGAAGCCTCAAGTATCTACATAACAGATGTTATTTCAGGAAGCCCACAAGAACATTTACTCTGATCTCTCCCTCAGCACCTACAAACCATCAGCCACAAAAGACTACACACTTGCTAAACCACATTTAAGACCATTATCTTAATATGCTAACAACCTCCTGGCTGTGTATTTTCATGTCTTTCTGTTTGAGGCAGTTGACCAGCCTGTGAGAAGGAATCAGCAATTCCAACCGGTGTCACTGAAGAACAGCTTCAGGAAGGGCTGCACAGGAGGACACAATTGCTTTGAGAAGACAAGGAAAAAGAGCAGCTTCTTTGTGATATGTCAAGAGAAAGACAGAAAAAGTCATCGCAGCGATGTGAACGGAGGCCAGATCATGCATTTGGGAGCCGTTCATGATGTTTCATACAAAGCCTGTAGTAATGTGACACCTCTGCTCTGTTTTGATGGCTCAGCAGGACATTAATGTTCTGTGCAATCTATACTGTGAGGAATGTGAAGACAAAGCTGCTTTCACTGCTCTTCAGTGAATACGAAGACCTCTTGAAAGAGACATATTGCTTACAAATGACACTAATTATTTCTTACAATAACAAAGGTAGCAATAATCCATATTTTCATCTCACATCCAAGTATCTTTTTCAATCACCGTTTAATTCTTCCTTTTCTGCTAAGCAATAAAAAGTCTATATAACTGAATAATAAGTAGATTTTAAAAGTAGATATTTGAAGAAATAATAATGGTTTCCCCTTAAAAGTTGCGTATTATGCCAACACAATTTAAGCATAATTGGAACATTAAATGCTTTTTTAAAAGAAATGTACTTCTTGCTACTATTGTGGAAGTAGAGGGCTCAAACTATGCACTATAGATTTAATCACAGAATATTAGGGATTGGAAGGGACCTTGAAACATCATCTAGTCCAATCCCCCTGCCACAGCAGGATCACCCACACCAAGTCACACAGGAACACATCCAGGTGGGTTTTAAACATCTCAAGAGAAGGAGACTTCACAACCTCCCCGGGCAGCCTGTTCCAGTGCTCTGTCACCCTCACTGGGAAGAAGTTCCTTCTCATTTTGATGTGGAAAAATCTCTGTGCCAGCTTACACCCATTGCCCCTTGTCCTATCACTAGATGACACTGAGAAGAGCATGGCTCCTGACACCCACCCTTCACATAGTTATAGACATTAATGAGCACCCTCAGTCTCCTCCAAGCTCAAGGGACCCAGCTCCCTCAGCCTTTCCTCATGAGGGAGGTGTTCTACTTCCTTCATCATCTTCGTTGCTCTGCACTGGACTCTCTCCAGAAGTTCTGTGTCCTTCTTGAACTGAGGGACCTAGAACTGGACACAAGACTCCAGATGTGCTTTAATATTGTCTCTCACATAGCACACATTGTGAGAGATGCATACACCCTCATACACACACACACATCTATCCACTTATTTGCCTTTTTCAGCCCTGAGCAAATAGACATTTCAAAAAATGATCTGGAGCAATGCAACAACTTTAACATCTCTACTAGTTGTGTTAAGGATGCAAACCAGATAACAAGATTTCCATTTCATTACACCTGGAGGTACTAGTACAGGCAGATCAGTTTTAAGGCCATGACACAGAATAAAGGAAGATTTATTTGGCATAAAATCTGTATCTTGCTTAGTTATCAGGTAGAATAACAAGGATAAATCCAAATGTATTTGGTACAATCTATTAATTCATAAAAGGAATCTAGGACACCAAAATTTCCGCTGCCTTTTGCCTTTTCTGTCATTTTTTTTCTTACCAAAACAAAAGAGACACTTCAAACAGTTCTCCCATAAATAGAGACCATTTTCTGTGAGGGATGAAAAAGTCTTCTGCAACTTGAAAGTGTAATAACTAGACAGAATGGTTACAACAGTAGTGATTGTTTGTAGCAGCATCATACTGCCTTAACTGCCTTTTATGCCCATAATGAGGTCATATTTTGGTCTATTCTATATTTATATTCACTGCAGGAATGAAAGTTTCTTTTAAAAGCATATAATCTTGGTCTAAGATGTAATTTATTTGTTCTGGTTTGATTTCTCACTGCTCTAACGCAATGATGTAATTAAGGATCACTCATATCTGTAATTTGTTTCACATACAGCCAGTGCAGTTATGCTTTTTGTTTTGCTATCTGCAGTATTTTTAGTGTAGAACTAGAGATTAATCTTCCTGATATTAAGATAATTTTTTAAACACGCACTGAAAATGTCACACAGTGTTCCCAGTGTCATTGATCCAAAGCAACCTGAAATGACTCGGTGTGAACAATATGACATTTATTTAAACAAAGTGAATACATGAAAGAAGTTGGAAACAAATACAATAAAAGTATTTGAAGTTGCACTAATGCAGTATTGGAGATGGCAACATGTCAAGTGATTTAAGCACAAGCACATTTCCAGCCATCTGCTCTGCAGAGTCAATGCAGCTCTTTTTCTGCAGCTCTATTTTTTCTTTCTGCTTCCTCAGAGGCTGGAAAAGTCACACATGCTCCAAGAATTAACATACAGCTAAAACTAGCTGCTAATATCAGACTATTACTCTTCTTTTTCCTTTTCTTCTTCAAATCCACTTGCAGGAGCTTTGTTTATCAAAGAAACCCCAATGTTTTGCTAAAGTAGAGCCTTATCTTCACATTAAAATGACTCCTTTAAACACAAAGTATGGTTTACTGGAGTATGGTATCTGGCATCCAGAGGAAAACAACTCAACATTTATTCTGATCATGTTTAAAACCTGCTCATTAAGTTGGAAAAGTGCTTAAAAATGTGCTGCTTTGCACTCCGTGACTTTCTCTGGTTCAAAAACCTTAGGCTAAATGCTTTTCTTGGATAAGCAACTTGGAAGGCAAATACCGATGAATTTAAACATATCAAAATATCATGGAACTATTTTTGGGTGAGAGGCTTTGTAACATTTCTGGTAATGTCACCTGAAATTCTGCCACACGTGCTTGTGTTAACAGCAGTGAAGGTAACACAGCTCGACAATCATTGGAAAGCTTTCTCTGCAGTCCTTCTGAGCATTTGGCAGTATTTTCTTCTCTTTTTTCATTTAATATCACACAACTGACCACACTGATTCCACAAGTCTAGAAAATATAGTCAACTTGACAGAAAGCAAGGGAAAAAATGCTCTGCCTCAAGTGCACTGGTGTCAGTTTCCTGATGCAAAGGGTGGAGGAGCTCACTAGGAGATGAGCGCTGCTGGATCTTGTACTCACCAACAAGGAGGGTCTGGTTGAAGCAGTGAAGGTTGAGAACAGCCTTGGGTGCAGTGACCATGAGATGGTGGAGTTCAGGGTCTCATGTGATAGGAACAGAATAGCTAGCAGAATCAGAACCCTGGACTTCAGGAGGGCCAACTTTGGCCTTTTCAAGCAATTGCTAGGGGACATCCCATGGGACAGGGTACTAGCAGGTACTGCCCAACGATAAAGTGACCCAACATACTGGCTACAGTATGTAGATGTGATCTGGCCCTGAACACCTATGTCAGGCTGCAGATGTGAGCTGTCTTTTTCCTGAAATGTTCAGAAGAAATAGAAGCAAGTGGTCACTGGTGCTATTACTTGCTCTACACATGTAGCTTTTATGTAGAAATTAGAGATCCTTGATCTGTTTGGGGTTTTGTTTGTTGGTTAGGGGTTTTTTTAATCAGTGTTACATCAGAGAAATGAACCAAGAGCATTACAGTGTTTGATAAAAGCTGTTGATGGGCTTACATGAGTATTTTCTTGATTGCTAGGATGCAAATGTCTATGCAGCTACGGACCATGTAATTCAGAAACCATTTTCAAGTTAGCAAATTACTCTACATTTATTAATTTAAAGAAGTTGGAGAATTGCCCAGTTTTTAATCAAGGAGAAGCCATGCTGATTATTATTTACACAGATACATACTGATGCTTTACATTAATTATCTTTTGCATGCTCTGCTACAGGATTTCTTTTATGAAAGGCTAAAACACTTGATCACAAAGCAGAATACTGTAAGGTGATTGATGACATTTCTTTTGGAATTAGCACTATGAAACTTCATCACATTTAGTAAGAAACGTGTAAGTCTCTGTGCCGTTGAATGCTCTGCAGAAACACTTATGGTCACTGACTACAAAGTCCTGTCCCAAAATTAATTGCCCAGATTTCATGTTGACACCTATATTGCAAAATTAAATCAAATACAGCAAAATATACAAACATTTTCTTAAACTTTCCTTGAGTTTGTATTCCTGTTGCCTTCAGGATTGCTGAGTAAAGTTATGCCATACACAGTTATCTGCAACACCTAGCCTTTCAACTTGAAAAAAGGCAAGAAATAAGAAAGAAAAGAGGGAACAAGCTAATGATGAGATGGAACCAAGCGACCTGTAAGACAAATGAGTATAAACAGAGACATTGCAACACCAGGAATGTATGTTTTGCAAAGTGCCTGCATGCCTCTGTAATGGGGATAGCTGGAAATAGCATCAGCACATGACACGTGCATTGCAACCAGTCTTCTCAGGGAAGTGTTCCTTTCTTCTCAGAAAACTGATGCAATTGGTTTGTTACTTAAGCAGTAAATGTCATGTAGCATATCAATGTGAACATTAGAAAGTTCAGTGGCAAATACGAGGTACTTGGGAGAATTAATTAGAGCTTCCTGCAGAAGAAAAGACAATGACTTTTTAAAGCTTAGTATTTAACCACAATTAATTCCTCAAGACTTCACAGGCTTGTATGAATCTAAATGTAAAACAGCTTTTTAGACTCCAAAAATGTGTTAAGTATTACTGTTGACATGCACAATGAACCTGAGTCATTAGAGGCTATTTCTCCTTCTAATGAAAAACCAAACAAGCACTTACTCATCTTTCCTCTCCGGAAATAACAGTCAAGACAATAAAACTAAGGTATAAATATTAGTAAATACAATTCTCTATAGCAATAGTTAATATGAAGGTATTAATAATAAACTTCACTAAATCTATGTCCTTTTCAGGGTTTCACCAGGAATTCCAGGAGGCATAAGTCTAGGAATAGAATGCTCCAGTGAAAATATTTAGTGGCTCTCTTCCAGAGGTCTCATCCTTGAGGAACTACTCATCTATCTCAGTGGCTGTTCCTTCTTTCTCTGTGGATGGCTAAAAGTGAAAGACTTAGTTCAATTCAGTAATGTCTTTGCTGGAGCACTTGTATTGAAAGAGGCATCACATATCTGTAAAGATTAAAATAAATCCCATCTAATATATCTGCTTTCAAAGAACAAAGGAAAATTAACATTAATCTGAAACTAGAGGTTCATTTATAGCTATCTAGTATTTCTACAGGTTTTTCTACATTTAAAATAATCTTAATAAAAACCCAATGTGCCTAGAATTAGAGACTACATATTCACATTCAGGCAGGCACACAAGAAAACCAAAAACCATTTCTCCTCATCTGATTGTTTGACTCCTAAAACCAGAAATTGTTCAACTCCTAATGACAGAATACAGTTGTATAGTCTGCTGCTATGGAGGATGAATTTCTGTGTTGTTGCAGATCATAAAACTGAAAACACAGACAGAGGTAACAGTTGTCACAACTATAATTATAGCAAGTTGAAAAGAAGAGATAGGTTGTTAGTGTCAGAGCTAATTTTGGGGGAAAAAAACCCCAACCTAACTACAAAACTAACAGTGCTCTCAAATATGTCATTTTCACAGACATTTTTCTAAGTCATGTTATTAGCTAGTTACAAATATTTCCCATTTTTCTTTCTCCCTCATGTAGGAATGATTGTCTTTTTTCCAAATCTGTGTGTCCATATGTTAGCACAATATTCATAATGCTCATTATGCTCCACTTCCCATCTATTATTCCCTATTATTGTTTGTGATATTTATAAACCTTGAAAGTCTCTGACCATTTTGCTTGGAAGCAGAGCAATGCTTTGTCATTTCAAAGCCCAGCAGACATCTCGGAGAGCAAAAGTCATAGCAAACACTTTCAGAAGACCTTGCACAGGCTATTTAGCAGTCTTTATGAACGTAGGGTGTATTCTCTGCAATGCAAATCATTACATTTCTTTCATCATGCATTCACTGTGAAAAATGCAGCCAACTTCAGTTAAGATTAATATTGTCATTTGGATTTCTCTGTCTTCTACAAATTGCCCCTTATATTAATGCTAATACAATGTCTCGTTTATACCCTGCACATCATCCTACAGTTTATTTATTTTTTCCAGAATAGTATTGTAACTAATGCAGGTTGGAAATGATTCCTCATATATTGCTGCAGGCAATAACACGTAATTTCAGAGAAAGAGCGAGATACATGCTTCTTCCTAGGTGCTTCTTTATCATACCACTTTCTGGCCTCAATTTTGCACTGTATAATTAAACTTCAAATTGAAAATACTTAATCTACCACCTATGATGTTTCCGTGGACCACTTACTGTGAATTATGGATCATGAGTGGATCATTAAATCTCATTTACATATTCAGAAAAAGAAGTATCAATCTGGATGCATTTGTAACTTGGAAGTGTCCTGAGAAGTCGTAATATTTAGGTCAGAGTCAATAGCATTGTAAGATTATGACCAAGTGTATTTGGCATTAAACACATAAATATCGTTAAGCTTAAAACATACTTTATAGAATAATCATTCTAAGGCATCATTCTGTCATTATTTTTACTATAATTGTAATATTTAAAATTTTCCAATAAAATGCATATGCTGACTTTTAGTAGTAATAAATAGAAGCTTCAGAGTGGGAATTCCCTAAGTTTCTTTACAGCCTGTAAATTAGATAATGTCTGAAAAATTGGGAAAGGTAAATATATGTGAATAATATTTCATTCAAAATATAGTGGGGGAACAGGATGAGAGATGGAAAAGGGAAGAGAGAGTTGAAGGGAAAAGAAAAATAGGTGAGGAGAGGGAAGAGAGTTTATGTTTCATATATACCACATAAAATGGGAACTCTGCTCCTTAGGTCTTGAGATCAAAGGTATTAAGAATGTAAGTGCAGACAGTGGTCGTCTATTTGTAGGATCACACCAGGTTTCTTCACAGTATTTTGAGAAAGGGGAGACCAAGAAACTGTAGGGCAGGGGGAGCGTGCATGGAGAGACACAACTACGTTCAGTTGTCAACTGAAGGTGAGAACCTTTGGGTGGAGTCACTAGTGGAACCAGTTTTGGTTTGTTTTCAGAAAGTGAAAAACTAACACGAACGTAGGCAGGTTACAACGTAACATGTATGTATCTTGCAGTGACATCTGAAAGGTTCCCACAGGTTCAGCTCAGAGTATTTTCCCATTTACTTTAGGCAATACACATGTCATTGCTTTTTAAAAATAGTAATTTTCAGGACAATATTTACTATTTGTTCAATAATGCAAGGATTTGAACTGATCTTTTCTCTCTTAATACTTTTTTCCTTGCTCCTTCTTAGCACTTTACAGCAAAACACACTCACCTGAGAACAACACCATCCAATAGAACTGGAAGAAAAATCAGATACATGCTTTTACTCTACATATCATCTAAGCAGATGTCAGCTTGTCTTTGGTCTTCCCTTACCCAACTTACACACTTTTTGCCATCACATCAGTTGAATTTGTCATCAACTTGACTCTTTCAAATTTCCATCTACAACAGAAAGAGCTTTACCTGATGTTGTTCCTACATACAGTCACACACTATTATTTTGTGGACTAGATCAATAAATCTACTTTCCATAGGCTGTAAACACCCAAAACATGATGATATCCTTTAAAGAGAATGTATACCTTCTCCATGAAAACTGTATCTCATAAAATACAGCCAAGGAAGGAGTGAAAGAAAGAAAAACCTGTGGAGGAAACAGTGGAAACAAATATAATATGAGGGAGTTAGGCAAAGGTTTTTACAGCATTTGATTTTTGCCTGGGCTTGAGAGGAAACAATATGCATCATGTTCTCTACACAGGACAGAGCTCCATAGACAAGGGGCTTCTGAAAACAAGAGGACAGAGGTATAGGGAAATGTAGATTTGGTTCTGCTTACATGCACTGGGAATATTTGAGCTCTTCTGCAAGAAAGCAATGTCAAGTGGCTTGTTGACCTAGCACCATCTTACCACACTTTCAGATAATGTCTGTGTGATTTTTCAACCAGGCATGTTTTCTTACCTCGTGTGAGGAAATAAAACAGCATTGGCAGAAACTTTATTCTCCACCAAGTAACATCAAACATTTTACTTCTAATGATTGCAGTGCATTGTAACATCAAAATAAATTAGTGTACATTAAAATACAGACTTCTCATTATTTCTGTTACAGATGCTGTCTAAACATCATGTATTCCAGGGGCAACAGGGGCTTCTGGAGAAGGACTTCTAGTCTAAGCAGCTGTGTTGATATTCTCCAGTCAGAATATATTCCCATTAAATATACCTGTTTCTGCAAGGATGTAACCTGTGTGCATGTGAGCAGAGTATTACTTAGGTGCACTAATTAAAGAACTATTTTCTTACTCCTGGAAGAACTGTGCTTCTTCAGTAAGTTTTAATACATCCTATTGAAAAGCAATTGGTCAGGAAGTTGACTGACAAGGCATGTGTACATCTGAACACTTGCCCATTAAATTTTTTGTAACATCAGGAGAAATGATCCAGAAGAAATTCTATCATACAAATTTGTTCTTCTCTCAATCCCATACGCCACTTAAACTCCTCCTGTGAGCGCAGGGTCAAGTGCTTTGCACTCAGGTTACTGTTTACATTTGACTAAGTAAATATGAAAAGCTTCTACATCACAATGGCAATGGTTTATATAAACTTGCACACTCTGTGCACAGGTATAAACCATGGTGCTGTGACCAACACTCCGACATGTACTACCATTGTGACGTGCTGTTTGAATCTTTAGACATTGCACAAAACACACTTAAGGTCCAGCTTTAACTTTAGTCCCAAACTGAAAATAAAATTAAAGTCTCAGAATTTGTAGTTGATTTAAAGCTGTTTAAAAAAAGTCATTATGATATCTCAAAAGCTTGTTGGGGGGGGGGGGTTGTACAAATGAACACATTAGAAATATAACTGTCTGGAATTCTTATGATCTAATACTTCCTCTTTTCAGAATAATTGCAAACATTTCATTTCTGGTCATTTGGTACTCTATTGCATTTTATTACCAAACTGTCTCACAAAATGTTGCAGCTCTGCAGCATGTTAATTCAGTACAAGCTCAACTGCTGCACTGTGTGGCTCGTAATTGTACATGGAGTGACATAACACACACTGGATTTCACTCCAAGATTAATCACCCCATCACATGACTAGAGGGGCACTCATTCTGCACGTCCAGCCCACAGGAGAGAGGAGTTGGTGGGATCTGTAGGTTTTCATTCTGTCATTTCTATTTGTTTTTTGGTTTTTTTGTAAAGTCACTAGCCAAACTGTGACCCTACAACATTTGTCTACAGATTCACAGATCTGCACATTCACCATGCACCACAATGCACCTTTTTCACTTAAATTATTTTATTGCATTTTGTTACTCAGATGTCCAGGTAAGTTAATTAAATAACCAAGTCACTAACTAACTATCTAAAAAACCCTTATTTCACTACAAGTAATGTCATGCTCCTTCTCACCAGCTGTAAAACCTTATGTTCCTTAAGTAAATATTTCGTGCTAAGGGTTACACAGAGCCTTGATCTCTCATGAATTGCACAGCTCCTGCAAGGACAGCCTATCAGTAGAATATCCAAAAGTCAAACCTCCTGCACTTTGCTTATTTACTCACTGCTCTGCAAATTCCAACTACTCTGATTAGAAAAATAACAACAGATTCAGCTACTTAATGGCACACACTCAAAGTTTAGCAATTTAGGATTAATTAACTCTGCCATTTGAGTATGTGCCAATTATTCAACAATTAATAGCAGAACTGCTGCTGAAGCATTTCTGAGGGAAATCTGACTTCCAAGGACAAAAGTTTACGCTCCCTTCTAGGGAAGGCCAAACAGGAGATCTGACTTCTCTTGTACCAATCCTACCCCGAAAGCTGTAGCAGAGTCCTTGGGAGGTCCTGACATTAAGTGGCATTCCATGATGTAGGAAGTAAGAAGACAAAAGCTAGGATACACATGCAAATCTGGAAGCATATTCTTGTGAAAGAAGAAAAAGGTTCTCTAAAGGAAGTTCTGTTCCTGGAAAAGCAGAGGAGCCCTCCATAAGGCAGCACTATGGGTAAAGTTCATACAACGACAACATTGGTACTGCCACCTGATACCAATAGGGGAGTGTTTGAGGATCTTGTTACAAAGAGGCTGAAGTGTATTTAACTTTCACGTTACTCACAGAGCAGAAGAAAAGGTACTAAATACTGTTATCTACTAGCTAACAATAAGCCGCAAAAGAATGTAAACAGTCACTATCAAGACAAATAAGCTGTTTGCCCAGTTCTGCTTTTTCCTTTGCTGGGAATAGAAGAAAAGGAATTCTGGGTGTGAGGAAAGTCACTCCAAGATTAGAGAAGAGAGGTAATCTTAATTATTAATCGTATAAAAACCAGTACAACCGAGTGTCTCTGAAACATGGGAGAGCTGCCACCGGTGCAAAATGCAAGAGGAAAATCAAACTTCACCAGAACAAGCTCAAAATCACTAAGCATCAGTATGTCTCTCTAACAGGAACATTCCTAGATGTCAAGGTCCCTATCGAGTGAAACAAAATGTATTGGTATAGGACATTGATCACATAGGGTGGCATCACATCGGATTTCTGCAAAATGAACATCTGAACTCTTTCTCTACATTCCTTCAGCACTCAAAATACAGAGAAGTCTCTTTGAAACATGATTTGTTTAAGGAGTTTCGGACATTTCGCTTAGGAGGGAATGAATCAGAAATTCCCATTTCTGTTGTCTCCCAACAGAAGTTGTCTAGCCAACTGGATGCCCATAGAAGCTCAAGTTACTAGTCTTAAAAAGCTGTAAGGGTAGAATTACATTCTTCAGAGGTTTTTAAAAGCCAAAATACTTAATGGTAAGTGCTTCAAAGCAGTACTCATAGAAAGTCAAACAGGGCATATGTTCCCATCACCAGTGTGAAGGTTTTGCAAGACAAGTTTGGTGGAGATGAGGAAATCAACATCTTATACACAATAGAGCCTCATATTAAACTCATTGCTTCACCTTTTGTTTTTTGGTCATGGCATATATTCCTTTGAACAAAAATCAGGTAAAACTGCTATGAGAATGCCTAACTGTTTCTTGATAATTAAAAAAAAACACCCTGAAACAAACCAAGCTTAAGTTTGTGGAAAGGCAAGCTTTTCTTTTCTACAACAAAACATGCATTGCCTACTAAAAGCTGCAGTTGTTTGTGCACTGACATACATAATCTTAATAGAATATCTATAGATAAACTTATCTGTGACCTCTGCAAAAGTATTCAAAACCAGTTAATTATTTAAAAATGTTTAATCCTAAAAGAAAATTTAAAGGAGCTAATTCTTTGACTGCTGTAGTTTCCCCTGGCATCAGCATAAGCCAGTCACTAAGTCCTTGCTCCACTTACCTCTGTTAATGACTATAGATCTACACATCTTTATGAACCACAGCAAGTCTCAGCTGTTACCATCTGATACTGGCTTTGAATATCTTCTAAACGTATCAGTACAACTCCATTTCCCTTGAATATACCCTTCAAAATAAACAGGGGAATAGTTCTTAGACACTCCAAAACAATGGACCAGTAAAATTCTATAATAAGTTCTTTGTAAAACGGTCGGTTTATTATTTCATTTGAAGTGCTGGTGCGACTACAATAGTACACACAGACTTTTCCTTCCCCACAGTACTTCTCCGGTATCTACTTAAATATCTCATGATTCCCAGTTGTGCTAGACCATTGTTCCAGTACCTTTGAATTACCCGACACACATCACAAGTACAACCTTTGTAAGATCCAGTGATATGAAAAACCATATGGGAACTAAGCCAACGTTATTGGTACACAAAGTAAGCACTCTTTTGTCAAAGTTTTGCAAGCTCAATGAACATTTCAAAGGCCTACGTTTATCCCTTGATATCTTTCTTAAATAAACCCAAAGGTTTAGCTCCTTAGAAAATGCATTTTCTGGTGCATGTTATTTATTATTGCTTGACTTTTGCCCACTACTTGAAACTAAGTGGGAGAGACAAAAAACTGTCAGTATTGATTACTTTACTTTTAGAAATCCCTGGCTATAAAACCAAATCAAGATCAAGACCAAAAAACCCACTTAAATGGGAAAAGACCAGTTCACTAATGATCATTTTCTAAAGTAAGTGATAAACATAATTTTGTTGGTTATCTGTATGTAAGTGAGAATTGTTTCAGTGAGGGGCTTGAGTTCAATAATTCAGTTACCACAAATATCTATATAACATGCATAAAATCATTATTAATAATCTATGGTTTGGATACTGAAAGAGCTTGGAAGAAGCACAGTGGGAATTCTTTGTCACATAATGTCTGACAACTCTTCAAAAGTAACATAAGCGTGCGATAAGAGAAAACAACCCCTTCTTTCTCTCATTGGCAGCATGTTCTTAACTTCAAAAGTGGCTTCCTGAGTGTGTCTCAGCAGATCCCAGTAAAACCTATGTTTCATGAAAACTTGACCAAAGTGGATCCTCAAAAGTCACTGGATATTGAACAACTAGACCTTATCTGTTCAGCCAAACATAACAAGTTGCACAATCAAACAATCACCTTGCTCTTGTAGGGTGAGAAACCTACTTGAAAAACAAAAAGTTAAAGCATTTACAATAAGTCTGCTTTTTTGTATCTTTCTTCCCATAACGAATTGTTTTCTAAACACTAGGGAAGCCCAGGGTTTAAAGCAGCCATTGCTACCACGGAACACTGCCCTGGAAGATACAGTTTTACTCAAAGCCTTCCAAGAAACGTAAGAATGGTTGAATCACTTTTCAGAGGTTGTACAAGTCTTCCTTAGGATTCAGGCTTTCTTTCTTAAAAAACTACTCTACATCTATAATAGTTTTGTTATTCCTGATGCCTCTTGTTTTGTTCTTATCTCCATTTACTAGTAAGACTCAACATGCTGTCTCTGTTCTTGTGTCACTTCATTATGGCTTCTCTTCCTTTATCTGTGAGTCTCAAATTAACTTGACATAGATGTTTAGCATATATTTTAGGCTAATGCCCATGAGGCATTTGTAAAGTTGATAAGTTCTGCTTTCAAGGACACTCTAAATGAGTTTATTAAAATTCAACACTTTGCATATTCTGATGGAGAAAAATGCCTGTCCCTGACATCAAAGGACAAAGGTCGCTTTAAGAAAGCTCCTCAATCTCCTTATGCACGACCACTGAATTGCTTGTGCCAGTATTTTTAAAACCAAAATAAGATGATGTTATCAAGGGTGGAAGAGAAGTGTAGGAGTCCAGGTCCTGTCCAAAAGTAAAAATCCATAACCATCTGTTGTTTGTGTTACATGAATTTCGTAACTGTCATCTCCACTGTGCACGCCATTTCATCTTCACAGCGATATCACCAAAACACCCACTGAGATAAAGCCACAAATATTTTGAACATACCAGATGATATGTTATTTTTCAAATTAATATTTGACAAAGTCAAAATCAGAACCTGTCTAAGTTATTTTTGTGTTGCTGAAAATCCCCTTTAAATTGTTGCTGTTTGGAAATACTTAACCTCAGACTTGAAGAACTTTATGAATACTGAAAAGAAATAAGCAGCTATTACAGCTACATTTTTGAACTATAAGTGTGCTTTGAAGGATGGTAATGGCCACAATTTACACTTTCATGGCATCTTTCTTTAAAAGGAGTCCAAAGGTGCTTCATAAATTATTTACTTAGAAGTATAACCTAGCATTTAAATGGACTTTTCTCTTTTGAACATCAGAACAGCAAGATTATCCCCTCATTTAACAGCTGGGCATGACTTGAAGAATTTATCAGCTCTCATGCTAATCTCTAAAATTAATAATAATCTCTCAACGTTACACCAAAAAGTTGTTTAGGAAAAAAAACCCCAAAACAAACCAACAAGACAAAGAAACAACAGACCCAAACTGACATTGTCCTTGGAAAAATGACTGAAAATTAGTTCAAGACAAGCAAGTACACTAAGTGTTCTTTCCCTAAGGAAATCTAAAACTCAAGGTCAGCTGTGTCTGCAATAACTGGATCTGTCACATGGCTTTCAGAGCTGCCACTAAAGGCTCCTATCAAACCTACACCGAAAGCAATGAAAACATTTTCACTGGAAACAGATCGAGCTCCGATAACCTCTAATCACCTTTGGCCGTTAACACTGTGCAAAGCAACAGGTGAAGTCTTGAAAAAGGGAAGAATGAAGTGAGACGACTCGAGGTCAAACGTATTTGACCTTTTTCTTGAATTTCTTAATGCCTGTGTGTGTTACAGCACGGGTATGGCTCTGTCAGTACAGTCACACGTAGATATTTTATGCACATAACAATGCACATGCGTGCACAAATGTTACACACACGTGTTCACATAGAAACAAAGGCTCCACTGCCAGGATAACTCAACTAATGCCATTGTATCCCAGGTCCTGTCCTTCAGTAACACAAGTCTGGTGGTCACAGACAGAGTCCCTTGGGTGTAGAAGTCCATCACAAAACCATCACCCTTAATTTAATACAATTGACAGTCTCTGCTCAAGAGAGGCAGAAGAAGGAGTTGCCATGGAGACTAAACTATTGCTCCTCTCCAGAGGACACTTTTTTCAAGCACAGGCTGAACAGTAGAAGCTGTGTAATACCAGTAACCTTGATCACATCACAGGATCTTTTTTTTTTTGGAATGCCTTTTTAGTAAATTCTAACAAACATCCAGGAGATTGGGGGGGAGAGCTTAGGAAAACAAACAAAGCAGAAGCTCCAAATGAGCAAGAATCAGTATGAAAGTGAATATTATGCCAGACTGAGAGGGGGGAAAAGAGTTTTATATTGATTTATCAGATATGTCACCTCTGCTTAGTGCTTTCCAAACGGGGTGAATGCTGTGCTTGACCTATTTGCTGGAATTAACCAGGACTGCTGGAGACCATATGGATTGCCAGATGGTCTGCTATAATTTAATGCCATTTACTCTAAGTATGAAGTAAGTGATAAACATAATTAACATTCTTTTAGCTCCTTACTAGATGCTTTTTATTAGGGTTTTTTTTTCTCTCAGTCATTGAAAGGTAAGTTAATACCTTGTTACTGAAACACAGATGCCAGCTAATTACTGCAAGAGGCTGCAGCCTCCAAAGCAGAGTGTCTGCACAGACTCTAACTTATTCACTGACCCCACTGTGATGATTAATAGGTTGAACGCTAAGCTCTAATGAGGATGACAGATCTTAGATGTTTTCATGTTACCTTAATTAGTAGTATGATGAAGAGCATTCATGGCAGACATGTATCACACTTCACAGCAAACAATACACCTTGTTCTCCTGGTCTGCACATGTATTTCATTTTACAGCACATCAAATGCTAAGGAATCAAACCACCTTCAGACAATAAAAACAATGGAGTGATTTCCTTCAGAAATGTTTTTCCTGATTGCTATTTCATATTCTGCCAGTGATTGTCTAAGTGGCCTCCTTTTTAGGAAGCGGTACTAGAGAAGCCATGGCTTCAAAGAGTGTTTACCTCAGGCATGGCCGTCATTCTCAACACCACGAGACTGTAACAAGATACCCAAACAACTTTGGCTTCTGCTCCTGTGCTGATAATTTTCATAGCAACTGAGGTATGTGTTGGCAGAATGAGTAGGAAATCATTTTTTGATTTTTAATGTTGATGTACAGGTGATGTTAGTATGCTGGTATCCCGAGCGCTAAAAGAAGAGTTGGAGAAAAGGCAAGAGCACTGAACACTTCAAATTGTACAGAAGTTGTGCACACTGAACCTTGTGGATAAAAGTGACTAAACGTTCTAGTTAGAAGTTCTAGTTCTAGAACTAAAAGTTCTAAACGTTCTGTGACTTGCATCTGAACTCTTCATAAAACTTGTGTGAACATCAAGATGACAGAAAGGGGATTGGACGAGATGATCCCTTCCAATCCGTAATGATTCTGTAATAAAACACTAGTCAAGGATTAAAGAACAGCACCTGCACTATAAAGCACATCTGTCCTTACAAAAGTTAGCCTCAACTAAAAAGCGTGATGGAAAATATTCCGAGTCAAAAGTAACAGAAGAGGGAAAGCAGAAACAGATTCCAGCTTTTCAACACCAGTGCTGCTCCCTTCTTCCAGATAGGTCTAGCACTTGGTTATGGGCCTCCACAGTTACACAGTTCGCAGTGCAAGTGCCAGTGCATCCGTAAGAAGCAGCTAGACCTCAATGTGACAAGATGCAGTTGCAATTTTACTCCTGTCTTGATTGAATTAGTTCAAGTCCAAAAGGGTTTCAAACCCAACTGGACACAGCCCTGTGTGACCTGATCTAGAGGATCCTGTTCTAGCAGGGGGGTTTGACTGGATGATCTCTAGAGAGCCCTTCCAAACCCTGACTTTCTGTGATTCTGTGATGTCAAAGTGATTCATAGAATGATTTGGATTGAGAGGGATCTTTAAAAGATCATCTGGTCCAAGCCCCCCTTCAGTGAGCAGGAACATGATCTTCAATGAGATCAGGTTGCTCAGAGCCCCATCCAGTCTGAGCTTGAATGTTTCCAGGATGGGGCATCTATCACCTTTCCGGGCAACCTGTTCCAGTGTTTCATCACTTGCACTGTAAATAAATGTCTTCCTCTATCTATCTTCCTGTAGTCTCAGTCTACACTCTTTCAGTTTAGAAACATGACCCCTTGTTATGGGGTAATGTTTGAGCAACTGGCCCTGCTTAAAGGTTTGTCACTATCGTTCTTGTAGGCCCCTCTTTTCACTGAAAGGCTGCAATGTCTTGATCTCTCACAATAAGGTCATCTCATAACATCCAAAGAAAGGAGAATGGCAGATACTTTGCCTGAAATAACCTCTTACTCAGACATCTGGACTGCCTGAGAAAGTGTTTTGGCTAAGTAGCAGCTAGCTCTCACCAATACCTTAAAAAAAAAGTGAAAGAATGAAGAAATCTAGCAGAATTTGTTAGTCTTTGGGGTTGACAGACACAAAACCTGCCAAAGCAGGTTTGCCACTTAGTACTTAAACACAGCTTTATACTTAAAATTCTATTTAATCTGTCTTTTTCTTTTCTTGCTTGTTCACATGAAAGAAGTTATCCATTTATTTTCACTGTTCATTTCAGTCCCAAGAATGAGATCATCTCTGTCTTAGCTGTCATACAGATGGCATGTATGCAACATGGCTCTTGACCTAAACAGAAAGTAAGAGTTTATTCTAGGACAAATAGGGACACAATAAGAAAACTGCTTTCTACAGAGCAATACCTTACAGTGAACCTTCTCTACAGAGAGATCTCACCGGTGCTGTGGAAACGGAGCAACCCCAAGAGGTGACTTGGCCATTGCTTTGTTGGAGTATGTGATGCTCATACTGTTAATTTTGGGTTAAAACTGCAACACAGAATTGTAGGTAGAGGAACAGAATATGTAGAGGAAGAAACAAAAGATCCTAAGGAATACAGAAAGGAAGAGAATATAAAACATTTTAAAAGAGAATGTAAACAGTGCTTCAATGACAATGCGGCTACCAGTAGTCTCTGATAAAGTATGACACAAAAAGAAGCGGGTATTTTGGCAAATTCTGTAGATAATAATAAAATCAAATAGTAATGAACTTTAAATGCTTTAAGGCCATTAAAAAACCCCCTCAAAAGCCAAACTATGATATTTTAAAATTTCACGTGTCTCTTACCTCCTGCATACATGACAGCCAACATTATCGACGATATCCAAGCTATCTCACTGTACGATGTGTTGAATATTTCTTGTATTTCCTTGAAGAATACTGTGATAGCTTTGGGGAATGCATAGGAAAATCCAATCGATATGAATGCCCCAAAGACCACAACCCATCCCCAGCCTCCATCTGGAGGTGGGTACTGTGGTGCTCCTGTTGCTGGTGGCATTTTTGGTCTCAGTTTCCTCTCCAACTAGGCTGAAAAAGAGAGAAACAAGGTTTCAAACAGGTTTCCTTTTTTCTGCAGCATTCATCCATCAACTGCAGATATTATAAAGAGCAGAGATCAATTTCCAGCTTCCATGGGATCATGAAACATGAATACCTGGTTTTAGAAGCAAAATCTGTTCTGCAAGAAAAGAAACCTTTGGCAAGACTACATGCAATATTCTACTGAGTACGTGTCAACCGTTGCAAATCACTGAACTCAATCACTGCAGTTGTACTTGCGATTAGTCACCGACTGGAAAGTGATGTGTTTGAGTGGGTTAATTTACATAGCTCTACCAACTGCAGTGGGGATTTAGCACAGGAATTAAAGAGGGAAAAGGGGTAATTTGACTTACAAGAAACAATAGACAAAAAGTTACAGCACATTATCACAAAGTGGTACCATTTGTTAGCAATTTTTCCTAGTATCTCAGCAAACTCATCATCAGTCACAGCAAAAAATAAATTAATTACACATTTTTTATCCTGTGCTGAGGTTATCTGATTTCTGATTGTTGCTGATAACTGTTGCTTATCTCATAAGTACACGTAAAAAGTGAATTCTAAGCAGAGATTTAAAATTCCCTCTGCATCCATAAAACAAATACAAAATACTACAACTCAGTATTCAGAGAATAGTTTAGGTTGGAAAAGACCTGTGAGATCATTGAGTCCAACCATTAACCCAGCTGTCCCAACCCCACTGCTAAACCACATCTCTAAGCTCCATATCAACATGTTTTTTAAACAAGTGCAGGGGTAGCAATTCAGCCACTACCCTGAGCGGCCTGTGACCCTTTCAAAAAAGCTGTTTCTCCTAATGTGGAACTTCCCCTGGCACAATCTGAGGCCATTTCATCTTATCCTGCCACTTGTTGCTTGTGAAAAGAAGTCAACATCCACATATTTTACTCTTAAATTTTCATCTTCAAATAAGTTGATGCTGACATTCTTAAGAAGGTGGAGCTTGATCATACTATTTTTGCCCTGTGTCCACATGTCAGAGGACATCACGAAGCCTTTCACGAATACCTTCACAATCTTTCAATAGCTACTCTCTAGTTTAGAATTTATCACAATAGATGCCACCGGAGTGGTGTCTTCTAGGTTCTGAGAAATGCAATCAGCACATTCAGGCAGCTCAAGAAGTCACAAGACAGCCACATAAAACTCCTAAGGCTAGAAATAAATTTCATACTGCTATTATCATCCTGATATCTAAAATATCAATCTTTCTATATTCTGCATAATCTTTTTCAAAAATACTCAGCAGTGAGATTCCATTTTGTAATTATGAGACCTTTTCCACTACTAGATCCCTTTATTACTAAACACAGAGCTGGAGTCCAGTGTATTTTCTTCTGTGTATTTCAGCCTACACATAGACAGCATGAACCCAAAACTCCTCCTTCCTCCCTGCATCTGCTTGGGCATTTAGGCAATTTATTACTCTTGATTGGCCTCTTGCCACACCAGTATCCAAAGCTGTGGATGATAACAGTGTGGAGGTTGCTGTTATGTTTATGATTACCAGCAAGTCTCTAAGTGATTTCTTCCACGCCACTTACAGCACATTCCAACTCCTCGCAGCAAACTGCATTAGCAGTGGGTATGATAGGATTACCTTACTAGAAGCTCAAAAATGAACTATGTCAGCTTATATTAATCTTTCAGGATAGTGCCTGAAGTACTTTCAGGGTAAATGCCACGTAGCACTGCTTGTAATAAATACATGCCCAGAAAATAGCAAAGTGTTGCTTTTGACATTATCTATCAAGAAGCTGTTCCTGTGATAGAAACCGACTGTACTTCTGATTCTGCACTTTGCTGAAGCTGATTGCAGACATCACCCTGGTATTAGCTGACCTTCAGGGGGAACTTAATCAACCACTAGAATACCTTGCTTCGATGCGAGGTTGCAGAAGCCCTGGCAGTTTGGCATCTGCATCATACAGGACACACTCGTTGCTGGCAGCAGTAGGTGTCTATTGTCCTGTACACAAAGCATGCACAACTTTTGACACACACATCCAGGAAGAACCTGTAGCACATACTTCAGTTCTGCTTATCCTAGTCTCAGCTTAGTAATAGACCACTGAGGAAAAAGTGGGTCTGCCACTGGAGGAACGTGTACAAGTAGAGATAACGCTGGTTGCTGAAAATTAACTCTGGCAATACAGCTAAACAGCAGTTTGGTTTCCATGAATCAGGAACCGAAGGAAGAGCGTCCCAGAAAGCCCACTACGACTTGTCACACACATCACGGTAACTGATTGCCTTGAAAAGCACAGAACCTCCAATTGGCATGAGACATGGAATTCCTTTTCTGTGAATGAAGTGACAGTAAACAGCAGAGTTTGCTGTGTGTCCCAGAAAGCTGTTGCTCTGCTCATGTAAGAAACATTTTGGATATTTCTAAAATACCAGGTTTGAGCATATGTTTTCAGATGCTCATATGACAAAGCTTCTATATCTAATATAAATTTTAGCAATGCTATGCATTGCTCTCACAGCACTGCTGTGAGGTACAAATGGATGTACGGAGATGCAAAGGGAACATCATTATACATCTCTTCAGGAAAGACTTTTTCTAAAAACAATATACAACCACTTTGAAACATCACTGCCACCACATCAGTCAGAATAACGCTGCAAGCTCCTGAATGGCACTAAGGTACTGAGCAGTGCTTTGAAAAGAGCCCGCTATATCCACTCCTTCAGGGCAGCAGAGCAGGCTTTGACAGTTCTGTGCTTTCCTCCCTTCTTTGAAAGCTTAACAGTAAACAAAGGGGCCATTATGGAGATGACCAAAGGTGCACTGGCTGCGCCGTGCCTCAGCTAGGCAAAGTGTCCCACAGCCAGCTCATGGTGCTGCTGCAGTCAAAGGCTGGCTGCTGACCTAACCAGGCACAAAGAAGAGCCTGGATCATTGTATCTCACACCTCTTGTTTATGCCACAGAGCAGAGCTAATAATAGCTTCTCCAATGTTCCTTTATGATTGTGATGGCAAATTTTAGCTCCAGTTAACAAAAGGTGAAAAGGAAAAACATAACACAGAGCTCTCATCTAAGCTTAACTAGTAAAATTTGGGTACTATATGCAGTGTAGAGACAAACACAAAATCCATTAGCAACCAAAACAAAACAGCATTTTGGATGAGTGGATGTAATTCTTGACAGGGAAAGAGGCAGAAGAGGGAGGAATGAAGAAGTGACAAGCAAAAAGCCTTTTCAGAGCTTATGGGCTGTGAAGAATAAAGACAAACATGGTAGGGAGCACGAAAACAGCCCTGTGTGATTAGTGTGAAGGGCACATTACCTGACCAAACACCCCAAGCCAAACAAAAAGCCCCAGTAATTGTGTGAATAGAAGTCACCACCAGTGTTTTCAGACCATCACACGAATTCCATCATGTGATTAAAGCCAGCAAAGAAGCACTGCTCATACCTGTGCTTTTATAGGCAGGCAGTAGTTGAGGAACGCTGCCTGCCCTCCACCCAGGGAAGCAGCAGCAACTGAAGCGTGTCCTGAGAGAAGCCATCAATCTCCCTTCTGTCAGATACACAGAAGTTGTTCAGCCTTTCCATATCCTGACTCAGATATGGAAAGTGCACAAGGATTTTCTCCTAAGCTCCTTCTAGTTCCCCTGAATAAATCCCATTTATGTAAGCACTGAACAAGAACAGAACTTACTGTAGTAAGAGCTGCATGTGTCTAACAAACAATAGGGATAAACAGGGCAAGAAGTTGTCTTTAAAACCTCTGATATGAAAGGTTTTCTATTTCAGAGGTCTCGGCATATTTGAACTTAATTAGGCACATAAGAACTAGTGAATCAAAGAGAGAAAAGGGGGTTAGGAAGAAAAGAGGAAGGGAGGGAAAGGAAGGAAAGAAAGGGGGGGAAAGAAGAGAGCAATCAAGCAACAAGGTCAAACTAAGAACAAATGCTGCAGACAAATAATGTGTCTTGATATCATGCACCATAGACTTCAGTCATCAACCTGTTCTGACTGCTTTTGTACCAGTGTTTCACTGATATTCTGCAGTTACTAGCTGCCAGCATCAGCTATCAATACAACAGCTTGTCAAAGATGCTTCTGAGAAGGGGTTATGTTGTTCTCCTGTTTCCAGAGAGTTTTATTTTGCTGGGAGTTTTAGTTTTGCTTTTCTTCAATGTTAGAGTAACTGTTCTGCTTGCATTGTGTCTGTCTTGTCTTCAATGTGCCTCAACATCATCTGACTCAGCAGCCATTTGTCCCAGAGTAAAAGAGCTAGTATGTGAAAAATCTACCCCCAGTTGCTTTAGAATAGTAGGAATACTTGGCACAATGTGTACTTTATTCCAGTGCCACACAGTACCCAAAGACTGCTTACAAACAGGAGCAAATTCACTCTTACAACATCCCTGCGGGGTGATTGAGAAGTAACATCACTTTCAGACATGGGAAACCAATAGAATAACAGGATAAAAAACACATTCTGTCCAAAATGAGTGGCAGAGGTGGCATGTGAGCTGTGAATTAGGACATGTTTTTAGTGCATGTGTGTTTTAGCAGCTCTTTAAGTAGCAATTGCAGATTAACTGTAAAGCTTAGTACTGGAGTTCAGAGCACAGGTGTTTGCTTTATAGGTTGGAATGGTCTGCTGCTCTAACTTAGCCCTTGCAAATGTTAATTCCACGGCTGTATTTTAAATAAATTACTTAGTGGTAGCATTAGAAGAATAATGAGCCATACAGGAATTAAACCCTTACAAAAGATTCTTACTGAAAAGCTGCAAACCCCACAATCTTCTTGTTTTTATTAACGGCTTTTTAACAGGTTCCAAGCTGGATGGCAAGATAGCAGATGTTATCAAATGGTATTGCCTCACCAACTTCTACAACTTGGCATCATTATCCTGTGAGAAATACTCCCTATTTGAATAAAAATTATCATGTGAGAAGGTTTTGCTCAGACTTGGGATGTTTTAGTGAAGAAAGGGAAGATGCACAACAACTCTGACTTAAGGGATTGAAGAGCTTGTTCTCTGTTTTTAGCCTTAAATGCTCGTTTTTGGAGGCAAAGCAGCTCTTAATGAGCTCTGGTATCCAGCCTGGCTAATTGTCCTGAAACAGGATAATAGCCTCAATTTTTTCCAAATGTCTGTATTCAGAGACTGAGGGATATGCAATAAATGAATCTCAGGCAGGTGAAGCTACCTTTGCATCTGGCTCCACTGCCTTTTTTCCACACGGGTCTAACCTGCAGGACAATACACACATGTGAGACCAAAACTGCTAAAAAATGCTCAGGCTATCCAGCATTTTAGAAAGTTGTTTGGTTTGTACAGTTTCTTCATCAGACTTGAGTAAAAAGACAACGTCTGGGAACACCTTCCAGAGTATTATTTGACAATATATTATAAGGTTATATTAATTGTAGTACAGTATATGTATTATATTATCATATTGCATTTATGGTCCTTTATGCTGGGATTTTTGCTAAAAGTCTATGCAAATCGTTAAGAAAAAAGCCCCACAACACCAGCCTTACTTAATTTTCACTTTAGTCTTTTATAACACAATATCCAACAACATTGAAACATACTATTGCAGGTATTTTAAGTATAAAGCCATATCTTGTACAGGAAATAAAAAAGACATTTTTTATCTTGAAGAAGTGATGAAGAAACTAGTTCTAAATATTCACATCTACAAAACAGTTACTCAACTCATCCATAATTTACAGTTAAGAATCAATATTGTAGTATACTTGTCATCCCACTGAAAAAGTTAGAAGACAGGTATCTTCTTGAAGACAGTGTGGGAAAATAATAGTCCCTCACACGTCCAGAGATGGCATATTAATGCCTAGGATGGCATATTAATATTCTTTCAAATGCCTTCCTTCCTAGGAGGGAAGCAGAAGGGAGGGAAAGGCACATGTTGTAAGATAAAAATAAATGAACCATCCCAACAACATCCTTTCTTCTTTGGGTCTGGCACTGTAATAGGCTGATTCCTAGTAACAGCATCAGCTGAGCAGATAATTGGATGTAAAAGCAAAACTGTTTGCTGAGTTAAACAAGGATGATTACAAACGTGAGTTCCTGATGCCTGTGGGAATACTGAAAGGTCTAATTCAGTTTTGGAAGAATGGAATAAAGGCTTCTATTTCTTTACAATTCCTTCTTCCTGTCTGAGGATTCAAAATAGGATTATTGAGACAGAAGTGAGCCCTCTAAGATACTGCCCTATAAAAAGCAAAACTGTCTAAATTATGCTGGGAGAGTTTAATTAAAATCCCATTTGCACTTTTGCCCTATTTGGTCGCAGTTTAAACAGAAGCTGAGGCTAGAAGTTATTACTGTTAGTCTTCTCCAAAGGTTTTTTGAGAACTGGAACCCCCATCTGAAAAAGATGATATTGAAACTCTGTTGGAATTATACCATCATTGAAATCAGATTTTGAACACCACCAATAGTGAGATGACTAAAACGATTTATCAAAATTAGTATTAATGCAGCATTTTATAATTCACTGGAGTTTTACTGGGGGAGCTGATGAGTTCTGTTTTGCTTTTTTAACTGCACATGTTGTGCTGCCGCATTTTCCCAGGGAGCCATAATGTGTATTCACAATCACAGCCGTGGGTTGGACTTCCATTCATCATGTCATCTGCTATTACCTTTTTTAATTGACATTAAGGGAAACCTAAAAGACTGGCTTACTCGGGATGACTAAATGCCTAGATGACTAAAGTTAAGTGAAATAAATTCCAACCAAAGTGATTGCAATTCTGTTTTAATTACTTCAAAAAAGCAGTCAATAGAATATCCAGCGTAACTAGCTTGGCACTCTAGCAAAATTGAAGTGCACGGAAATGAAATGTTGATGGCTAAATTGAAAATGCCAGTGATCCAGTCTGAAGAATTAATCATTTACAACAGTACCTTGATTGAGGTTGATGAAAAATTCTGCGTAGCTGAAAAAAAATAAACCTTCACACTAACCAACCTTTCAAAAAAACCCCAAACCAAACCTTTGTTGAGCCATTAAGGAACTAGTTTAAACAAGCTCAGCTAAACTGGTCATTCACAACTCAAAGTGTTGACTCCCCACATGGCAAGAATATCGAGCTATTCATTCATTCATTTCTAACCATCTGGACCATCCTTTAAGTTCTAGTACAACTCTTTCCTGTCTATACGGTAGTCACCAGCTCTCCAGCTTCCTGTATAAACTTATCATTTTAATGCTGTACCCATCACTTTTGAACCATTTTTGGTAATTGCTGTGAGAGTGACTGGGCACTGGAACAAACTGACCAGGGAGGTGGTGGAGTCACCATCCCTGGAGGTATTTGTACCTCGGTGTCATGTAGTGATAGGACAAGGGGCAATGGTTGTAAGCTGGAACACAGGAGGTTCCACATCAACCTGAGAAGGAACTTCTTCACGGTGAGGGTGACGGAGCACTGGAACAGGCTGCCCAGGGGGGTTGTGGAGTCTCCCTCACTGGAGATATTCAAGACCCGACTGGACAGGTTCCTGTGTGACTTGGTCTAGGTGATCCTGCTGTGTCAGGGGGATTGGACTAGATGATCTTTCGAGGTCCCTTCCAATCCGTAATGATTCTATGATTCTATGATTTGAGAAATGAGTAGATATGGCACTTGAGGCCATGATCTGGGGTTAGAAAGATGTTGAGATGAGGGCTGGACTTGATGACCCTGGAGGTTCTTTCCAGCCACAATGATTCTATGAGATTCCTTCTCTAGAACACAAAGCCTTTTCAGTACATGAGCACACTCATCTATTTAAAATTCACATTGAGTGAATGTTATGCAAGAGATTAATACCCAGAATAACATAAGTCATGTAAATCTGGAACTGTATGTCTGATACATATTTTTAAGAGTTCTCCTATTTGGAAGATGGGGAGTTGTATTTTCACTTATTTGTAATATTTTATAAATGGAAGAACTAAGATTTCAAGCCGGTGTTAATGGAATTGTCAGCACAGCTGCTGCGCAGTGCTTGAAAATAAATAGCATCATCTTTCCAAAGCAGTAGATTTTCCATTATCAATAATAACAGATATTCATTTTAATATTATTCTCTCAATACTAAGCTGCAGGAAAAAATATCAATGCTAGGAAAAGCTAGTTTATTTTTAGACCGTGCTATTAGTTAATGTTTTCAAAATCAAAATTCATAACTTTTTACACAAGCATATAATTTGGAGGTGGCCATATTTAATTAATTTAGTGCTGAATGTAATATTCACATCCATCTATCAGCCTAATCTTTCCCGTTATGAGGATGCAATAGATTCCAATTAAAATTCTGCTGACAGTAATTCCTGTGAACTTTGTCAGAGTTACTCTGTGCTATTGAGCTTAGAATCCAGCCCCTGACTAGCCTCTCTACTTCAATATTATGGCTCAATGTACTGTCTGTGTATGTCCTACAACTCCCCTATATCCTGGCCTGGAAGCATCATCTTACACCTACTGGGAAAATGTTTTCCTTCTATTCTTGTGCAGCATATGACTCCCATGGGTGGAAATAGTTACTAATGCTTATGTCTCAGTGACAACTACTTAGATTATGTAATAGGAAGTAAACTGATCTGGATTGTGTTCCTAAGAGCACATGACTGAGAACAGACAACAGGCCAAGGCTGGGAAAAAACTCCAGACTGCAAAGGCTTATACAGGGTTGGCATTTCATTTATTCCTGCAGTTTGGAAGTTGTCACTAGCTTAAGAAATATTTTTGATATTATTAATAAAATGGAAAAAGTGAGGAACACATCTGGTAACACAGAAACTTTCACAAGTGTGAATTGGGAAATGAATGAATTTTGAATTATCTGTTAGCAAAGCTACGGTTAACTTGTGTACTATATTGAAAAACACTTAAATAAGGAAAAAAGGCAGAACCATCAAAACCTACTATGAGGAAAACGGTCTTTAAAAGAATTTACTTGGGAACTGTTGTGTCTTGGAAAAGCCAGAATTGTTTCTGCAGTTGTAGGTATCCAGACTGAAAAATTCCCCACAATTTAGGTCATACATAAAAAGCTGTGAAGTTAATGTATATTTTAGGAGAGAGAAAGAGGAGAGAGAAAGAGAAAGAAAGAAAGAGAGAAAGAAGGATAAAATAGGAAAGAGGAGAGAGGGGGAG
>VXBP01008719.1:41574-79215 GCA_013400115.1 Rhinopomastus cyanomelas
GGGGGAGAGAGAGGAAAGAGGGGGAGAGAGAGGAAAGAGGGGGAGAGAGAGGAAAGAGGGGGAGAGAGAGAGGAAGAAAAGAAATTATGCCTAAAATGATTTTTGCAGTTTAAAATATTTCTATGATTAAAAAAAGCATTTTTTTAGAACTGAATCAACATGACTTCATAAAATTATGTGAAAAGAATAAGAATGTCAACATTTCCATTTTATTAATCTCATGTTCAGTGATACCCATGGCTTTGAAAAAGCAAAACACGACAGCAAGCTATGCTCCTTTCTCTGTCTCTAGCTCCAGGCAGATATGCCAACAAGGTGCTTGTGTTTGGGGCCAGGCAGGGGTCATCCCCTAAGATATTCTTACAATTACTTAAGTACAAAAATCAGATTTTAAGAGCACCTTGATGACTGTGCAGGGCAAGGTAGCAGCTCTCACCACCTAGCATTACAACAGACAGATATGTCCAGCATATACAATATTCAGCCTTTCTCATGATTATATTTATGCTGGTAAATGACTGTAAAAGGAGGTTTATTCTTATTTGATAGCCCATAACTCTGAGCAGACAGCTAAAGGCAGGTCAGTGTAGTACTACGTGGATACTCATGTAATGTCTTGATGTCTAAAGGTGGCTAGTAAGAGAATATCAGATCAGTATCTCCAGGCAACTTAGCTCTACTCAGGTATCATGGTATTCAGCTACATTAAATAATACATGTATGATGATTATTTCTTCAGTCTGGAATATGATGATAAAAAATTCATTTGAAGTATGCACCAAAACTAATATAATGTAGGCAACAGCAATGTTTTAGCATAAATAAATACAGGGAAGGAAGAAGTTACGATTGTATTTGATTTTCATGGGAAGGAAGAGGATGTTTAATTACAAACTTACTATGTACTTTGTCCAAGTGTTAATGAGGTGACCTGCTGACATATATACAAAACAACTTTAAAGACCAAGATGGTTTCATCGTATTCTGATGTGTACTTCTCCACCCATTGTGAGACACTGGACATGGAGAGATCAAAACATTTCTCTTGTCTGTTACGGAAGGTACTTTTTCCTAGCACAGTACACAACACCCAGAGAGTTTCAGTGTACTGCTGGACATCTCAGAGGTAGTCCTACAAAGCCACAGTTACAACCATCTTTGATTTCCAACAAGCTTCAGAATTCATCAAGAGCTTACTATAAATCTTGTTTATACATTAATTATTTGCAAAGTTTTATTCTATTTCCTAAATCCCCACAGATATGCAGAATATAGCATGAAGCCTGCAGTTTTACTCTGACACAGCAGCACTGTAAAGTCATTCAGTGCTTGTCAATACACTCAGCGAGATGAAGAGATCACCAGGCACTGAAGTGCGATGTAATTCTGAGACCCTTCTTCTCTCATGCTGACATCAAGCATTCTGAAGAATCTAGAAATCTTGTTTCTTTTTCTCCATATTCTTAAATTTTTTTATATTAATCTCCTCTTACAGATTTTCATTGAATCTCAGCATTTATAGTATATAACATCCATGTCCCCAGTTTACAGTGGAAAACAAACCTTTGCCCTGAACTTAGCAGCCATCTCAGTCTCTTACAAAAGTGCTTCTTTCAAACATAAAGCAAGAGGAAGTCCTTTTCTTACTAGAAACAGATGATTCAAAAAGACCACTGTCTGTGCTGCAGACTGAAAACCATAGTCCTGAAGTGCGACAGCAAGAACTTGCCATTGCAATGCTTCTGTTTTAGCTGGTAAGTCACTCATTTGTTGACAGAAAATACAGGGTAGCATTTCATCATTACTCAAGGCAACGTGATCAATCCACTTTTGTTGACACATGCTAGATTCTAACTGTGAAACGTCTCCCGTGTACCAAAGTGCTTTGTCAGGGTTTTGTAACCCAGTGCAGCCAAAACCACACCAGAGCAAACGGACTCACGACCAGTAAGTTCTACATTTCTGTATCACCACAGGAAAAGCTTTACTCTTAAGACTCTTCTCCTGCAAACTAACATAACTCTCATTATCCTCACTATTGAGAATCTAGACCACAGTAATTCAAATCCTCAAAATTTCACTTAAATGGCTGCAACTGAAATGCCAATAGAGTTAACAAACATATTGGACAGGAAATGTCTAGATCTCTGTGACATTTGCAAGTTTCCAATTAGCAGAAGAACACCATAAAGCTATTTACAGAAGAGACTAGTTAAATCATATTTACGTGGACACTTAATAAATCAAGAGCAAGCCACACTGAATATAGGGCAATGAGTGCATCTATCTAAGCAGTGACCTGGTTGTCCCTTTCAGGACAGGAGTTAATCAATTCAAAGGCAGAACACTGAGCTGTGTTTTACCTTGTGAAAAGCAGATACCTACAAATATTTTGCTGTTACGATTTCTGCTGAAAGCTAACTGATACAGAAACACAAAAACAAGAGCTTAGCCAAATTTCTACATGTAAAATTGTCTATAATATACAAAAACAAGTACAGCACACTCCACATATCTATTCATTTTGTCTTGATAACAAGACGAGGAAGCAGTAGTGGACTTTTAGAAATCTTAAAGGTATTTCCTTGAAAATGCAACACAATACTGGGGTTCACAGCCTAAGAGCTCTGTACTCCACTGAAGATTACTTTTACAGTCTTCAAGACAATAATACTTTTCTTTGTGTACAGAACACTCAGATGTGAAGATTAAGTGTTTTTCTAAAACACAAAGATACCTCTTTTACTCACCTCTGCTGAAGAGCTATTATCTTACACATACACACGTACGCAGAGGCTAAGCAGACTTCCTATACATAGACTTTTACTTTCACATGCAGCCCAATTGACTCCAAAGAAGCTTAGATAGAGTTGAACCACAAATCCATACTTCTAATTGTCATTTATTTAGTCCCTTTCTCAGCCAATAGAAGACAAATCAACCACTTTGTGGGATGACTGGGTTTAAGTAAGCACTTTTTTTTCTTCACAGATTCTTCTCCAAATACACTTTTTGGTTTTTCACTTATATCTCAAAAATATCACTGGAGGTACTAGAAAGTGTTTCCAAGAGGAGGTTGTACTTTTTTCTAATTTGCACAAAATCTGTGTTCAGTTCATCCTTAATATTACTATTCCCTTTAATGATATTCTGCATGATCATTTTTCATGATATTTGCATATTTAAACACAGATTTGGGGGGGGTCCACTCTCTTGTGGTTTTTTTTCTAATGTAAAGGGTTTTTTCCCACCTTTTGTTATGTAAAGTGAGATTCATCTCTTCAGTCAACGAAATTTTTTATTAAGAGACAAAGGTTGTATGAAATGAACTCTGTCCTAACTAGCTCCAAATAAATCTGCATGACTTCCATGTGTAGAAAGAGCATGGTCTGTTTCTTGTTTCCCTAGCACAATCTGCTGATTCAAAAACTGTCTGTAAAATGCCACATACATTTACTGCACCATTTACATGACAAAAGCAGCGTATGATGGAAACACACCCCTCGGGTTGTGTTTTGGTACCTCAGAAATGGTGCACTGTGTGTAGCTGTAGTACCTCCAAAATTAAATTGGAATGCACAGAAGTTTTCTGTCTCCTTTGTAGGGGAAATGCTTCATTTGCAGAATAAAGCCAACTGAAAAGATGCAGCAATGATAAACCTTGAATTTTTAGGATGTCAAGAAGGACAGTAATAGAATGTACCTGTTTCCCGAGCAAATATCAGAAAAAGGATGAAGCAAAGGACTGTTTTCACGTCCAGAATGTGAGTAAAACTGTGACTCATTTCTGCAAAACAAAATAGGACTTAGAGGAGAAGTGCATGAGATGTGGTCTAGCTCTGGCTATTCATGCATTTTTCAATTGACTCTAGCTTCTTTTTGTACTGCATCAGACCTAAAGCTGCCTGCAGGGTTAGCAGCGTTCTAAAAAGTCACATTTGCAGTGCATGCATATTAAAAAATAGCTATTAACAGTAACAGCTGTGCATATTTTACATAGTAAATTAATATGAAGTACTGTTTAATTTCCTTCAATCAAAGGAAAATCTTCATCTTTTGTAGCACCATCCCTAAATAAGACTTCTGCAGGACTTTTTCATACATTAATTCAGAGATTTTTGGCAATTATTTAAAGGAAAACAACATAGATCTGCTTTTGAATGGTAGCAAACTTCTATGTACTTTTGACATTTGAACATGGAAGTGGTGGGTTCTAACAAGTGGATTTTTATCCATCAGTCTCACAAGATGACAGAATACTAGGGGTTAGAAAAGACCTCTAGAGATCATTTAGTCCAGCCACACAGAACAAATTCACGTAGAGCAGGTTGCACACGAAGGCATCCAGGACTGTTTTCAATATCCCCAGAGAAGGAGACTGCACAAGCTATCTAGGGTGTCAGTTCAGGTTTCTCTAATATTTAGATAGAACTTCATAAGTTCCAGCTTGTGCCCCTTACCCTTTGTCCTGTCACTGGACACGACTGAAAAGAATCTGGCCTCAGCCTCCTGACATCCACTCTTCAATGTTCAAGCATGAACAAGGTCCCCTCTCTGTCTTCTCCAAGCTAAATACTCAAGTGCCGCAGCCTTTCCCCATAAGAGAGAATCTCCAATCCTCTAATCAGGTTCATGACCCCTCAGTTGACACCCAGGACTGACCACTTGGGAACAGCACTGGCTACAGGCTTACACAGACTAGATTCTGCACGACCAGTCACAATGCTCTGAGCTCTGCCATTGAGCCAATTCTCAGTCCACCTCACTGTCCCCTGCAAATTTAAGCCTGAGTGCTCACTGAGGTTAAAAAGAATAAAGAAAAGTAAAAAGCTCATTAGATCTGATCTCTGGATCTGAGGATTAAAGAATAAATATCTTTTAAATAGAACAAATTCTGGAAGTGTAATTCTTGAAGTGTTGCTATATATAAAATGAACAGATTGAATGTCTGCATTCAGAATACTTAGAATTATAGAATTATTAGGGACTGGAAGGGACCCCAAAAGATCATCTAGTCCAATCCCCCTGCCACAGCAGGATCACTTCACTAGAGAAGTTATGGAATCAGTATCGCTCAGGGTTAGAAGGGAACACCTGATCATCCAGTTCCAACACCCCCCACCATGGGCAGGGACACCCCACCCTAGATCAAGCTGGCCAGAGCCCCATCCAGCCCGGCCTCAAAGCACTCAACTACTTTGAGGCGTACGAGATGAAATTAAATGTAAAAGAGACACTAAAGCAATAGTTTGGTAAGCTCCAAGGTTAAGACTGAGTAATTACTCATTACTTAATGACTAGCATATGTATTTCAGAACAGTGGCTGAACCACCAAATACAAATTCTCCTTTCATAAATGCTCCTGTTTTTCCTGGTTTCATAAAAGATCAAGAAAAAAGCCTTCCTGAACATTACATTACACCTGTCAGGATATTTCATTGCTACGGCTTGGTTTTTGAGTTGTGTTTTAAGCACTACCTGCCGCCTTAAATCACCTACATCCACCCTCTTCAAAGTTTTACATTACTCACTGAAATGTGCTGTGGTTTGGCTTCCACCATGGTTCATTAGGTAAATAATAAAACTACTTTAGAATGATTTGGATTTATTTTTTTAAATATCTAATAACAGCATAAGCTGGAGTGCTGCGTCCTGTCTGGAGCCTCATCACAAGGACATGGAGCTGTTGTAGCAAGTTCAGAAGAGAACCATGATGATGACCAGAGGACTGGAACACATCTCTTGCAGGACAGGCTGAGAGAACTGGAATTGTTCAGCCTGCTGAAGGCTCTGGGGAGACCTCACTGTGGTTTTCCATTATCTGAAGGAGGCCAAAGGAAAGCTGAGAATGGACTTTTTACAGGGGCTTGTAGTGATGGGATGAAGGGTAACAGCTTCAAGCTGAACATAGGAAGATGTGGATTAGAAATTAGGAAGTAGATCCTCACTGTAAGTGTGGTGATACACTAGAGCAGGTTACCCAGGGAATGTTGTAGATTCTGTGTCACTGGATATATTCAAGGCCAGACTGGATGATTTAGTGGGAGGTGTTCCTGTTCTTGGCAGGGAGGTTGGAACTCCATGACCTTTGTGATCTCTCCAACCCAAACCATTCTATGTTTCTATGACAATTCAGCGTCCAAGGAATATGAGATTACTGCCTCCAAACTAGAAGGCTTTTATCAAGATGGGCTGACAACACTCTCCTGAACAGTCTCATAACTGAAACACTCTCCTCAAACAGAAAGGATATTGGCTAACATCTTATTGAACACAAATCAAGGTAATGTTCTGATCATTGAGTAAGTGCCTTGAAGTGCCAATGTCACCCAACAGAACCAATAGTGAAACACCCTATTGACCAGGTGACCTCTGAAAATGTAGAAGAGTCCAGAACTCTAAAATGACCTCATGTTATTTACTTGATAGATGTCAAAGAGTGGAAGACATCCATCACAATTAAAGGCTATTTCTGGCCAGGTTAAGAAATGAACACTAGCACTCTTAAGTCAAACAGGAAAATAAATTTACAGGCCTTCAGTATCAAGTAGCAGCTTTTGAGGTTTTGATTACTGAAGTTTATTTATAACCTAATATTTATTTATTGGCATGAGTGTATCAAACTGATATGTCAAGATTACTTGTACTCTTTCTGTGTCAAACTTTATTATAGTGAATTGAGGGATAAATATGTATCTCCGACACAAACATCAACCAACACCATTTTCTTTGGCCATGAAAAGCTCTCCATTTAAGTGCTTATAACACGATCAGTTTTGTTATCTTCATTTTGTCCATGAAGGGAATTCAGTGGTTGAGTGGGACTGTTGTACAATAGACTGTTTATTGGCTTCTTGCTTTCTCTTTCTGTTTTCAGAATGGCAGAATACGTACGCTTCTCAACTGCAAGGTCTTGGACATTGTAATTTTTGCCCTTAAAGCTGCCTTTTACATAAGCCAGTGTCAAAACCTATTTATTTATCTGCATTTTAAAGCATTTATCACCATGGAGCTGTCCTCAGACTGGTGAGCAAAGGTTAAAAAACAACAGGCAGTCTACCTGCAGACAGGCACGGGGATCTGTGTACTCTGAGTGCTGTGATATCATCAAGTTTCTCTGGAACAATCAAGGGAGACAGGAAAAAACACCAGGCTCTCCAAAAAACTATCCAACATGGGAGTGGTGTCAGAGACTCACATTTTACAACTTTTTTTTCCTATTATTAATTTATTTGTTTTCTCAAATTCATGGAAAAGCATCAAAGATGTATTCATGCAAGTAATCTGCACTCAATGGGGAAAAAGTTACTTCATAAACATTCTTTCTCACTTATTAAGAATGAAAACAACACAAAAAACCCAACAAGAAACAAACCCCCACATTTTTAAATACTTTGTCTTCAGTATAAAGTTGGTAATTTTAATGTCAATCACATTTTTAATTGAGAGTAAATGAAGCCTAGTAGCAGTGTTAATTTGTTGATGAAATGATAGGAAATCTCTCTACATCTCATCCCATATTATTTCTCTTCCCTATGCAAAGATTGATTGTTCTGTATTAAACAGATTTAAGCTTCAGTTGGCCAAGTGAAAATCATGTGTCCAAGTTCTATAGAAAAAATTGCATCTTGATTTTGAAATTTTGAACACACATATAAACAAATAATGTTTTTTAATTGTTGCAAATGAAAAAGGAAAAAAAAAAGGATGGACTCAGCACTAATCTCAAAATTTAAGCATTTACTAGAAAAATCAAAGCCAATGCTAACTTTGGTGTTATGTATCACTTAGCTGAAACCACACACGCAAAATGAACCCGTTCAGCACTCGCTAAACTATTGTCTGCATTTTGCAGCATGAGCAAGCGGTTGGTAAAAGACACAGAGGATGGAGCAGATTAGGACATTATCTGTGCCAAAGTAAAAGTCACTTTTAAAAGAGCTAAGGTTGCCATAAATAAAAGACAAAAGCATTCCTGGGGATTAGCATGGCATGCATGACGTGTTTTGAAGCCTCAATTTTGTCATCTATTCTGCTTCCTGTATCATCACTTTTACCTTATTTAAACTGTCAGTTTCTCCTGTATTTGACTATCTGTGATCCCACTCAAGGTTATCACTCAGCTGTGATTTCAGTTGAAGTATTTGGCATCACAGCTTAACAAGGTCACCTTTTAGCCTCATGACTAGAGGTTTTAGTTCACCCTCATTGACCCTACCTGTACTATATTCTGAGTGAAGTCATGCAAGGAGGTGGGAAGGATTACGCAAGCAAATGTGGGCAGCTTAATAATGTGTACAACCACATGCACCTCTTGGAAAAGAGGCATTAGCTGTCTCCTTTCAGAAGACCTTGCTTCTCTCTGTGGTCTTTCAGTAGCCTTTTCTGTTCTGTTCACTGCTAGTCAAGCCACATAAAACTGCTGTGTTTTCACACAAATAATTAAGGTATCTTTCTTCTGTCCAGTATAGCACAGTCACAGCTATTTAGAAATACTGTTTGTGGTTTGCTATCACCCTGAAGCACTTTTTCAGATAAACATTCTTGCCTCAGCTGACCGGAGCAGCATGCCACAGCATTTCTAGAGAATTCATGTCAAATGCGACTCAATTGTGAAATCATTCAACAGATTTAGGAAACAAAGTAGATCTGGGCCAAACTGCTGAGTTTTATTTATAAACTTTAACAACATAGAATTTCACAGACATTTAACTGTTCTACCTTCTTCATAAAGTGGTCTGATTAAACACTACTTTTTGAAGCAAATAACAAGGAAATTCTATTCTCTGCAACCAATTTTTTACTCTTTAGACTGGCATTTTAGATTGGCATCCAAGATGCACCCAGTTGTTTCTTTGCAATGAGCACCTTCACTATTTCCTGCAAGGAATACAGATCATAGAATCATTGGGGATTGGAAGGGACCTTGAAAGATCATCTAGTCCAATCCCCCTGCCAGAGCAGGCTCACCTCACTGGAGAAGCCATGGAATCAGAATCACTCAGGGTTGGAAGGAACCATCATCCAGTTCCAACTCCCTCAGCACAGGCAGGGACACCCCATGCTAGACCAGGCTGGCCAGAGCCTCATCCAGCCTGGCCTTAAAAGCACCTCCCTGGGCAACCTCTCCAGGCTCTCACCACTCTCATGGTGATTGGCTTGATCCCCTTTTTTCCCCAAATACTACTGAACAACAGGGTAGTGTGAGCACAGCCACAGTGAAGAAGACAGAGCAGCAAATTTTTATCTTAGAACAATCAGATCCTGAATCAAATTAAAAAAAGAAGAGTTTCTAACTAGGTTCAGAGGACAGGAATATCTACCATCAACCTTTTTTCTTCCCTCAGTTTCAAAGGTCTTACATACAGAAGAGAGAAAAAAAAAAGAGGGGAAAAGGTCCCCATCCAGTCTCTATTATTGGAATGAAATGATGTAAAACTTTTCACAGGCTCATTTGATATCAGTTCCCAATAATTAAATTTGTCTGACACTGGGCCTTGTGTTTGTTTTTGCCCCAACACGTGCCTGAGACAAGGTCAAGTGTTGATTACCAAGTATTTGAAGGAAAAGGTATTGATTGAAATAGGTAAACAAACAGAATCGATATGATTCTAAAACACAGTGAATTAATTCTCCAGATTCATGCACAACACGTTATGATAAAAAAGACAAGTTTTTAGAAACTGTAGAAAACTTATCCTGCACAAAGTACTGCAGTACAGTTCAGGTGTAATGCAGTGGGAACCTGGTTGTGTGTGTGTGCAAGAAACTGACCACACTTCTCACATCACACGCATAACAAAAGTCAGTGCATTCTGAAAGCAAACTGCATCTCTACAGCTCCCACCACTGTCTGATGCCAAACATCCTAAAGAGGACTTTTGACTGTTTATGGGTTGAATATCCAGGTTTCAGATTAGTGCTTCCTAGGTCTGGCATATTTCTGAGAGATTATCTGAGCAGAAATACAAGCATCTGTTTTACATGGATATAAAGCAGTGTCTTGGCTACTGAGCTGTAGGAGGCCACTGTGCATCCACAACAGATCTATATGGAATTTCTGAGTAATTGCCAAAAATTCTATGATTCTGAGTTAAAAAAAATTTGCAGATGAGAAACAAGAATCTGCACATCGGGATACAACCTGATCTGAGCAACCTGATCTAGTTTAAAACATCCCTGTGGACTGCAGAGTGGTTGGACCAGAAGACCTTGAAAGCTCCCTTCCAACCAAAAACATTCTGTGATCCTAAATATCTTCTAGCTGTACTGAACTAAGCCATAACTCAACTGCTATGAAATACATAGACAAACCCTTCCTCTGTCTATTCTAATAGTTTGGAAAATGTTTGCACATTTCATATTACTGTCTGTATTTTTATGTGCTTTTGTCAATCCCATCTCCCGTCATTCATCTGGGGCGAGGCAATCCTAGGCACAAACACAGGCTGGGCAGTGACTGGCTGCAGAGTAGCCCTGAGGAGAGGGACTTGGGGGTGCTCGTGGTCCAAAAGCTCAACATGAGCCAGCAGTGTGCACTTGCGGCCCGGATGGCAAGCTGGATCCTGGGCTGCATCAGGAGAAGTGTGGCCAGCAGGTCCAGGGAGGTGATTCTCCCCCTCTACTCTGCTCTGGTGAGGCCCCACCTGGAGCACTGCGTCCAGTTCTGGAGCCCTTATTACAAGAAGGATGTGGAGATGCTGGAGTGAGTGCAGAGGAGGGCCAGGAGGATGATCAGAGGGCTGGAGCACCTCTCCTATGAGGATAGACTGAGGGAATTGGGGCTGTTCAGTCTGGAGAAGAGGAGGGTCCCAGGTGACGTCATTGTGGCCTTCCAGTATCTGAAGGTGGGCTACAAAAAGGCTGGGGAGGGACTTGTTAGGATGTCAGGTAGTGACAGGACTAGGGGGAATGCAGCAAAGCTGGACATGTGTGGATTTAGAGTGGATGTGAGGAGGAAGTTCTTCACCGTGAGAGTGGCGAGAGCCTGGAATGGGTTGCCCAGGGAAATGGTTGGGGCCCCATCCTTGGAGGTGTTTAAGGCCAGGCTGGATGAGGCTCTGGCCAGCCTGATCTAGGGTGGGGTGTCCCAGCCTGGTGGGGGGGTTGGAACTAGATGATCAGGTGGTCCTTTCCAACCCTGAGTGATTCTGATTCCATAACTTCTCCAGTGAAGTGATCCTGCTGTGGCTGGGGATTGGACTGGATGATCTTTCGAGGTCCCTTCAGATCCCTAATGATTCTGTGATTCTATCCTTTCTTCATCACTTTCTCATATAAAAAATAAATAGAACTACTTATTAAAAAGAACTATTTTTGCATTTTAATCATCTGTTTAAATTCCTTATTGTTTATTTTTGTGGAAGGAAGCATCTTTATTTAGAAGGTATCTGTTAATTCAGAATTCATCAAGCAGCAATTGTGTCCACTTCAGTTTCCAATTCCAAAGCTAAAATTTTCTTTCTAAGAAAATATATGAAACTTCATCTTGATAATGTCAATGAAAAATAGAATCGGAATATTTCATATCGAAGACACTGATTTAAATGTAACAAAACCAATTTAAGCATGTCACAAATTATATGTAGTATTTTATGAAATGTGGGCAATGAAGCAAACAAAGCACAGTGACAGACACAGGAAACGGTGTTGAACCGAATAAAACTAAACCAAATCAAACAAACCCAGCCTTATTTTAATGTTATTCTACACAACACAACAAAGAAATGCCCTACATTGTACAGAACTCGTTTCAGGACTTAAACTACAAAAGCCTTTGCTACTACCTGACAAGGGTAATTAATGATCCATCAAAAATGACAAGGAAGTCCATTTTACGCAGAGTAACACGCTGAACCACCCGCAGCTGGCTGAATCCAGACAAATGACCCAACTCATGCCAGACTGTGTCAAGGCTGAAGTACAATTCTCCTACTTGCATGGCTTGCCTGTAACAAACACAACCCAACATTTCCAACAACAGACATGCCACTGCAGAGAGTAATAAAAGAAACCAAAAAAGCTGAAAGTCATCATAAACAATTGCTTCCCTGAACCTGGGCCTGCTGCTGTTCTTTCAAATACTTCAATGACTGCTTCTTAGCTTATACATGACACTGATTCAGCAATACAATATTTTTTATTAGCATTCCAGGCATGCACATGATATTAGATGCTGAAACAAGAAGTGGGCTATGGGCTAGAAGAATGTGTTTAATTATTACAGCATGATAGTATCAATCCTTTGTCATTAATGGGCTTCATCTTCACTTACACAGGAAAGAGATAAGGTTGGTTGTCTATTCATAAGAGATGTAAGAATAATCAAAAATAGGAAAAGGTGGATGTGTTGTTGGTATTTACATGAAAAAAAACTGTATTCCAATACCTGTTATTAATATATAGATGTCTGAATTTAATGAAAGAAAAATCAAGGTGAAAACAAAAATATTAAAAACAAACACTAAAAGTTTATAATATGATATTCAGCATAAAAAATGTGAAGGAAATGTGCTGATATAACAACAGGTAACTTTAGGGCAATATTAAAGTAAGGCAAAGTGATTTTTATAACATGCAATGCTGTCAGATTTCTTCCTTGATACCTCCTTCCAGAAATACTGCTTATGAAGATATGAGGATCTTCTGAAAGTCACAGAATCCTAGAATAGTTTGGGTTGGAAAGGACCTTTCTAGCTCTTCTAAGGTTGCAGAAACCTTTTCGGTTCTGTGTAAGCAGAATCATGTTTGTACTGTTCATACTGTACAACAAAAGATTGTTAGGAAGTGGCTAAATGTCAATTGGCACTTCTGACTCATGTTCAGAAAAATCCTCTTTCTTTCCAGTTCATTACAGCATCAACACAACTCCAAAATTATAGCATTCACCACTAATAAACAAACAAGCAGTGCTCTGAAAGCAGAGCATTTATGAGAACAGTGTCTGTTCTCATAATTCCACATCTTCTATGAGAACAGCGTCTGTTCTCATAAAAGATGTGGAAATAGTGGAATTAAACCTTCACATGAAAGCACACCTCTCTCTTAATGCCATTTTGATATACCACACTGAGGCCAAGATCTACCTCAGCAGTTTAAAGTGACTTCCAGACTCATCAGCAGTGCCAGTGGCCGTCAGTATAGTCCACACTTTGTGGACATGTCATGTCTCATATAGCAAGCCAGAACATTCAGCTCTTTATGACTCTGGCACAAACACACTGAGCTGTGTGGCACCTCGAAAAACAGCTTAAGAGCTATCTTGTTTGGAGGACAACACAAATCTGTGTATTAGATTAAGGGAGAGAAAAAAGGGGAGGGAGAAACAAAATGTACAAGGGTGAGGGAGGAGAGAAAGAAAACAAGGCCTTAGAGTGAAGAACATTAATTGTTCTTCATTTAGTATTGGCAGACAGGGAAGAGAACATTCAGTCTTCACTACTATGGTTAGCAGGGAAGGGGAGATGAGGAGAGTCTAGTTAGCTAAGAACTGCACTTCCCTAGTAACATAAGAAAATGAATGAATACTTGCTTTTCTATGAAATTAAGGCTAAACTGCCCTTCTGTTAGAAATTACATGCTCCCCAGGAACAGCTATCAGCTGCTAGCCTCGTCTTCAGAAGCAACTTGGTGACTCAGCTGACAGGACAGTTACGATAACTAATGAAGCCACATTTCTGCCACTGATAAGTTTCATTGTGATATGTACACCACTTTCCCTTGTGAGGGATTTGCTTCTGTAATTTCTCTGCAAATCTTCTATTTCAACTCTACACACCAAGCAAATCATCAGCCTTAAAATATAACTTGATTACATACAAGGCTAGCAGTATTTTCCTTCATTTGTATCTTGAATTACATTAACTTTGATTTTGGAACTAATTACATTTTCCTGCACTGAGAGATCTCAAAACGTCTCTGCCTCATCAGTGTGTTTAACCAGCATTGCACAAGCACACCTCGTGCCTAAAGCTGCATTCCATTTCCTTCTCTTACTGCCGTCGCGCAAGTGATTCTGCTGCACCGTGCATTCAGATGTCAGCACATACTGTTGATCTGTATCACTCTTGCCAAGGCAGAAATTACTACCATGGCATCATTTTGAACAAATCAAGTACTTACTGAGGGACAACAACCCACGTGTCTTATGTGAAGGAAGCAATGCATCTCACAAGGCTTTTTTATAGACTCTCTAATATTTTCTCTTTAATATTTTCACACACTATAGAAAGGCTTCTCATAAGTCACAGATTAATTACTGAGCAAAAAGTGTGAGTTTGTTCCAATAGTATATTTCAAGTTTTATAATGTATTTCATTTTACTTTATTTAGCTATTCAATACTATTTAGCTATTCAATACTATTTTAAGTACCTGGTTTGTGGAGATGAAGGCGCATACAATGAAAAATTGCTTCCTCCTCACAATCGACTTAGCCTTCTGATTTGCAGAAGATGTAATTTTTGCCCTCATTCAGACAGATGTTTTTAAATGTTGACTTCTACTGCTAAATTGAGCGAGAGTTACAAAACTACCTTGAGAGATGGGGAATGGCTTTTCCTTTCACAGCATCAAGAAATCTGTATTTGAGTGGCTAAGTTCAGATAACCGTGACTAAAAATAACTGATTGTCCCTCTTGCAGACGCATTTCAATTGACCTAAACCATGAAACAGCAAAAGGAATGGCTGCATCTCATTGAGCCTTATTCATGCACGGTCAAGTACATCACATTGTCTTCATCACAAGTACCTCCTCAATCCTTTTGCATTTCTACTGCGTGTTTCAAGGTCTCGCCTCACTTCATGCCTGCCATCGTTCCTTTTGTGCAAATGGACAGAACATAAGTGGATCAAAAAAACCTTCCTTCCCCACAGACCAACTGTTCTAGTTTTGCTTTTCTACCTTCATCCTTTGACTCGATACGCTACCAGTGCTGACCGAGTTGCACACTACCATGAGGCCATCAAGCCAAGTTATAATGACTTCTGGCTGAAGTTAACACTGCTGTACCATTTACAATGCAGATTAAGCTTTTCTTCTGGATGTCTTCAGGCAACAGCTAGCCAGCAGTGCAGGCATGTGTGCAGGTTACCTCCTAACTTCCTCTGGGAGCACTGGCTGCTGTGTACAGCCTGCCAGAGCATTCCCTTTCACCAGTAACCTGGGTGTACAGGCTGCATCAGCATGTCTCCATGTCTACACTCCCAAGGAAGTGCAGGCTGCAAAACAAACACAGAGACTGAGCCAAAACCATTTGGACTCTTATCTGAAGAGGCCCCCTTTTTTACAATGTCCTTCTCTATCATACTTTTCTGTCATAAATACCTGAGATTTTCTGTCAACCAGGGCAGACACTTCATCTTTAATGAATCTGATAGCAGTGAGGGAGAATGGCAGAATGAATTAACATTTCATAAAGCCACCACAGACAGCTGCCCAGAGTAAAATGGAAGGAATGAGAAGGCTCTGCCCAGTCAAACAGAAGGTGATATCATGACATCAATCAAATACTCTTGCTGCACTATGTCTGTGACACTCTAAAAGCTCAATTATACAAAGAAGGATATTAGGTAAAAATGACTTGTTATTTCTTAGGATGAGGAACTACTCAAATATATGATCAGGTAGTTTCTTTTTCTAATGCAGGTTTTTAAGGCAAATATACAAAGAGTGAATTTTATTCCATTCTAATTCTCTAAATAAACTTTGAATCTTGTCTGAATCCTAGGGGGGAATAAAAAACACTACTGCCATTCTTTTAGAAATCTTATTCCTCAAATAATCCTAACAACCATATCACCTTCCCATTCTCTCAGGAAAAACATTAAAGAACTTTTCCCTTGGTGTTTTATCCTTCTCCCACAGATCCAGATTTCAGAAGACACTGTGTGGACTACCACATCTTGCAGTCACTGCCACAGTATTTCCTGAACATATTGCAAAACGAACCACTTTGAGAAAAGGAGAGTAATTATTATTCTCATGTGGGAGTTAGTTCTTGGAGACCACGATGACACACAGCAATGGTAAATTTAGTGAAATTTAAAATAGTTTGTTAACTGCTAAGCATTGTAAACCAGTAGTTACCAGGAAAACATTTATTCCAGCAACACTCCCTGTACCCAGCCTCAATGATCTCATTATGTCTCCTAACAAGGACCGTATGCTTCTCTCTAGGAAAAGTCTTAGCGTGTGTTCGTGCCACTGAATCACTAGCCAGTGTTTTTTCTGGATCCGAGCTAGAAAGCCCAACATACCTAGGGATTGAATTTTAGGTAGCAAACAACTGTGAAGCAGTGCACTTCCCCTCTGGATTCACGTTTGCAGCTCAGCTTTGTGATGGCTCAAGAACATAACTGCTACTGTCAGGCTGATCTCAAGGAAAGGAAGGGGCTGTACAGGACAGCCAGCCAGCAACAGATGGAGACATGCTGCTCCCTCTTGCAGGTTGGTAGGGCTCCTGTGGCAGCACATGCTGTCCAGAAGGAATTCTAATGCAGCACCAGTCTACAAAGGAAGCCTGGGTTTAAGCCACAGTGAAGTCCCAGAATTCAAAGAACTACTTAAATTGTGTATCTGCTCCTTAAACAGTCCAGTCATCTACAGTTGCTTGTGCTGAAAAATAAGTCATCAGTTCTTTCAATTCTTTTTTGTTCAAGATAAGGTGTAAGCATGCCCTAACTTTCTCCAGCTCTGTCAACAGAATTTGGTACATCTTTTGAAGGCTTAAGATTTCTTGCTCTTGAAGGAACAAGTTCTTTGCTTTTCTAATCACATGATAAATGCAAAAAGGCCATCATTAGTTCCAGCCTCCAGAAAGATGACTGCTTTCACTCATCCTGCTTTACAGTGACATTGCCTTTGACCATCAATTCACTTCTAAAATAGTTAAGCAGCATTAACGTTAGACTAGTGTTATTGACATCTACGATGAAGATAATTTATTCATTCTCTTAACTTTGTGGAGACACCTAAAGTTCAATTTTGTTCTTTTAATACTTCAAATTAAACATTAATTCAAAATGAAAAAGTAAGTCTCATTTCAAAACTATGGAAACAGAAATTAAGCCACCAGATCATACTGACCTTCCAATTGGAAAGAAATTAATGAATTAAAGATTTATGCCATTTCTCATTATCAAGGGGATCAGACGCAACTGTAAGGAGCTCATTCCACTGCACAAACTCACCCCTACCCACCTAGTAATTGTGTCTGTATAAAGAATTACTGTCTTATCTCCTTAAAATAGAGATACTGTCTATTATGTCATACACAGACTATCACATGACTGTTCTTTGTAGTGACAGATTCACACTGGGGTTTAAATTACAATTTTCTGTTTTAAAATGGCTTTTAAATAAATGATACATATTAACAGTGATGCTTAAATAGAAATAGGTCAAAATTCCTTTTTAAAAACACAAATTATGAATTTGAGAAATTGTTATGGTCCAATAACCATTAAATGCTAATTTGGTTGTAGGTATTCCCTTTTTTCTTAAACTGAAGAACCACGTACACAGTCTGACCCTTTTCAAATGCCTACTGACTTCAAGAAAATACAATTAAGAACAGAAATGTGTGTTTTACTGCTTCTTCCTCATTATCAACAAATACTTCAGTATTCAAACTAAAGGAGCAGTTCCTATGAATGCTTAAACATAGCATTTCAGCTCTTGTGTGTATTCTTGCTAGACTCTACAGCACTGTGTGTCACTCTGATGAGCCTCTTAAAGGAAGTCTTAATGAAAAAAACCCCATGACTTTGTATAATGTGCTGTATGAAAAACAACAGGATGCTCACAGCACTCATACAAATAAAAGGAATAGACTGAATGCTTACAGATGTGGGTCTTTAAAAGAATCACTATGCTAGAATTGAGTTTAACTTACTCTCTTAGCTACTAATTCACCTCAAAATGAGTAAGAACATACATCAGATGCAGTTTTACCCAGAAAAATGGGCTTGGTGAATAAAATATTGCCAGTTTCATGTCTTCTCTTTCCCTGCAAAGCCAGAATCTACTCTTTCTTTTTCAGTCTTTTTTTAAAAAAACATTTGAAACCTACAGTTAAAGGTCCATCATCAGCTTATAAATTTGCAAGTATTTATAACTTGTAATATGTTAGAATAAATTTATTATTTTAAGCTATTATTGTTTCTCAATTTTCGTCACGCATCAGATATTATTGTTACTGCTTTACCCAGAACATGTGTTTCATAATATCCACATAAATCACAATCCCCGTATCAGAGTTCAAAATTTAATCTAGAATGACAAACAGAGGTTTATAATTTTCTTATTTTATACAACTGGCACATTTGTGATCTATAGCTTTTGTATCAGCACATCCTATACACTGATATTTTTATGATTACAGAAATGCATGAATTATAATTTATGGCTGCTAAACACATGACATCCCAAGGGTCTTTTCCAACCTGAATGATTCTATGTTTAATTTGCTGCAGCATAATAAAAAAAGAATTTTAAATGGAATTCTGATTGGTGGAGATAGTTGCACGGTTTGTCAGTTTTCAAGATGTACCAGACCAAACATCACACATGGTCATTTTATCTGATGTTGATGACTGGTTCCATTTGTGACCCCCAAGAAGCTGATTCCACCAATTTTGCATCATGTGGGTTCATCAAGAATCATCTACTTAACTAATACAAAGGAAAAATATAAATAAAGATATGAAAAGTGTGTAAACTGCCTGCACTGATCAGTTTATAGTTTTCTGGGTTGCATTTTGAGCCATTTAAGTCCATAGCTTTACTACGTGGTAAGCAATCACAGAACTTCAGTGTCAGAATTGTGAAGCCCTCAGTTTGCTCAGCTTTGCATTCAGTCTTGAGCTTAGTAAGCAAATTACTAGACTTTGAGGCTTTAAACTTTGGTAACAGGAAGATAAAAACAGCACTAAAACCCACCAAGTTATCTCCAAGAATTAAACTCAGTAAACTTGTCTCAAAAATGATGTAAAATCCATTCATTGTAAAACTGCTAGTGCATTAAATATCAGTACAACTGTTTGTGTTCACTGGAGGTTTTACAAGCACTGTTATACATGAAGAACAGAACTGGAAATTATTTTTGCACTTGCTTCAGTCACAGGAATGTAGTAGTTTTTAAGTGCCTACAGCTGAAGCTAGGTACAGGACACTGAGTTCTGAGGTTACTTCTGCCAGGGAAATATGTACCCACATTGCTCACATTAAAGCAAATCCTCACTCTTTATTATAAAACTCCCTGGCACTGCAAGAGAATTGACTAAGTAAGTGCTAAGCAAGCCTTCATTCCATCACTCAGTTTCGTGCAGGGGGATTATGTTATTGCTGCCCTCTCAAATCCTTATGAAAATAAAGATGTTTATCATGAAGACTTGTCTTCTAAGTAAAATTGATGTGGCATTAATAAATTACATGTTACTTCAGAACACATAGGATTAATTGTCCCTGTCAGCCCAGGCTCTGCTCTTCATTGCCACACATGCTGCCACAGCAATCATCTACCTCACCTGTAGCCTCAGTTGTGTCCATCTTATCCTCAAATCTTTTCCTGACCTCATGCATCTTTTTCTATATTAGCTGTGAGGTTTTTTAGCATCTTCTTTGCTGCCAACTCTTTATCACTGGCCTATCATTTGTCTAACTCAATCCAAGTCACACAGCCACAGAACCACTTCCAGGACACCCTAACTCTGATTTACATTTCATATCCATCAGTCTTGAAATCTGACCTGAGCTACACTGATGCTTCCTTTTTCTTAAAGCTTCCCTTTATAAAACTTCTATTTTTTCAGAAATATTGGCAAAATGTATGAACAAAAATTATCAGTCAAGTCTATGAAGCCTGACGAGACTGGGGAAAGACACCATTCAGTCATTAATCCTTGTTAAACCTTTTTGGAGTAGACAGATCTGAGTACATTTCTTCTTTGAAGTTGCTCCACACTCTTGCACCAGTATATGCAAGATAAACATTACAGAGCCAACAGCAAATACTGTGCAACATGCACTGGCACATTGACTTGTCTTGCATTTAATTAGTCAATTAGTTTTGCCTGGATTACCACCATAATCTGAAACTACCTATTGCTACTAAAGAAAGCTAAAAGGAAAGAGAAAAACAGCACAGTACCTGCCAGAGAGCTGCTGTCCAAGACAATAACCTCAACTTGATAGATACAGAGCCTTTGTTCAGTTCCAACATTTAAAGGCTCTTTGGAGACCTGATTGGCTGATTATCACACATGATGTTTGGGTGGTTCATTTGTGTGATCAATTGCCAAACAATCAGGCATCACAAATTACTGAGACACAAGAGGTTATAGTGAAGCTCAGCCCTCAAGAGATGATCCCAAGGAAGGATATCCTTGATTTTGTTTAGAGTTTCTCACATGTTTTATTTGACATGTAGGATTTTTCCTGATCATCCTTTGTGCACTTTCAAAAGTATATTCAGATGCTGTAGCCTTTGCTATGAGTGTTAATATCAGGGGACACCTGAACATAGGTCATGCCTAATGCTACATGACTCTGGTTTGTACTGTGATGCTGGGTGTAAACCTGCCTTTTAAGACATTAAGATCAGCACAAATTAAAATCTAACAAAAACACTGTAAAGATCAGCAGCTTAAAGCCAAAAATGGAGCCATTCAGTGAAGCTAACAAGTTGCAAAAATCTAATTTTGAACAAATTTGTACAGCAATTAACAGTAAATATGCAATTAACTTAGACTTTTTTAGACTGCTCCATTAAGAGGCACAATAAAATACCACATTAGGTTTTATAGGGTCATTAGAAACTTCTTTGTAGTCATAAGCAATGCTAGCCAGTACCTTATTTAAAAAGGTGTATTTTGCTGGAGGTAGTTCACAATTCTTTTCAGAGCTCAAAAAATTCTTTTCTGTAATTTCTTAGATTTTACTAACACCATTTTTCCACAAGAACAAACAGAACCGTCTGCGATACTGATGACAAAATAAACGTGCACACAAAAGGCAACTTGTACCTTAAATCAGACCAAAACTTCACAAAGGATTCTATGCAAAATGCTTTTACGAGTTCCATCAAAAGCCTTTCCTTTTTAATTGCAAAAATTACCTGAACTATTTTGTTGGGGAAGCAAACAAAAGGCATATATGTCCTTACGATTGCTATTTTTCACCAGTCTCACACACACCATATGTGTCTTGACCAAAGAAATGCTGCAAGGGATGGAACTGCATGGCCAAATATAATGGGGAAAAAAGTCTGATTCATCAGATTAGAAAAAATGAAGCATTTGTCTTGTCCTAGATGTTCACTACAGAACTGACAATGAAGCCTCTAAGTTCTTAGAAGTGTTTTGTTTGGAAATTTTAGGTAGTCTATAGGATACATTTGATGAGCAAAGTGTTACTTTCACTTTGAATATCCACAGGGAAAGAAGTAGTTCTCTCAATTAATTCCTCAGTTTATCCTAAAATAATGATACTAATCATGATCTGCTCTTCTAAGACCCATAGCAATATCACATGAAAAGTGAGACAAGTTCTAGAACTCCTGGAAGCACACCCAAATGAAAGTAGCTCAAAGAAAAAGACCTGCCTAACGTGAGAAAATATTATCATTTAATTGATCTCTGTCTAAAACTTTAATTTGAATCTGAACTAGTTCCTTCAGGAAGGCTGAAATATACCAGAGATAATACACTGCAGTGAGAGGTAAGTCTCTAACATCAAACTGTGGGGAGGACTATTGAGGACAACGCCAGGAAGGGAATGTGTTTGCTGACACAAGCTCCTAAGAAGAGAACAAAAAAGGAAGTAAGCATGGGTTGCTGAATCCTGACAGAGACTCTGTGGTGACAACAATACCATGTTTCCCATTGCTGGAGAGAAATAGGAAGTGGGACATTGTTCATGTTGGACACCCTATGTTAGACTTTGACAACTTGTGTTTAGCCCCATGCACAGATTCTCGCTTGTGTCAGCAAAGCTGTTCCCCCTGCTGTGCCTTCAGTGGCAGGCTCTTCCTTCCACAGGAAGGCAGGCTCTGGGCAGGTGAACAGAAAATCAGCTCTGGCCTGGAGATTCCTGCATCCATGAAAAACGGCCACAGAAAGAGGGATTACCAATGGGAACCACTGTGACTTCCCTAGAAGTTGAGCCAGCAGCTGTCCTCTACAGATACTGACTGCATAGTCAACATGAGCGAGCACAGCACCGACTTGTCATCACAGTGTCACCCATAGCTGAATTTTGTCCATTTCAGAGAGCAAACAGGAGGGCTTAAAGTCTGTGCCTATGTTGATCTTCTAAATTCACAGAACTGTGCATGAGGTAGAAGGTCAGAGCTAATGCTGAAGTGTTCCTCTGGCTCACAGAGCTCATCAGCACAGGGCACACTGGTGGCAGGCAGCTGGCCTGCAGTTCACCGTAAGTTTGAACTTCACAAAAATAAAAGTCTTGGACTGTTGTCTATAAAAACATATGGGTACCAAGAAGGCTATTATTCATCTCACCATATGACACTAAACTGGTGGTGTAATTTGTGAATAATAATGGCAGTGGATTTTTAAATATAACATGAACTCGGCTACTCAAGAGCTCTTCTGAGATAGATGCCGGGGTGTAGCAGTTACTTTACTGCACCTTGCTGCCCACTCACAGATAGGCACATATTCATTAAATTTAACTTTCCTGGAAGACAGCCAGACATCTCAGAGGGGCTAAGGTTTTCTCCCAGGATCGTGAGCTTATACTGTTAAAACTGAAGTAAATTCACCATAACCATTTAATCTGGATGCCCATCTGAACCTCAGCTGTGGTTTTCTACTCACCAACATCTGTTTCAGTGCATCTGTTTATTAACAGACACTTAAAAAATAATCTCTTTTGCACACATCTGAGTGACACTGTGAATATTACATCACATTTTTTCCTTCAGTCACAATCCAAGGATGTTGGTTTTCTTGAAAGAACACTGTTTTGGCAATTGAGTCCCATATGTGATCTCAGATATTGGATGACCATCTCCCTTCTTCTTTTTCTGCTACTAGTATGTGCTTTTACCTTTCTTGGGAAAGACTTAAGTTTGTAATAAAGCTGTGCAAGATACTTCTATGGTTTACACACGATTGGTAAGTCCAAAGAAGAGAAAAAAGCTAGTGAAGGGCTTGGTGAACAGGTGCTTATGAGTAGCATCTGAGCAAACTACAGTTGTTTACTCTGAAGAAAAAGAGGTTGTAGAGAGGTGGGGGATGATTTCTTCTCCCAAGACGTTAGAAATGGAACAAGAGCAAAAAACTCCTCCTTGTGTCAGGGGAGGTTTAGATTAGACATTAGGAGAAATACCAGCATTGAAAGAGTGGTCAGATATTGGAACAAGCTGCCCAGGGAAGTGGAGTAGCCATCTCTTGAGGTCTTCAAAAACCATGCGGATGTAGCACTAGAAAAATGGTTTAGTGGGCATAGTGGCATTGGGTTGGATTTGATGACATCGAAGTCTCTTCCAACCTAAATGATTTTACAATTTGTGATTTTTTTCTGACTGAAGACAGAGATTCATCACAGCCATATCTAGACAGTGTCCATGCTGATATCCGCATGTGATCTGGATACCTAGGTTCCATTTAAAGTAAAAGGACAGAAATTAACTTCTGAGACACATCTCACTGACCTATTTTATCTATTTTAGCCATTTAAGATACAATGAAATGACACATGGTCTACAGGTGCCTGTATCTCTCCATTATATAAAATTAGCCTAGATAACTTGCTCAATGATACAAACCTATGCTACCAATGGATGTATGAATGAATCCAGACCTAAATGCTCAAACAGTTTCTCAGTATTGCAAGGGGCTGAAAGTAAGACCCAGTTGCTTCTCCCAGGGTAATGTGTGTAAGGGGAAGATAGAAGGAAAGATTTCTTGTTTGTTTATTGAGCTCTTACACAATAGCAAAGTGAAATATATATGTTCTCTATTCCAAAAATGTTCTTTCCATCTTCTTTGAAATTGATCCACAGCTTAACAGTATAGGGTTGAAATCTGAAATTTTGCAATCACTTCTGTACTACTGAGAAAAATATGTTCAGTTGGGCTAAGTAATGAGTTTTGAAAAGCATGTGCTACAACACCCATATTTTGTTGCTCTGTTTGTAAAATCTTAAACTGAGGAATGCTGCATTACAAGTATTTTTGTGTCTATCATGGCTGCATTTAATAACATTTACAGACAGTGCAGATAAACTATCTTGTGCTTTATGTACATAACATAGACAGCTAACTCTTTTCCTTTCAGAAAACAGATCTTCAAGACCAGTCATACAGCAAAGGCAATTCTGTGTCTTGTCAGACAGAGAACAGTGACAAATTTCATATGTGCAACTTTAATTCACAATTTACTAAACTAAGTCATTGCATAAATCAACCAATTAAAACTTGAAACAATAGTCAGTGTCTCACAGAACAACCTAGAGGGCAGTTTACCTTAGGTAAAGACTGGACAGTTACCCAGCTGCAGAATTGGAAAGGCAGCATTTTTAAAGCAAATCTGTGACTGCACTGGCTAAATTGCTAATAAGACATAGATTTTTTTATAATACATAAGGATTTTGTCTCATATTTTTTCAGGATTTTGCAAGATATATTTCATAGTATCCGAGTAGGTGGCACTCTAAAATTCTATAAAAATGTCTGGTGTTAAATACAATTTCTTGCAAATGTTGGAGCACAGATAACAAAATATATTTAACTCAGGACAACAAAATATCTAGGGCCATTTCCGATGACGTAACACTGAACATGCATCAGGAACTGCTCACAACGGACCAGAAAAAAAAGGAACTGTTTGCCAGAGACACTGCCAAATCTTTCTGAGTAAGATTTGTAAGTTCAAGGATTCTACAGTGGATTTGTTTGCAGTAAAAAATTAAAGTATTACAGTTTGTTAGCTTGCATAACTCCAAGAGCTTGGATAATAAAATATGCCATAGGGCGTTGAGAGAACACAAGTTTCAGTGTGTTAGGTATGAAAAAAATGCAAATCTGAGACACATGTTGCACATCACATTGACAAACATGCAGCCTTTTGGGCTAGTTCTTGCCTGACTGTCCTGTAAGAAGTCTTTTGCAGTGGCTAGCATTAGGGGATAATAAAGAATAAACAGAGAAGACCATAAGGAACCATTGACTAGGCAGTGCTGGGTTAACGGTTGGACCTGTTGATCTTAAAGGTCTCTTCAAACCAAAATGATTCTAGGAATGGACAACAGCAAGATCACATCTGCTGTTGTACCTGGGCACTGTGAAACACAGAGGTTTTCTCACCACCTACTTCAGCACTCACTGTAATGGTCCTGTGGTGAAAACACATGCTCTTCCAGAAGGCTCTTAGTCTGCCAGCCCTCTCCAACAGCAACCACTGCATCAGCGTTCTTCACAGGAACACTCACTGCCCTCCCTTTACTCTTTCTTCCTCATCATCCAAACTCAAAGGTCTTAATCCCTTGCTCTAACACCACCAGTAACTTAAAAACACCAGCATACAAAGGTCAAGATACGGAAAACCTGTTTCATAACTGTTAAGGCTTGTTTACAAGACTGTGTTTCTCCTGGTGCCTTGGTTTCCCTTCAGTCATGCTCACCATCTTGTATCTATATGAAAGTACAGATAATTGTACAAAAACTAATTTTTAAGACTGCTCTATTAGGACAGAGTTAAGCTATGACTATTTGAATATCATATAAAGAAGTATAAATGTGACTACGAATAGTTTTACCTTTCTAGAACACAGCAGTAGCTCATTAAGACAAATTACATTCAAGTCATTAATATATGATTGTCATTTTTCTTTTTACTCAGATTTTTATCTCAAAGTACTACCTTTGTGTTCCTGGATTATTTAGGGACAAATGTATTTTTAGAGTAGAAAAGTTTTTTCTAGTCAGACCACAGATAATTCAGTGTAAATGGGACTTACTGAGTAGCAGTAGCAGAAAGTAACAGGAGAAAGGATGTTATGAGGATACTATAAGCGAAAGGAAAGTGAGCTTGGGTGGGGTGGTATTACTGCCTTTACTAGCAACTTACATTTCAGTGGTACACACTGTGCAATCCCTGCAACTCTTAGCTTTAACTTCACAAATCTTTGTAGTTGCATAGTTATTATGTTAAAAAAAAAAATTAAAATTCCAGCCTGTAAGAAAATGAAAGATGGCCTCAACCTTGATATTTGCTCAATACGTGCTGTTTTTGCTGGAGGTACACTTAGCTTTTCATCCAGATTTGGAGCAAGATTAAGGGAATTTAAAACATGTAAGTCATAAACATAGGTGTACGTTGCAGTGGGAACATGACAGGTATACCTGGATATATATTAACATGTAAGTATAGTGATAAAAATATTTGGCAACTGAAGAAGTAATAGGCTTTGAAGGCAAGAATGAGATACAGCCCATAGTTATTAAAGGGTATAGTATAAAGTCTTTTTACTTTGTCTAGAGGGGCAGCTGTGCTGGCAGAAGCTTTCACCCAAGGGATCAACTCTTGGCTGTAGTTTCCACTAGGCTAAAGCAGGTTTATTTTCATGGGCAGAAATTCACACAAATTCTGCCAACTGAGGCTCCTCATGAGACAGGTATATTTTATGCAACTCCCAGCTGGTCTGAATACCAACAGCAGCACCTTTCCCTTACAGCTCATTTTTCTTGTGGGATCGCCAGACTAATTGTCTTCTTTCAAGCCAACCTGAGTATATCTATTGAAATAAATACAACACACTTTTAGCTACCACAGGTAAAAGATTCAGATCAATGTCCAGGCTCCCTGTAGCAGCAGCTATTTTGTGCACACATGGTGTTTTTACATACAGTAATTCTAGCAGCAGCCCAAACCACCTCTCAAAAGTCAACCCATGGTCCAAAAGAGAACTTCTCAATCTGCTCTAATATTTATGCTGCTGCATTTTAGTATTTAAACTAAAGCCAGGGCTCCAACAGCACCAAGCATTCCCTCCACTTTGAGGCACAGTGGTTTTTTGAGGTAGCTCATGGTACTATGGGGCTTTCCTTAAAAGCCGGACAGAAAACAAGCCGTTGCATTGCTGGAACACCTGTGAATTAAAGCTCAGCGGCCTGACAGCTCTACGTTCAAGATCTTGGGTCTTCTCACTGCTGTCATCAACCTTCCTACTCCTTCTTGAAGAAGAAAGAAATGAGCAATTCTCTGAAGGAAAAAAAAAAATCAAAAAGCATTTTACGTAAGTTCTTGTCTCTTTAAAGTAAGTGAGAATTTACTGTGATTCCCATTTGCAGCAAAAAATAGGCAGCCTGTATCTACCCTCAACAGGCTAAGAGAAACAGTTCTACCAAATGAAGAAATAAATAGGGAAACCCTGTGGCAAGGTCAAAGGAACAGATGAAAATGGCCCTGGTAGTTTGACCAAATACTAAGGGTTCTGTGCTCAGTGAGGTTTGGTTAAGTAATTCAGGTCCAATCTTTTAGGAACATAAATACAAAGCATTCCCTTCTCAATGGGGTAACAGAAATAAACACACAAAGTTAATGAACCCAGCAGGGATTGACCAAACTCCCCTTTGGAATGGTGAAAATAACTATAAAGCAAAACACCTTAGCCACTTGGCACTGTAATGCAGAACCAGTTCTGCTTTGACTTGGATGAGTAAAACCTTGCTTGATTACAGGAGTCCTTCATTCTTTAGGGGGCTAAATTTACTATTAAATGCTGAATAAAGAGTCATTATTCAATTTCCATGGTTCATACACTACGTCAAAACAACAGCAGTGCAAAGTCTTATCCAAGCATTCGATCCCACTCTTTTCTTACTGGGTCCAGAATCTACACCTCCTCACACCTCTGTATTGCCAACACACAATTCTTCAGACCCAGGCATTCTTTCATACTGCTCTTGTGTGAAACACTCTTCATGTTTTCACCTATCAGTATCCACTCTTCCCTCTACGCATCTGATCATGCAGCTGTTCCAAAGGATTCAAAAGGATTATATGGAAAATACATCCACCTGTACCTATGGATCACAGCAGATCAATACAGGCTGTAAATACCACACAACAACACTACAACTTGTGTTCTACACAAGTAGAGTAACAAGTAGAACTTCTCCCAACCTCATTTCATTGTCCTTTGTTTGAATCATCAAGCTGTTGCTATTTTCTTCTTCCCAGAGTGAGCGAGCAGCTGGGTGGTGCTTAGCAGCAGCTGGGTTTAAAGCACAACATATATACACATACAATTAATTATTTCAATTAGAAAAACTATCTCCTCATTTATGCATATACATTTGCCATAATGAGAAGTAAGATCTTTATTTAAGACTACACCAGACTGCAAGATTACAGAATCAACTATACTGCCATTCAAAGTATTTATAACATAGGCAGTTCAGCCACATTTATAACTTCTGAGTTCATCCTGTGAGACTGTTAGTTACAAGACAGGATTGATTTAGAAGCAGGACTTAAGCTCCAGTTATTAAGAGATAACAACCTGCTTACCTGGGATCCAGTAACACTGAAATTAAAGATCCTAATTTAGGTGGCTACTTTAGGTTTCACAGGACTATTGTGCTGCATACAAAACCTGTTATGTTTATACACCTGGGATAAAACTGCTAAATGAGAAAAAAGAGAAAATGTCTGTTTGATATTGTGCAAGAATCCTATGATATTAGACCATCAATGTAAGTACAATTTAAGAGCAAGCTTGGACACAGTGATCACAGTAACAGTTACAAGAAAAGAAATATCAAAGCCTCATAGCTAAAATACATTTGCATTGAGAACAACATGATTTAAGTAAGCATTTCAGTTAAATGATAGTTCTGCAATGCTAAAGTATCTCCAGAAGTGAAAGCTCATTACCTAGTTAGGCCAGAATATCTTGATTCATTAACACTTTTCTATGCTATCACATCCAGAAGAAGAACCTATTTAAATTGCAGAAAAGACTAGCTTTTGTATCCTATCACATTATGAACACGATCTGACTGTCTCTTACAGGTTGGATAAAACAACAGTCTCAGGTATCAGGCATAACAGTGGAAGAGTCTATTATTTTTTAAACACAAAAATAATCATAAGCTGAAAACCATCAACTGTATCAACACTTTCTTATGCATATGGCTGCTAGTGGACACATGACATTCAGATAACAGTATGTCCTGTTTTCATGGCACACATAAGAGGGAGTCATCAACCTAACAAACACACACAGTGGAATGCATTAGCCATCTTACTCTCGGCTGACACGGAGCTTCCCTGTGCTGTGCAAGTCACAAGACAGGAATAAACCCCTTTTCACCGACCCACTGCTAAAGTATTGGAACAAATCATAGAATCACAGAATCATTATGGATCGGAAGGGACCTGGAAAGATCATCTAGTCCAATCCACCTGCAACAGCAGGATCACCTAAACCAAGTCACACAGGAACCCATCCAGTCGGGTCTTGAACATCTCCAGAGAAGGAGACTCCACAACCCCCCTGGGCAGCCTGTTCCAGTGTTCTGTCCTGGGGAGCACACATTGGCTCCCACTGAGGTCACAGGCCACCATTATTCAAGTAAATCTAAATTGTATTTCTAGCCTTTATTTAATTAACATGTAATGGCTTTGAACATGGTTTACCTTACTCATAAATGACTGGAAGTCAAGATGTTCTCAACCACGAGGGCTATAAAATTCAACACTTGCACTTTATTTTCAAGGTTGTAATATTAGTGTTTGAGAACTGTATTGCTCAACTGTTTACTTTTTTTCTCATATTTCATATTAATGTCTTTAATAACACCTTGCTTGATGGATATACTGGTATACTTAACAGCACTGCCAAGAGCACGCACCCATTTGGTGATCACACAACACAACTGTTCATTATCAGCAAGAATCCTGGTATGGCCTACAATTAGCACACCAAAGTAAAAAAAAAAAACTAGAAGTCAACATTCTGTCTACAATTTTATCAAAAGTAAAAATTTTAAAATCTGAAGAGAATTGGAAACCACTCTAACTGATGACACATTATTCCACTTCTGCGAGCTTGAAGATTTTTGCCTCTTTGAAATTCCTCAAAATAACATTTCCTCATGTTAGTGCCTCTTTGCCTTCTCTTTTCACCTTTACATTATTCTAAGGTTCCTTTCTTTTTAACCTGAACATAACACCTGAAATGCAGAATTACAAAAAACAGAACGGCAAAGAATGTAAACATTCTTAAGTCTAATGATAAAAATAGCTTTTTAAAAAAACATAAAAGTATTTATGTCAGTATTTATGTTACAGTAACCAGTAGGTTACTATGGAGGAGCATTGTCTACACCATATAAAAGCTGTTCTACAAGTAAGCACATCTGACAGTTTCTAGTGTGGAAAACACAGCGGGATGTTATGATGAGAAGAGCAACACAGTAACTAGATTTTAACCTCAACTGGTTTTTTTATTCTAATGAATGGAGAGAAGTAAAATAGTCTCACAGAAAAAAGGACAGAAAAGACATTCAAATATTTGTTTGAAAACAAAGAAATAATTACCATTTAAACTAATCAAGGGAGTCAAAGAAAAGAATCAAAAATACTAATAGAGTCCTGAGACACGGTTGAAAGAGCCTCTTCATCCATCAGTGGGTGCAAACTACAAGTAGCCCTTTTTAACCCAGTGAAACTAGGAAAAGAGAGGAAAAGAGCTCAAGTTTGGACCTGGAGTCACAGAAATAGAGAAAAAGCCAATCAAGCAACACTAACATATTATTTGACTAAAAGACAATACCACAGAGCTTTCAGATCTCTGCTTTATGTCCTTCCCAGATTTCTCTACCTAGTCTGAATCTGGGTCTTACATTCATTAGCTTTGCTTAAATAATGATTTCACTAGTACTGCTAAAACTGGGACAGACCTTGTGCAGATCTTATAATGCTCTAGTGTTGTTACGTGTGAATGAGGAAGTAAGCTAAATTGAACTAAAGCGTTGCTCATGTCCAGGATAACTACAGCAAAACATCTCTTTTTGAATAACTACATTAGGAAAACATGAGAACAAGGATTACCTTATGCCTCTAGCCTACATAATTATGTCTGCACAAGAACATGAAAACAGGCTCACCTCTTTCCTTATTCTTCATAAATACAATGAATACTTCATAATTTGTAAATACAGGCCATTCTAGTATATTCTTTTATACCTATTCTCCTTAAATATACAACCCAGATATCTCAAAAAACACAAGATTTTTTTCATTCCTTGCTAAAATCTGGTGATGTGGCTTCTAATCACAGGGTATTGAGTCCCCTCATTTGCTTTTTGTAGTGCTGGTGACAAGAAGGGAAAGAGGCTGCCTAATGGAAAACAGGGAGTTAGGACCCCTATGTGACACCATGAGCAGAGACCTTACAAACTCCTCAGGGTGAGAAAGCAAGCTTTTAGTGTAGCAGTACGTACAAATTACTACAAAGATGTATGTCTTGAAAAGGATTTGGTAATACAACAATTGTCTTCTTCAGTTTTCAGTTATCTGTTCTGTTCCTTCCACCTGCACCCAGATGCAACCCCCCTGCTCAGGCACATTGAGTATCTATCCTAGACATGTTTTTTCTGCCTGTGAAACCAGTCTTCAATTCCAGCTACCAGTTTATAGCACCCCAGTTTCCACTTCTACAATCAGGAAGAGGCAGTGTTGATAACAGAGAGTCCAGCACCCAGTTTCAGATTCAAATCCAACCCCGCACTAGCAAGCAAAAGCAGTTAACTTCTAGAAAGTATTGTTCAGTAGACAGTGTACTCAGGAAAGAGCTGTCAAGGAACTTACCATGTAAAATTCCAATTACTAAGAAATCACACACACCTACATCCCTATAGGGGGCTTATTTGCATAGTAAGTTGTTCTTTCTTTTTTTTCCTGTTTGGAACCTGTCCTGAGGGCCACATTAAGAATGCAAACTATTGGAGCTCATTTTAGTAATTGCAACTCCTATGGTATTTTAATTCAATAGTATGGCAAACTGTTGAGACATCCTATGTTTTAAGGTTTCCAATTTCCATCTCCCAATAAGGTCAGCAGAGAGAAGCAGCTATGTCTCTTGGAAGCCAAGTTGTTATAGTTGGTAGTTTGAACATAGTTCTGTGTCACTTGAAAAATTCTGAACTTCACTGCCAAATACTTACAACATTGACCCAGAGATCTGAAAAAAATGCCACAAATCATCTTAATTTCTAATGTAAAGAAAAACCCTACTCTGATTTCAAAAGCATATGCTTAAAGTGAGCACATTTCTTTATCTGCAATATTAATCAAAACCATTACAGTAGGAACTGATTACCTTTATAAGAATCAAGTATGAATTTTGCATGTATGTAAGCCCCGTTTTTGCCATTTTTGTCTGAACAGAAATTGTAAGTTCTTTTTGGTTTGTTTCTTCATGTTTCAGCACTGTAAAATACATTATCCTTTTTCCTGGAATTCAGAAAAAAAAGCACTGAGAAGTACAAGTCTGAAGTTTATACTATCAGTTGGAAATGAATACAAGAGACAAATACAGATTTAATCTTCTTTTGTCCCCTTTTTGCTTGTACCACAGACTGCAAGAGTATCAAAGTGATGAGTGGTAAGCATGGATTTCAAATTATCAATTCAACTATTTCTGTGGGAAAAAACCTCACCACAATTATGTGCTGTAGTGACAGCAAATGGCTAAAGTTCTTTAATGCCAAACACATTTTGAACACCATTATAACTCTTTGTCATTCATGCTACTGCTTAAGTGCCAGGCTTGGGAGTGCTGCCAACAGTCTGCCTCACTAAGGCCATGTGATGGACGGGTACTACACAATGGTTGTGCCTGAAGCCACAGCAAGAGACTGCTAAAAGCTGTGGGAAGATAAGCTATCCTAAAGGATCAGAACTTTTAAAAATATATAAAGATAAGGAAAGTCATGAAATACATGAGCTGTTCTGAGCTGTCTTCTGTGCAATGCGCTTTCTGAATGTTCCTACAAAACCCTAATCTTCACCTACAGCACCTGAGTCCTCCATTGGAAAATCTTCAAGAAAGAGAACAGTGAAATAGCATCAAGCTTGCTGTCAAAACAACTGGAAGGTGTTCTTTGGTGGGGCTACCATTAAGCTGGAAGAAATCAAACACTGCTTTAAACAGTCCTGCATGTTTAGGCAGCTCCAGTCTGCAGAGTTTTATGCTTCTCTCCTCGGTGTTATGTAAACACCAGGCCATATACACTAAACAAACAGACACAGAAACTGCCGATGTTTCCTGTCAATGATTCATGGCTATGACCTAACCCTTTTAAAATAAAAATCAAAAGACAACTACATTTTCATAATCATACCAACTTTGAGACATAAAATTCATTCAACAGCACAGATTATTAGCGCACCCCAAGAACATTCTTCTCTTAATCTACACAGCCAACTTTAACTCTGGCAAATGGTGTAATGTAAAGGATAAAATTCATTTGTATCCAGTCACCATCTTTTACTGATCTCATCAAGAAAAATGCAACCCTTCAAAAGTGTCCTCTACGTTGCTGTAGGAAAAAAAACAGCAGATGAGTTGTAGTCTCTTTTCTTGAACTGGAAGGCGTCGAAAAACAACCAGAGTCACTGTAAGCAAAACCACCTCCTCATCATGTTAAAAGAATGAGATATGAAATAAAAGTTACCAAGGAGAACTTTCTTCCAAAATTAAAAAAAGGATAAGACTGAGTCCCTGAAATAATATATATCTAAATACAAGAAGCGTATATCTATTATATATATAATTCTATATATCAATAGACAAGAAGTATGGCATTATGAAACAAACCCAAGAAACAAGAGTCATGAAAGAAAAATATTTGAAAAGAAACCTGCCCTAACTTGCCTTCCCATAACTAACAAAATCTCCTTTAAGGCCGCCCAAAAGATCTCCCACCTCTGTATCTATGCCTCCTTGGAATTTGCCTCAGAATTAGGACTTTGCCATAGCAAGAGCAAAGTGAACTTAAATCCAGTATACACTTCAGAGTGACAGAATTAGGTTAAAGAGCTGGAAGGAGACCTACTAATGATGCATTTACACTGAAAATAGCTGAAACAAAATTCCACCACACCACAATGTTTAACTACACTCTGCTTCTCAGATATTTTCCTCCATTATAATTTCAATCTCCCACTATACATTTAAAATACCTGCTCAGTTCAGATGGATCACTACATAAAGAGTTCTCTCACACATACAATGAGCAAATTTAACTTTCTGCTATCCTTGAAGACTTCTATGAAGATGACACTTGATATTTAGGCTAGTCCACATCTCCAACAGGCAAATAAATTAACCAAAATTACTTACTGCTGCTATAACAGGAAATCCATAACCTCCACTGTCTGACTGTTCAGAATGATGACCTGAATGATGTTCCTTCTGCAGCCACTTACATTATAAACATTATGTTCCAAGCCAAGCTAGCCCGGCCCTTACAGAAACACGCAGTTAGAGTTCTGCAGTGAATTGCACAAACAATAGAAGTATCTGGAGTATAACTTGTTCTCTAGGTTTACTCCACCACGGGGCAGTTCAGCACTCACTGAGCACTATTCAGCACTCACTCTGAAGTATGATATCCAAAGTTAGCAGACAATAATGGAAGGAGAGAAAGCTGTCTTTGAAAAGAAGGGAATCACTTATACATTACTCAACAGATTTAATAAAAGCATTTATTCCTTTTATTGAACTGTCAGTTTTCTACTTCCTTTAAACATCAGTCTACATCCCTTCTGTCTTAGACTAATTTTCATATCATGATTCATGTAGACAGAGCTGAGGCAATACTTTGTAGTCTCAACCCATATGCTGTTAAGTTTATGGCCCCATTCCTGCAAAGGAAGCTGTGAGCACCTATTCATTACTCTTTGATAAGTAACTTGAGAATCACAGATGGATGTCACTGTAGAAACACAAATGATTATTATAGAGACCAACAAAGTAAGAGTGGAGGCCTCCATGAGACATCAGCTTCAGTTTATTTTTCCCCAAAACAGATTTCAATACTAATTTTAGTAGGACTCCTTTACTGAGAGCCCAGGCTGGCATCTGAAAAACCAGTTCTCAAAATGTTATTCTGTTTTCACATGTTCTGTGCAGTGCAGACCAGAACCTGTGTCAGCTTTGCATCCCTGCAGGACTGAGAGGTCATGCGCTCATCCAGAGGTATGGGGGGTACCCTGGTCTTTGAAATGTGAACACTTCTAAGATTGCTAGCGTCTTGTACAGGCCAGTTCAACAACCACAAGCCCAGGACGCAGAGGTCTCCGCGGACACAGAGAACTCATTTATTTTTCAGGAGAGCTGTCCCTCACCAGGGAGATTCTTCCGTCCCTTCCCCTCAAGGACGTGGAATCTACTGTGTGCTCACAGAGGTCAAGTAAAGAGAAGCATGGAGGAGCAGTTTCCCGGGTCTGATACCAGTTAGACCGGGAGCTCTGTACACAACCACTAACTAAAGCCAGCAATGTTTGGAGATAACAGTGCCGGTACGGTCGGGTTCAGAGCAGCCCGGCGCAGGACCAGCACTGCTGCGGATGGGCATGGAGCCGCAGCGGGTTCGTCTAGATCCAGCTTCCCCAAGGTCATTCTGACCAGTGTGTTCTCGCAGGCCGGTTGCTGATGACGGCAGGCGCCACAGTACCGTTTTCTGCTGGGCTGCCGCCGCCGCCCCCGCTACCGGGACTCCCCGCCCACATTTGCCAGCGGAGCGGCCCTCGGGGCGGGGGTTCACGGGCCGGCGGCTCGGCTCGGGGCGGGCGGTACCGCACCGCCCGGGGATGCGACGACGCGGGGCGGCCCCGCGCCCCGGCTCCCCGTAGGGATGCGCGCAGCGGCGCGGAGGCGGGATCGCGCCGCACCGCCCCCCACACACCCGAAGCTGCGGCCTCGGCCCGGCCCCGCCCGGCTGTCAGAGCCGCGGGGCTCCGCTCGCCGAGGGGCAGCGTGTCCCTGCGGTGGCTGTTTTGATACCAGGGGGGCATCCGTCTGTCCGTCCGTCCATCCGTCTGTGCGTGGGCGACGGCTCGTGTGTGTGTGACTGACGGTGCGGCGCGCACGGCGCCGGGGCAGCCGCCCGCACGCAGCCCCTTCTCCGCTCGTCCCCGCAGCCCTCCCCGGTGGGGGCGACCTCTACGGCCTCGCTGCTCCTCCTCCTCCTCCCTCCTGGCGGGTACGTTACGTTACCTGGTCTCTAGCTCGGGCCGGATCTAATCCCGCGACCGCCGCCTCTCCCTGCCGCGGGGGCGAGTGGGGTAAATTAGTTTATTTATTTCCCATGAGATGTCTGTCCCTCGGCGGCGGAGCAGCGGCGGGAGAGCCTGGACCTAGCGGCAGGGAATGAGAAGCCCGGCTGCTGCTGCGGGTCTGTCCCGGGGGTGCTGCCGGGGAGCGGCCGAGGCGCTTCGGCACCGGCGCGGGGGGGCGGGGGCTGCGGAGGAGACGCCTCCCGGGCTGCCCAACCCGGCTCGGCGAGGCCGGCGGGGGCGCGGCGCCCGGCCGGGGAGGGGAACGGGGACAGCGAGGGAGGCGGGGGGGCGCAAAAGTGCCCCGCAGGGATACGGCGGGAGGACGGGCTGGCAGCACCGAGACCCATCGTCCGCCAGGACTAGTGGTCAGATATCCCGTCCTAAGGCCCCCTCACCCACCCCCACCTACCCGACCTGGAACCCCGGAGCCGGTGCCCTCTTGCGCGCAGACCCCCGGCTCGGAGGGGCAGTGCGGCGGGCACCAGGGCGTGGAGGGACCCGCCGGACACGTGTCCGCCCTTCATCTAGCAAGACGTGCCCACCCCGCTACCGGCCCCGCCCCGTACTCCGCTTCAGGACCGAGGATGCCAAATACTTCGCAAGTCTGCAACCGCTGTTCCACGGAAAGGTCACAGAAAGGGCCATCGGTTTGCTCGTGTTAGAAAAATTCAAAACAATTTAGAATCAGCCCTTTTCAGCTTCTAAAGCAGGAACTGAAATTTGGCCCCTCAGCAATGAGTCATTGATTAAAAAACGCAGCAACTCTTCCTTTGTCCCCTTTTTCTCTCCTTATTAAAAAAAAACCCCAAAAACATTATTCAGTTTTGTATATAGCACAAAGTGCCGCTGGATTTTGTCCTGAAGGTTAAAATCCTCCAGGAAAGCATAGAACATAATCAAATAATTGCATAATTAAAGGCTTTACCATAATGCCTATTCTCATGGGTGAAGGTTGCACGATATGTGCAACGTTTGAAGCAGAGTGAGTAGGCTGGTGTAATTACAGCTGTTGACATTATGTTGCAAAATATGTACAAAAGTAAATCTGGTTATTGTGTGATTACTTTTAAAAAACTTGATTACAGAATCACAGAACATTAGGGATTGGAAGGGGCCTCAAAAGATCATCTAGTCCAATCCCCTGACACAGCAGAGTCACCCAGACCAAGTCACACAGGAACATATCCAGGTGGGTTTTAAATGTCTCCAGAGAAGGAGACTCCACAACCCCTCTGGGCAGCCCTTTCCAGTGCTCCATCACCCTCACTAGGAAGAAGTTCCTTCTGATATATGTATATATATATATATATATATATATGGAT
>VXBP01008719.1:79229-361933 GCA_013400115.1 Rhinopomastus cyanomelas
TATATATATATATATATATATATGGAACCTTCTGTGTTTCAGCTTACACCCATTGCCCCTTGTCCTTTCACTAGATGACACTGAGAAGCACCCAGCTCCATCCTCCTGACACATTGTGTGTGTTTTGTTTGGTGAGAGCTTTATGAACAGGATCTTTAGACAGGCTAGGAACTGACAGTGCCTGCACATGTATAGGAGGAGAGTGAATTTGGGTTGGGGATGTTCTGGTTTGCTGAGCTGCATGCTAGTGAAGAAGGGAAGGACTTGGTAAGGTTTTTCTGTTTATTTTCTGTTAGTACTATTTTAATCTCTTAGCTAGCATCAACCACAACGAACAAAAACTTTTGAAGAATACTCTGGGATGGAGTGTGGCACTCACTCCTCAAAAACTGCAGCATGAGTGGCAATGCCTATTACACATCAAAAAATCTGTCCATAGAGGACTGCCATCTTGAAGGACAAAGTTGTAGAAATAAGGTTTCTTTGGCACTGTTGCTGATGAATCTGTTTGCTTTTATGTCAGACATGTTAGCAGTTATTCTATTATTCTGTGTTTTAAGCTGCAGAAGAGGCAGACCCAGAAATCTCAGTAATGTAGCATTTTATCTTTCCTTCTTGCTTTAGGATACTGCTTCTGTGGCAGGTTCTTCAGATTCCGTAAAGAATACTTTGTCAGATGTTTGTAAACAGCCAGGTTGCTACACTCTCTCCACAGATTCTGGCACCATAGTCATGAGGACCAGTAAGTAGTTCACTGGTAGAGACAGCAAACATTTCTATTCCTGAAACAGTCTGAACAGTTTGGTGTCATTTTTGTGACATCCCATAAGCTAAGTAATGCTTGAGTTTTATAACTGAGTCCAGGGTCTTTTTTAGGAGCAAACATCTTCAGCCACAGACTGACAGGACGGCTCATGGAAGTCACAGTTGCATTAATTAGGCAGCGGTGTCAGTCATGTCTTGTGCAAGTGTGTGCAAGGAGCCTGTGCCCCGCATTCGCACAGTCACGGTGTCTTGTCTGGGCAGCAAGTTGCCCAACAGGCTTTGGAAGATTAACAAGCCCACTTTTAAAGGGGCCCACTAAGCCAAGAGAAGGGAGGAACAAACACTAAACAGCAACTCTTGGGCATACAAGCAAAGGAAGTTTGGCTCAAATGACCAAGGTCAAACTCACTGTCACTTCCACGTAACATTAGAAATGTATATATTAAGATGAAATCTGATCTAAGGTCTTTCACAGAGAAGCTGCTAGTGCTGAAATCAGAGTTTTATACTTGGTATTACAGGAAGTTAAGCTCTCTTCCATATTCAAACACTTTGTATGTCCTGAAGAATATTATGGGCCATATGGCTTATATCAGAAATATTGTGGCCAGGAGGAGTAGGGAAGTGATCGACTCCCTCTGCTTGGCACTGGTGAGGGCACACCTTGAGTACTGTGTTCAGTTTTGAGCCCCTCAATATAAGAAGGACATTGAGGTGCTTCCAAAGAAGGACAACAAAACTGGTGAATGGTCTGGAGCACAAGTGCTATAAAGAGAGCCTGAGGGTACTGGAGGTGTTCAGCTTGGAGGAAAGGAGGTTGCTCTGCATACCTGATGGTATTTTCTGTGAGTCTATCCACTAATTGTTTTTGTAAGTCTCCATTTCCCTCATGTGCCTCTTGTCACATTGGAACCCAGAATTTTTCAGGTCTTCTAAGCTTCAATTCCTCTGTTACATCATAGATTATGTTTTCTTGCTATAGGTCTAAAGGATGCGTGCCTGTGATTCTGTGTCATTCTGGACTACCTAAGATTATATTCTGAACATGGGCTTTTTTATCTTGTACTGATTTCTGTCTTGTAATACATGCAACTCAAACTTCTTTCATACCAGCTTGTTCATGTGTTTGTGCTCCTGTTCTCCAGCAAATACACAAAGTATTATCATTTAAATGATATTGGAAAATCACCTAGGCCACCTTCTGTAAGCTTTATATCAGCAACTAATTGTTGACAGCCTGTGTCTCACTCCACCCTCATTTGTAAACACAGACAGCTCTGTGCCTGGCATAAAACTGTAATCCTTGCTCTGTTAGTGAGAGAGATACGTGCACTTCAATTTTTGTAATAACTTTCATATAAATGTGATGAGACTGTAAAATTCCAATGATAAAATTTAGCCAAAGCCTGCTTTTCTGTTGGGGTCAGTATTCTCTACAAGCATCAACCATGATTACTCCAGGCCAAATAAAATTGTTTTCTTTTACAGTTCTCAGGGACACAAAACACAGCACATTGTAACTACAATAGACTCAACTGTGCAAGATCTCTATCGGGCATCACAGAAAATCTGAGGCAGCTGGCAGTTATCAGCTAAAGCAGGTAGTAGAAGTGTAGAAGATAAATAGATAACAGAAAAGCAATCTGGAATCCTGAAAGAGGTAATAAACCTCTCTTCTAGGGGAGGCAGCAACTCAGGTAGGTCACTGATGAACTCAACTTCCAGAGCAGTGCTGTCTGTAATACTGCTGAAAATCCAGTAGCAGTTAATGCCTATCAGCTCTGAAATGAGATGCAAGATGTTGGAAATGCAGGTGGATATATTGTTATAGAAATCACTACTGCAGGAGAGTGGAAAGGGATCAAATTGCTGAAAGAAGGGTGACCAAAATTCAAGGAAGACCATGACCCTCTATTAAATAACAGTTGCTAGAACAGAAAATAGTCACATGCCCTTCTTACCTGGCATACTGCATCTGTACTGCCAGTGCAACTGTGGTGCAGTTTGCCTGTCCTACTGACCGTGGTCCTCTGTGGGATACATGGTAATTTCTACCTTATTTGGTTATTCTTAAATTCTACCTTACTGGTTATTCTTAAAATAACCAAATTATTCTGTTTTCCCTGCCGTGAACACAGACAAGAGAGGAAAAGGTACATGTCTGTGAGCAAATGAATGCATTGTTCTTAGTAGCTGCACTGTCCTACAAAGCACTCATATAATTCTCAAATTCCTGTCAGTGTAAAGTGTGCAATCTTGAATGAACATGCAGAGAAACTGATAGCATTTGGTAACTCTACTTGCTGGGTTCTGAGATCTTGTAGGACTGTTTTAGTAGTAGTGAGATAGCATGAGGAGATATTTGTGTGAGAGTGGGCACAGAAAAGAAGTCTGGCAGTAACATAATTCCTCCAAAGGGCACGGAGTACTCCCCTGATATGTCTTTATTTTATTAAACCACTCAGGTGCTAAACATAAAAGCACATATTCCAAAGCACATGCATCAAGTGTTCTTAGAGTATTAATTACTACGGTTAATGAAAGTCCTAACTAGGAAAGTAACGTTTTATTCACAAAAAACATTATCAAAATTTAAACATGTCCATGTTGCTGCTTGCATAAGTAATATGTGACCTTTGGTCCTTCTAATTCTTAAAGAGTAACAGACATGTATGTTTTTATTTTTTATGTGTTATTTTAGTAGCACTTATGTGCCTGTTGTGGGGTGACCCCTGACCCTTTTGTTATCACATGACCCAATGTGATACCTCTCTCCATGACACTATAAATGGCCCTGAGCTGGCAGAAGGCTCTCTTTCCTTTCCATCTTGGACTCTGTAAATGACCTGAGAGTCTGCAGAAAGCCCTCTTTCTCACCACTGAAGAGCAGCTTTGCAGAAACACTGGGTCAATGAGCATACTCTGGTGGGATCACATCTTGCTCTCAAAGTGGCATGAAAACCCAGCTCCCTAGCTGGTTTAAAGATTATAATTAACATCTTTGATACTGTAGATATATTGAATGTCCATTGAGTCTTCACTACTTTCATTTGTTATTCATTGTGTTGAAAGTGCTGTACTATATAATAAAAGTCATACGTTTAGATCTTTGACTTCTTACCTTTATCTCTTCTGATTAAAATCATGGTTTTCTTTGCAACTCTGTGTACCAGGTCCTCACAGCCACCAGGTCCTCCCAACACATCAATTAACAAGAGGCTTTTGAGGAAGAAACTACACAATACTTTTGTGTGGTCCTACAAGGAATTAAAAGGAAGCAAATCAACTCTGTATTTTCATGAAGGCCTTGCAGTTTTCCTCCCCGTCTACTCTGCCCTGATGTGACCACATCTGGAATATTGTGGTCAGTTCTAGGCCCCTCAGTTCAAGAAGGACACAGAACTGCTGGAGAGAGTCCAGTGCAGAGTCACAAAGCTGATGAAGGGAGTGGAACATCTCTCTTATGAGGAAAGGCTGAGGGAGCTGGGTCTCTAGCTTGGAGAAAAAGAGACTGAGGGGTGACCTCATTAATGTTGATAAATATGTGAAAGGTAGCTGTTGGGATGATGCAACCAGGCTTTGCTCAGTGTCATTTAACACCAGGGCAATGGTGTAACCTGGAACATAGGAGGTTCCACATAAATATGAGAAGGAACTTCTTGACAGTGAGGGTGACAGAGCACTGGAACAGGCTGTCTGGGGGAGTTGTGGAGTCTCCTTGTGTGGAGATGTTTAAAACCCACCTGGATATGTTTCTGTATGACTTGATCTAGGTGATCCTGCTGTGGCAGGGGGATTGGACTAGATGATCTTTGGAGGTTCCTTCCTATCTGTAATGGTCTGTGATTCTGTAATACTAATCCAAACTGTGTTTTCCCCAATAGCTATATGTTTGCAGGTATTTTACTTTTTGGTGACTATCTTATTCTATAACAATTAGGCCTGATGGAGGTTCTGCTGGTGCCCTGGGATCACACTATTTTGCTTTGGTTATTCCACAAAATTCAGTAATAAAAATTTCTTTCTTCATGTTTCCATGCTATTGTCAGTCTTCATCTCACTGCCAGTAATAACTTTGTATACACAAGGATGATATCTTGCACTGAAATATCCATTTCTTATAAAATGGCTTGAATTCTGCAAGTTTACTCTGCTCTAGGGTGACGTTTGCCGTGGAGATTAAGACACCTTAGGCATCTATAAGGAAATGCTCAAGTGTAAGTTATTTGTGTAACTGCCTGTTCTAGACAGCATCACCACTGCTCAATGCCTTGTCAGCTGACAAACTGATTTGCATAGGTGTCAGCATCACCTTTAGGCTCCTAACTGAACACACAGAAGAAAATATGGCATCTTGTCAAAGGTACTGTCAGGTTTTTTGCCTTGTGGTTCTCTAGTAGATGCTCCTCCCAGAAACTGGAAAAATAATCTTCTGTAGTCATTCAGTTTCTGACAAACATTGTAAAAAGAACTCTCTTGAGTTTCTCCTGAGGATAAATTAGAATTCTGTGAAAAGGTCAATTCTATGATTCCACGCTTCTTCTCTTGTTATTTGCTGTGACTGGCACACATCGTGCACCACTGTACTCCAAATTGTTGACACGTATTTGGCCAAATAAAAGCAATCTTGGATAATCTTCATGTGCCATTTTCCTGAAAATGTGTATCAATCTCATGATGTCAGGTTTTTAATCTCTTGAGTTTATTTGATATGTAAGATAATAGAATTATTTGATTTGGTAGCCTGTAATAATTGGAGACTGCCATTTGTTACTCTGAAATAAGTGTGTGAGTATCTTACCTGTTGCATGTGGGTAAAATACTTCATAGAATCATAGAAGCTTTTCATTTCTTTTGTAGTGATTATACGTGTCAGGTTGTCTGTTGTCAGTTGTCCTGTAGCCTAAAGAGTTTTCTCATAGCCACAGCAACCTGTTTTGTTTCAGAGCACTGGGCTAATCTGAAGGTCATCAACTAATACACCAGAGACCAAGTTTGAATCCAACTGTTAAATAAAAATGGAAAGCAATAGCAAAGGACACAATCCAAGTTACAGTTAGACTAAGGTTACAGAGGGTGGCTACTGACGCAGGACAGCTACAGAGACAGAGCTTAGACAGCTGCAGAGCAGTGGCAGCCAGCCAGTGTTCCTGAACAGATGAAGATGAGGCCAAAAGGAGGAGGACTTAAGTCTCAGATATTAGCTGCTCTGATACAGAATAGCAATCTATAAAAGAACCTTACATACTGAGACAGGAATTACAACAGTTGGAAACAAAATCTTTGAGGACTGTTGTACAAAGTCTTGAATAGAATTTCTAATAACCAAAGTATTTTGAAAACTTTAGCTTTTGAGATATTTAGTTCTGAAAATTGTGTACACGAGGTACCTCAGTTTATGAGTTCTGCCCCCAAATGCATCGTATACTGAGTGATAAAAATGATCAGGCCTTCACAGACAAGTTTCAGTTTAAGCAAAAAATTACTCTTCTTTGGCTGAGAATTAAAATCTGTGATCCCATGTGTGTTGTTTAGGTATCTCAACTAGCCAACTCTTCTTGATGTTATACTGTGTCCCCTCTGCTTGAATGAATCAAAGCTGTTTATGAAAGCCCTGTTTCTCTGAAAGCTTGTTCTTCAGAAATAATCTATGGGATGCACCCATCTCCTCTGGCTGACAAGGTTACTTCTTGTGTCCTATTTATAAACCATGCTAATGCTTCACAAAGTAGTTGCAGACTCTGACACAAAAGCCTGGAAACTGAAAGCTAAACAAATAGGTCAGGAATGAGGAGAAGAAATGCAGGACAAAAAGATCTCTGCATAGAACATATATCTGCCTGTGACTCGTCCCCATTATTCTACGTAGAACGCAGGTAGTTTGGATTAGGCAGGGATACCAGTGGTGTCAGAACCAATCCTTTAAATCTTTCTACTGTTCCATTATAAAAACACTACAGAGCTGTGGTATCAGTTATAAAACAATTCTTTACTTATTTTTTAATGTCAATAGAATTATTTTCCATCAAGTTATATGTGCTGTGTACTATGTCTTTGGGGGGTTATTTCCTATTAAATCTAAAAAGATTTCATGATGAGGGCATCGTTTCTCAAACTGCTTCTTAAAATAGGATCACTTGATGCTGTGGATAGCACTTTCACATTGAAGAAAGCCAAGGAGCTGCAAATCAATTCTAACCAGTCTGGAAGCCTGAATACTTCAGAAATGGTTTGACTCATCAGTAGATTAAGCTGCACAGAGAGTTGGATCTCTGAAATAAGACAGTGAATTAAGGACAAACTATTACCTTGTAGCTCCTATTAGACTGCACATTAACCAGATAGATCTACAGATATTTCTGTCCTATACAAATCACTGGAATAATGAATATAGGTTTTATATATAATCAGTGTGGCCATAAAATTGAATGTAGGAACGTTTAACAATTGCTGGAGTTAGAATGGCCAAAGCTGTTGAATATGGCTTTGTCAGATTATTCTCAGGAGCCTACCTATTCTCAAATCTGAGGTAGCAGAATATCATCAAGCATCACTAGGTTTCACAGTATTGCTGTTTTTTTGTTTAGCCATACTTCATAAAGCCATTTAAAAACTATCATGTAAATATAAATATATTTTATGTATACGATTCAAACTCTACCTGATCTTGGCTTAAGGCACAAGTATGAGTATGATGACCTGTCATCTATGACTGCAAGTCTTTATCCTGCAAACAGGGTTCAGTTGTGATGACAAATACAGTGATACAGCAGATACACAGCAATCCCTTCTGAAAGACTTGTTATGTTCATGTTGTGCAGGATGGCCATAGGAAAGGTTGCGAGGTCCAAACACTCTACGTCAAAGAGTTCAGTTGCTTGGGGAGCCTGTCCCAGGCACATTTTGAATTTCAGTTACTTGATGAGTTTCATATGACCAGGATGAAGTACATCTACACCAATAAACATAGTATTGGTAACAAACAGGAGGAGCTGGAGGCTGCTGTGCAGACACAAAGCTGTGATACAGTTGCCATCATGGAAACTAGAGAACTCCAATCATCTTTACAGCAGGGATTGGCAAGAAAGGTGGTGGAGTGGCCCTCTGCATTAGGGAGTGATGTAAGTGTTTACAGCTTCATGATGGTGATGATAGGGTTGTGTGCTTATGGCTAAAAATCAGAGGGAAAGCCAACAAGGCAGATTTCATAGAGGGAGTTTGTTATAGATCGTCCAATTAGGAAGACAAGGCAGTTGAAATCTATAAGCAGTTGGGAGTGGCTACCCCTTGATCTTGTGGGGGACTTCAAATTCCCAGATGTTTGTTGGAAATACAGTACAGAAGAGAGGGAACAGTTCTGGAATTTCCTAGAGTGTATGGCGGCCAACTTCCTGACACAACTGGTGAGGGAATCAACTTAGGGAAGATTCCCTCCTACACCTGTTCCTTGTAAACAGAGAGAGACTTGTGGGAAGTAATGATTGGAGACTGACTTGGGCATAATGATCATGAAATGATAGGTTTTGAATCGTCAGGAAGCAAGGAGTGGTGTCAGTATCACAGAATCACCCAGACTGGAAAAGGCAACTCAGATCATCAAGTCCAATCACTAGCCTAACAGTGATAATCCCTTGACTAAACGATATCCTTCAGTGCTATGTCTACATGACTCTTAAATACCTACAGAGATGGGGACACCACCACCTTCCTGGGCAAACCATTCCAATACCTGACACCCCTTTCAGTAAAGAAATGTTTCCTAACATCTGATCTAAACTTTCCTTGATGCAACTTAAGACCATTTTCTCTTGTTCTATCACTTGTTACTTGATTGAATAGATTGACCCCTACCTTGTTACGACCTCCTTTTAGGTAGTTGTAGACAGCAATAAGTCTCTCCTCAGCCTTCTTTCCTCTAGCCTAAACACAGCAAGTTCTCTCAGTCATTCCTCATAAGATTTATTCTCCAGACCCTTCACCAGCTTTGTTGCCTTTCTTTGGACATGCTTTAGTACCTCAATGTCCTTGTAGTGAGGGGCCCAAAACTGAACACGATACTCTAGATGTAGCCTCACTAGTGTTACCAAGTCCTACTCACTAGTGGGACTGCCACTTGGAATATGGAGGGCAGACTTTGTCCTGTTAAGGAGATTGATTGAAAGAGTCCTTTGGGAGACAGTTCTGAAGGGCAAAGGTGTCCAGGAATGCTGGACATACTTCAGGAAGGAAGTCTTAAAGGTGCAGGAGCAGACTGTCTTCATGTTCCAAGACACTAGATGACCAGGAAGAAGACTGGTGGGGCTGAACATCTTGATTCTCCCACTCCATCAACTCATGTCCCCCAATAACAAGAAGTTAAAAATCATCCCCCTTTTTAAAAAGTTTGAGGACCCCGGTGTAGACTGTTACTTGAAAAGTGTTTTTGGAATAGGCTTTCTGCATGGATGTAGAGCCTGATATATAATGAAAAAAAGGGCACAGTTTTGCTGCTCTCATATTTTGTGTGAGGTACAAAGAATCTGCTTACAGATGGCTTCAACGCTCGTGAAGCTCTGCAGGAGCAGGATTGGTTTATGCATTGACGAGTCCAAATCTATGACTAATGAACCCAGGCCAGCAATGTAGCTACCACAGACCTGCCCACAGCTGGCAACTGATCTGTGATATTCTTGTGCAGAATACTTTTCTCCTGCATGCACCATCTCTTTGCCAAGTGTATTCAGAAATACTTGGCACATGTAGAAACATTTGATGCTCTGCTGTTTTCTGCTTTGATAGGAAATACTGGTGTTTGTTGAGTTTTTCTCCTACACATGAATGCTATATTCTCTGTTTCCTACAGCCTTCATCAAACATTTAGCTAACCATAGTTACAAAAATATAGTAAAAGAAGAAATAGTCATTAAAAAATCCTACCTGGCACTTTTGTGGTGATACTGATAGTTTAGAATTCCCAAATAAAACAAGGCATGACTTTCAAAAGGGACCAAATTGGATGTATGCATAATGAATTCAATTTCCATTTATTTCTTCGTGAGAATTTGAGAAGAGGAAAAGATGGAAAAATTATAGACATTTGTTGAGACAGTATAATCATAGAATCATAGAGACTGATGTGTTGTTTATAAACCAACACTTGTGTTTTGTTGTGCATATATGACTGTACAATTACTTTTACATCTTAGAGAACTGGTTTTTTAAACTTTTCTACAGACAAGAAGTTAAACACAAGCCAGTGATGTACTCTTGTGGCTAAGAAAGCAAAGGGTACCCAGGACTGCATTAAGAAAAGTCTGAGCAGCAGGTTTAGGGACATTCTCCTCCCCGCCACGTTCTGCCCTAGTGAGGCCACATCTGGAGTATCGTGTACAGTTCTGGACTCCCCGCATCAGAGGAGACAAAGAACTACTGGAGAGAGTCCAGCAGAAGGCTATAGCAGTGGTTGCCCTGGGGGACAACAGACACAAACTGGAACATTGGAAGTTCCACCTGGACAAAAGGAAATATGTTTTTGAGGATGGCAGAACATTGAAAGAGGCTGCCCGGAGAGTTGTGGAATCTGTTTCTCTGGAGACATTCCAAGCCCATCTAGATGTGACCCAGTGTAACCTGCTCTAGGTTAGCCTGCAGGCAGGTTGAAGTAAATGTTCTCCTGAAGTCCATTCTAACCTTGTGATTCTGATTTGCCATACATTCCTGTCAATGTTCTGAACAAAAACAGTGAAGATGGAGTGGCTTAAAAAAAGTGAAAAAGAACTAAAAAACAAGCAGTATCCAACCCCTGCCCCCAATTGTGATGATGAAAATTCTCTCTATATCAGAGTAATATTTGGGATAATTTGTTGATGTTTGAGTGCTTCATTTCGGTGGTGTTATTGTAAAGTGAAGTCAGAAGTGCCAAGTTTGGCAAATGAGTGCTTTTCTAAATCTTAATAATAAAAGATCAATAAATGATTCTAAAATTACTAGTGACATATCTCAGCAATAGTAGAGGAATATAGTTTTCAATTCACTTGTGTACTTCAGCACATTTATGTCAATGAGACTGATTGCATCTAAGGTTGTGCAAAGAATTGATTTTTCAATTTACCTTCTGAATTAAACAATAGAAATAATTGTATTCCGAGAAGCCAGTATTTCTTTTTTATTTTCTTTTTTTTACTTTAGAGCCCAGACTGATAAAAAAAAATCAATTGGTTTGAGATCAAAGAATTATGCAGCCTTGTGCAAATAATTTTCTTGGAATACAGGTAAGAAGAAAGAAAGAGATGGACCAGATCCAAAGAATGTGGAGAAAGCCCCTTATTTTGTTCTGTTAGAGTATTAGAACATCCACTTCCATTGAGCAGCTTAGGTTTAGGTTTCAGTCCACCTTAGGGGAATGAAATCTTAAACTTCTCTAACTGCAAAGCTGTGAATGGTTTTGTAAAGAGAAGATCAATTCTAGCAGAAGTAACAGAAGTCTTATCTTCTTTCTTCTCTGCTTTACCTTCAGAATATCTGTAGCCTTGTGAGGAGGTATTAATTTAACCTGTGAAATAAACTGTTTCAGACTCCTATCCTTAATATGAAAAGTAGCACGTCTGAGTTCAGACAAGCACTGTGGCAAGTGAGACACAGAACATTTGAAGGCTGGGACATTTATGGGTGGGATATCCATAAGCTGGAGGTACTCCATTCTGTATCAGCACTGAGTCAAAGAGAGCCATAACTTATCGCTCCTTATAACTACCTGAAAGGAGGTTATAGAGAGGTGGGGGTCAGTCTCTTCTCCCCAGTCACTAGCGATAGGACAAGATGAAATAAACTCAAGATGAACTAGGGCAGGTATAGACTGGACATTAGGAAAAGTTTCTTCGCCGAAACAGTGCTCAATTATTGGACTAGGCTGCCCATGGAAATGGTGGAGTCACCATCCCTGGAGGTGTTCAAAAAAGACTTGAAGCTGGCACTAGAGAAACATAGTTTAGTAGATGTGATAGCATTGGGCTGACAATTGGACTTGATGAACTTGGAGATTTCTACCAATTCTAATGATTCTATGATTCTAAGCTCACTTCTAAACCGGGTCACTTAGCTCCATATCTACATGAGTTTTAAGCATATCCGAGGATGGCAATTCAACATCCTCTCTGGACAGCTGAGCATAGTAACTCATACAATATTAATAATTAAGCAGTGTCAGTAGTTGGATTCAGGATTTGATTTTGTTCTCTTGCCCTGTTTATATTTAGCACTGTAGACATAGCCAATTTAGACAAGGTTTTACTGCTGGGCTCATTTTCCCCTAATCCAAAACAATGTGTCAGACATGACTAGATAAGGAGACAGAGGCAGATAATACCAATGTGGTTTCAAAACCAAGGATGGAATAAAGATAGAAAATACTTGCTTTTCCCATTCACAGCTAAAGTAAACTCTGGTTTTATCCTCTCCTACACATAGGTATTTCATGTCTTTTATTAGAACGGGAATGCTGCAAGGGCATCGGGGCAGAAACAGAAGGTAAAATAGGAAAACAGATCACAACTGTTCAATGAAAGAACTATCATGTTTATCGTGTTATAGACCTACAACTACAGAAATAGGCGAAGAGGAGTCTTTACTAGTACTTTCAGGATTAGAATTAAAGTTGCAATGATACCTTCATTGAGTCTCACAACAGACCTTTAAGAAGGGCTACTGATATTTATACTGTGGCATTACATTTTATTGAGGTATTTGTTCTAAACAGAAGATAAAAGTAATAACTGAGTTTTTAGATATACCTGTAAAACAGAAATGCATCTTCATTTTTAAAAATGAGCATGTATTTGGCCAGTTATGATGTCCAAATATTTTTCTTTTAAAAATTATAAAAATCAATGTCATCCTGTTTCTTCAAAAGGCCTTGAGACATTGTGTCCATAAATCACAGTAAAATGATAAGGATCCATGTCCATTCAGAATACAAACACAGAATATTGTTGTTTAACTACTTCTTCATGAGTTTATGGGATTTTGCTTTATCACTCTATGACAAGTGATGATTTAGTAGATTGCCAGGTTACACTTACTAATATTTGCATGTGTTTGTATGTTTGCTGGAAATTGCTTCAGACAGCTCACTAAAAGCAGCAGGAATGACAAGGGACTGTGCATTTGACAGGCTCACAAAATGAAGTAACAATACACACTGTCAAATAGTCACAGAATCACAGAATTGTTTTGGGTGGAGGAGACTTTCAAGATCACCCAGTAAACAATGTGATACTTAAAATTATTGTGACTACATAAAAATTCGTCTGCAAAAGTATTTTTTACATGCAGGATATTGTTGCTCCTTGAAAAAATACTTGTTCTCACAGCAGTCCATGCTGTGCTTTTTTATGCTGTATTTATTTAAGTGAATACTAAATCACTTTTTTAAGCATTATGGATGATTATCAATTACATGCTTACACTATTTATTTCAATAGGTTACATTTAGTGCTGAGACTACACCCTCAGTCGGGTACATTGTCTGCAGTAGAGGTGCAGATCTGTAAAAGGCTGAACGGGCAGATTGTTCTCCATGCAGTGCTTTTACTTTTCAGTTTCTTTATGATTTCTGAGTGTTAGTGTGAGAGGTACTTCACAGAATAATGACTTGAAGTGAAGAAGTGCTGATCACACTTTTTGTCATTGCAAAGTAAGTCATCAGCCCCCTCTTTGTAGAATCCTGTGGACATGGCTTTATAGTGTGGCTCTGAGAAACACTCTATAATTTTTCAAGGGGCTGAGCAAATCTGTGAGAAATGTTTGCTGAGAAATCAAGAAGGGGAAGGAGGGATAAGATGTAACTTTAACACATTCAATTCCTTTTAATATCCCCACAATATAACTTTATGTACTTCTGGCAGGGGCATAACCTGTTATTTTTTAGTGCATCGACAGCCATTATAAAACTGCAAAAGTACTGAATCAAGTACATTATTTACTAGCAAAGATGTCAGTGGAAAGAGCTTGAACGGTAACTCATGTCCTTACATCTAGAGATGAAGAACAAATAGAGATGGGAACAAATCATAAGGACTTTGTACCACAAGGACCTCTTTCACAGATTGTAGCCCAGCTACTGGGTGCTGGTGAACTTGAGAATACTGATGTCTACTGTGAGGAGGAGGAATAGCGCAGCACTGCTTCTGCACAAACTTGGCTTAAGGGCTGTATTTTGTATTAAAAGGCTTTTTATGCTGTCCTGCTTAAAAAGATCTCTGATCTGCATAGATTAAGTGATGATGATCAGCATTAGACACTCACTCAAGTCATTTATTAAGGTGATGGCTTTCACAGAATCACACTATATTACGGATTGGAAGGGACCTCGAAAGATCATCTAGTCCAATCCCCTACCACAGCAGGATCACCTAGATCAAGCTGTCCAGATTCTGCTTCCTACTGTTCTTTAGTCACTACCTTGCAGATCCTAAATTGTGAGGAAACAAGATTTAAATTAATTTTCTTACCTGTGGTGAGAATGTATAGTTCTTCACCACAAGCAACAGATGTGTATTTGCCCCATCTGTCCTCAAAAGCATCTTTTTAATTCTTCTATAGAAGCAAATCCATCCTGGAAATAAGCAGCTTTCCAAAGATTTTTGCTTGGCTGATGTGATATTTTCAGATAGCAAGAGAGACTGGTTTGTGCTGTAACTGGACACTCTCCAAGGTGGTGTAGCTGGACATTGAAACTGTCCCAGTGAAACCGGGAAAACCCTTCTCTGTCCTGCAACTTGAAGGTAGGGAATGTGCTCAAAGGTACGTGTGTCACTGTGGGTCAGTTGAGAAGGCCAGAAGGCACTGACTAGGACTGAAAGGGTCTGCTGTGAGACTTAGTGATTGAACATATTTTGTATTCATTCTCTTCAACAAGGAAAGAGTACGCTTCGCACAACAGATGTCCTGAGTCAAGGTGTTTGGGAGACTGTGAATTCCTTGTCAGGGCAAGTGTGAATTTTTTGGGAGGAAAGGGCAGCTTAAAGAAAAGGAAATGGACAGCTCAGCAGCTGAGAGGTGTTTATCTGAGAGGTAGAGACATGCTTTGAACCTTCTGCTGCATGTGATTTGGAGCAGAAATTACAGCATTAGTCTCATGCTGCTTTTAAGAGCAGAAATCTCATTTTGAAAAACTTCAATCAGGAGAAATGATTGTCATGTATAATTGTATAAACAAACCTTACTCACTTCTAGCTACATTTCTCACTGTATTCAAATAACTATCTGTTTACAAGTATCTGCAATGAATATTTGACTGCAGATATTTTCCTTGATGACATAGGATCATAGGATGTTAGGGGTTGGAAGGGACCCAAGAGATCATCGAGTCCAACCCTCCTGCCAGAGCAGGACAAAACTATCTAACACAGATCACAGAGGAACGCATCCAGGCGGGCCTTGAAAGTCCCCAGAGAAGGAGACTCCACCACCTCCCTGGGGAGTCTGTTCCAGTGCTCTGTGACCCTCACAGCAAAGAAGTTCCCCCTTGTGTTGAGGCGGAACCTCCTCTGCTGCAACTTACACCCATTGCTCCTTGTCCTAGCACAGGGAGCAAGTGAAAAGAGCCTGTCACCCCCTCCTGGCCAGCCTTCAGGTACTTATAAACATTGATCAAATCTCCCCTAAGTCTTCTCTTCTCCAGACTAAAAAGCCCCAAGTCCCTCAGCCTCTCTTCATAAGCCATGCCCTCCTGTCCCCTAATCACCCCTGTAGCCCTCCGCTGGACCCTCTCCAGTAGATCCCTGTCCCTCTTAAACCGGGGGGCCCAAAACTGAACACAGTACTCAAGATGAGGCCTCACCAGGGCAGAGGGGGAGAAGAACCTCCCTCGATCTGCTGGACACACTCCTCCTAATACACCCCAGGATCCCGTTGGCCTTGACATAAGTATCTCATAACTTATTTGCCCAAGTTGTAAATGTACTGGCATTTTTCCTACTTATGTGGCTATATACACATTGCTTTCCTTTGCCAGCTAATAAATCAGCTAAAGTATCATGTGTCACATGTTTTTTTGTATGTCACGTCAATACCAAAAGAAAGCACTTCAATGGATGTTCTCAATAAACAAAGGAGTGGCCCTCTTGACTTTAGAAATGTAAAGAGAAGTTTTTGATCTCTTCTTGTGTAAGATGACTATGATTTACAAACACCTTTGTTTTTTCTTTTTATGGGTGTGGTGGTTTGGCTCTGGCTTGGGGCTAGGAACTAGCAAAACTGCTCTGTCACTCCCTCTTCTTGGATGGACAGGGGTGAAAAAAATATAATGAAAGCCTAGCAGGTAATAATAAAGGCAGATGATATTATCTGCTGTTCTAGGAAGCAGAGCCCTGATACACATAGTGGTTGTTCCAGAGGACAAACACCATCAACAAACGCCCCCATCTTCCTTCTTTCCCCTTGCTTTTACATCTGAGTTGATGTAAAATGCTATGGATTACCCCTTTGGTCAGTCTGAGTTAGCTGGCCCAGCCCATCCTTCAGCCTATCACTGGGGAAAGGATATTAGGAAAGAAAAATAAAACTCTTACCCATGGTGCTGTGTGAGCACTGCTCAACAGCAGCCAAAACACTACTGCGTTACCAACACCCCTCCAGGTACCACCCTAAGTACCACCACTGTGAGAGATGTCGCGGAGAGGATGAACTCCATCTCAGATAATACGATGGATAATAAATCTACCATTATTTTCTACAATATCCTTATTTAGCTATTTGAATTTCATCTTTAAGGAAAAAAATGTACAGTATCAGTAGCAGTCAAACTGCTACTGATTTATTTAATGAACTGTGAAAACTACAGAAATGAAATTGTATACTTAGGAAAGGGCTAGTTTTTCTAATCAACAGCTTAACAATTTCTATTGTTAATATTCCATATTATACTATTAGATTTAATTTCTATCACTGTAAGTTATATTATCACAATATTAATATATTCTCAAAGCTGTGAATGCCAAACATGTTAAGCATTACCATATTTTATGAAAAAGCTTTTTATCAGTTAGTTTCCTAATATGTTAATGGAGCTTGGTAAGAGTTAAAGCAGTATTATACCAGAGGTGTAATAAAAGCAATGAAAAACCAAGGTGCAGGTATGCAGATTGAAAAAGTAATAATAATTAATTGCTTACATAGGAATAATTTGAACAAACAGTCATGAAGCCATTTTTTGTTTCTGTTTGTGAATTACTTCCACACAACAAACACTCAGATTATGTAGCCCAAAGAAGGGGTATGTGGAGGTACTTACAAACACTGTAACAACAATTTCTGAGGCTAATTCTGATCAGCTGCAGGATGCTCTAGGTGACTGTTTGTTAAATATTGCAGACAAAATCCCACATCAATAATTGCACAGAAATACACACTGCAATAGGAGCAATAGGAGATTTTGATCAGCTTTCTGACAATCTGACTTGATGTTCAGAAATGGTCAGAAGATAATCACACAGTGCTGTGATTTATTAGTAAAAGAAATGTGGAGAAAAGCAGGAAACAATTATACCAGTGTGTGAAAATGCTATTTTCAAGTTGTAAATATTTAATGAATTTCTGGAAAGGCAAACACATAACAACCTCCAAGCATGTAAAAAAGGATGGAGAAGACTGTGTGGTGTGAAAAGAGGGAAGAAATTGCTTAGGACAAGTGAAAAATGAAATAAAGACCTTGGAGTTTCAAATTCCAATGTCTTTTCCTTCAGATATATGATTTTGTGGGTACATGCTTGTCATGCTTTTCATCAAAAAGACAAATAATTTAGTATATTCTGTGATGCTTTATAAGATTATATGTTTGTGCTGTGAATTCAGTGTTTTAAAATTAGGCACCTCAGTCTTAGCTATGTGCCTTAGCTATGCTAGCTGATCAATAGGGTAAGAAAGACATTATACAAAAGTTTCATCTTGTTTAACATAGTAATTCAAAATTGTTCCAGTTCATTTTCTTTAAAATGCTTATTTCCATCCATTAAATGTAAAGATGGCTTAAAGTGACTATGTAAAGAAGAGTACTGTGCAGCTGTTTCTTCTCCATACACACGTGTCCCTGCTCATTTACTATACAGCATTCATAGCCATACAACGTACACATAACAAACACATAAAACATACTTACAGCAGCCCAAGGACTTCTTTGGTTTTGCTTTGTGCATAGAGATGGCAGGTCTTTGGCTTCCAACACTCTCCAGACAAAATTTTCATCTTACTTTTATGATCGCTAACTCATAGAATCATAGAATGATTATGGATTGGAGGGACCTCGAAAGATCATCTAGTCCAATCCCCCTGCCACAGCAGGATCACCTAGACCAAGTCACATAGGAACACATCCAGGAGGGTTTTAAATGTCTCCAGGGAAGGAGACTCCACAACCCCCCTGGGCAGCCTGTTCCAGTGCTCTGTCATCCTCACTGGGAAGAGGTTCCTTCTCAGGTTGATGTGGAACCTCCTATGTTCCAGCTTACAACCATTGCCCCTCGTCCTATCACTACATGACACCAAGAACAGCCCAGTGCCATCCTCCTGACACCCACCCCTCAAATATTTGTAGACATCAATGAGGTCACCCCTCAGTCTCCTCTTCTCCAAGCTAAAGAGACCCAACTCCCTCAGCCTCTCCTCATAAGAGAGGTGCTCCACCTCCTTCATCATCCTCGTTGCCCTACGCTGGACTCTCTCCAGCATTTCCACATCCCTCTTGAACTGAGGAGCCCAGAACTGGACACAATATTCCAGGTGTGGTCTCACCAGGGCAGAGTAGAGGAGGAGAAGAACCTCTCTTGATCTGCTAACCACCCCCCTTCCGATCCACCCCAGGATGCTGTTGGCCCTCTTGGCCACAAGAGCACGTTGCTGGCTCATAGTCATCATCAACTGTTGGCTGTTACTGTATTATACAGACCTCTAACCAAGAAGAAAGCAACCAGATAGCAGCTTATACAGTAAAAGCCTGAGAAAAAGTATCAGCTGGGGATACGAAACTATTTCTAGCACTCATTGGCAGCAGCAATGTTCACCTCTGTGTAAAGACTGTTTACTTAAAAGTAACTCCCATTGTTTCAAGAGGTGTTGGCAATTACAGGGGAAAGTGAGCTCTCAGTGAAGTGTGGCAATTTGAATGAAATGTAAAGACATTAAGAAGTACTAATGGCTAACAGGTGATGGGCAAATTAAATAGTTTTTCAATTTTCTTGCAAACCATGGGGTTTTTTCTACTTTTGAAAACACCTGTGTCACAATCTGAGTGCAAAATCTTAGTTGGAAGGACTATAATTAGAGTTCAAAGCCAGTTGCAGTAATAGCCAGTTATAGCCAAAGTATTTGATCGTACAAATATGTAGGATATTGTTGCATGGTTTTATTTGTGTAAGGTTGTATTATTTCCATTTTATCATTACCTGAGAAATCTGTTTCCAGCATAGTTTATTCATGGTGCCAGTAATCATTGTAGGTACATAAGATTTGTCCTTCAGACACTGCAGTGCCTTCCTGTCAGATTTGGGAATGATTTAATGTAATTATTGTTGACTTTAGCATGCTTAATGGTCTGGAACCTTTTTGTATTAACCATTTGCATATTCCTAATGGAAAAACTGTGAGGTATATCTCTGTCAGCTGTTTGCCAGTCATAAATATCAACTTACAGTATTTGGACAGAAAGGGGGTTTTTCTCCCCTCCACATTTCCTTATCACATGCTCCTGCTTCTTGCCTTTCATAGCTTAGCACTATTGTGTATCTTAAACTACATTTGTGAAGCTGATGTGAAATGAGGTGCATAAATATGCCTTTTGTTGGATATTTATGCACAACACAGTAAGGCTGCAAACTGGAACATTTTACATTCAGCAGGAAAAGTCCAGCTTAAAATTACAGAAGTTTTATCAGTTCCAGTGAAAGCACAATCTTATGCTAGAGGAAGAAAATAAAAAGTATCAGGAGTGAGTATTGATTTATATATGGAAGACTATTCTATAGAATTAATGAACATTCTCCTTTTTATTCTTGAACAGTGAATATAAAAGTTATTTTATTCCAAGCTATTATTATTGTCTTTATCCAGTAAAAACTGGGGAAAACTTACAGTACTTTGTGGTATAAAGAAGATCTATTTGTCCTACATATCAAACATATGTAATATGTGCTAATTTCATTCTTAGAGTGTCCCTTTTGTTATGGCAACTATTACATCTGGGTTGCATCACATGGGACGTCAACACTGGCCTTAGAGGACAAAGGAAAAGCAAAACTGCTTTTCTGTTCCAAGGGGTTGGTAAACTCTCATGCAATCTGAATTAAACTCCTGGGAAGCAAGTGGGACAGCAGAGGATCCTTCTGAGGCAGCAGCTCATGGCAAAGTTCAAATCACTCAAAACCAATTCAAAGCAACATACATTCCAGATTTTTTCTCATGACAATATTTTTCCTTTACAAAGTGAGACCTACCTGAACTCCATGAAGTTTTTGGACCTCACTGGCTGTTCTCTCAGACTGATACTCAGGACAGCTGTATAATCAGAACAGTTTGGTCTTCTTCTCTCCTATTACATTTCATTTTCCACATGTATAAATATTGACTGAAGAGGAAACTTCAACCTTACCGTGGTCCTTCACAGGACTAGACAATATTCTCACAACAGCTTCTCAGCTTCCCTCTGTCAATCAAGAATATTTAGTCATTTATGTGAAGAGAAGCAATTGTGTGGTGATATTAATGTTTAAGGCAATCACGTGGCATGTACAAGGACAGAGGAGTTCAGGAAATTCTCTGAATTTTAAATAAATTTTTGATTCATTCTTAGTTCTATCCAATCCCTTTTAGTCTGATTGCCTATTTCCTGAAGTTCAATACTTTACCAAAAGGCCAGAGCACAGCTGGTTATAGCTAATGTCATGCTGAAACTATGGGAGAATAACCCACGTAGCAACGTACAACATGTTCTTGGATACTGAAAGAGACGTTAATTTGTTGAGGAGGAGGTAGTAGAAGCTCAGATTGAGGGTTTATGGGTAAAGATCAAGGGGCAGACCAATCTGGGAGACACAGCTGTGGATATTTATTACAGGCCACGTTATCAAGATGAGGTAGCTGATAAGACTCTCCACAGGCAGCTGAAAGTAGTCTCTCAATCACAGGCCTTGGTCCTTGTGGAAGACATCAGCTCCTCTGATATCTGCTGGGAAGACCACACAGCCAGGAATGCACAGTCCAGGAGTTTTCTCCAGTGTATTGATGACAACTTTTTGCCTCAGGCTGTGGAGGACCTAACAAGGAGGTATGTTCTATTGGAATTGGTACTGACAAACAAGGAGGTACTGGTGAACATTAAGGTCCAGGGCATCCTGAGCTGTGGTGACCGTGAGAAGATAGGGTTTAGAATCAGGTGTAGCAGACACAGGGTAACAATCAAGATCACAATCCTGGACTTCAGAAGGCCTAACTTTCATCTTTTCAAGAAACAGAAGTTTCCTGAAAGTAAAGTCCACAGGTTAGGACTTTAGAAAATAAGGGGCTCAAGGTGGCTGGTTAGTTTTCAAGCATCACTTCCCTGAAGCCCAGGATTGATGCATCCCTTCAAGGAAGAAATCATGCAAGGGAAGCAGGAGACCTGGATGGTTGAGCAAGAAGCTTCTAAATAAATTTAGTTGTGGGAAGATAGTTTATAATACAGGGAAGAAGGGACTGACCTCTTGGGAGGTACAAAAGAATGTTATCAGAGGATGAAGGGATGAGGCAAGGGAAGGTAAGAATCAAATCTGGCAAGAGCAGTGAGCAATAACAAGAAGGGATTATTCAAGTACATTGAAGAGAAAAGAAAAACCAGAGGAAAAGTAGAGTTAAGTGGATTTGGAACTGGTTAATGGACAGAACTCAGAGAGTTGTAGTCAGTGGGGTGTAGTCAAGCTGGAGGTCTGTGTCTAGAGCTGAGAAAAAGAGCCATTTATACTGAGAGATGTCAGCATGACCTTTGCCTGTCATCTCTGTGTGTGTTTATTCCAAATGAAGAGTGTTTGCTTCTCAAACTCTTGCTTCTGTTACATATTTCCTAAATTGCACACACAAGAGATGTCAATACAAAATAATAGCAGTCATACAGCTGTCACCACCCTGTGACCATCCCTGAAGTTCCTTTTTACCTCAGTGCTAAAATAATGTGACCGTAACGTCTTTTAGGAGTAGTTTGTAGTTTGTAGTAGTTTGTCAACAAAACGAAGGTTTATGTCCTCTTCTAATCANCTAGAAGGCTGATATTACCATTATGGCTACTATGACATTTTTATGAGAAAATAGTTTATGATATAAAGAGATCAATTTTCATTCCAAGCAATGCTTTTTCATTTTTCACTAGAAAAATTCAATCAAAATGTGTTTTATGAGTATTACCTAGTTTTCATGTTACTTTTGTTGTTTGTTACTCACATAGCCATACGTGTATTTATATATATTTTTATGCAGTTTTGAATGTGCCAATTTGAATTATGAAATCATGTGACTACTGCAAAGCAGGCCCTGCTTATTGCATAAAAAATAGTATACAAATTGTGATTATAATCATAAAATTTCAGGATAATAAAAACGTTAACATTACAAAAACACAATGTTAGAGTGACGAAATCCCATTTATGATGTGTCTGTATGTAGTACTTTTTCAGCCTTTCAGAATCTCATGTTTCTGTGAAAATGTGGTCAAATAAATGAATGCAGTGTGGTTTTAGGTAACCCCGGAATCTGCCTGTTTAGAGGTCAGAAGCAGATCAGAGCGAAGCTATAGAAGTTAAAGAGAAAGGAAATTTACAAATCTAATAAGAATCAACCTTTGCCATCCTATTTCCCCATGGACCTCACCTTACTGATTATTTTAGACTGTATCTTGTTCTCAGTAGCCATGTGAGGAATTCTCATTGTCAGACTCAATAGAGATAGCCAGTCATCCAAATGAAATATATCTCGAAGGCATTCCAAGATGCCTTTCTGAAAAAAAGAAAGGAGTGTTTGTGTTAATTAACTATGTGATGTTGTGTCTGAATGTAGCTAGCCAAGGCTGTCCTGCTGTCCTTTTGGAAACACCAGTGATTTAGATTCATGAGTCCACATGATACAAGAGAAAAACACAAATCTTAATACAGTTTTAGAGTTTCAATTGTCTTTAAAATTTTTACAGTTGTATTAAATTCTTGTAGAGTGATCACACTGTGACCATCACTGACATTCCTCTTTACCTCAGTACTAAAATCATGTGACCATAACGTCTTCTTAAGAATATTTTGTGAGGTGATAAAACAAAGGTTTTATTTACTCTTCTAATCGTTATGACTAGTAAGGTTTCATGGACAAAAAGACATTTACTCATTGTTAACTTCACTGGTACTGAAGGTGAGAAACTTACTCGCTTGGAATGTTGTTTTCCTAACTTTGTACTCAGGGTGAGATGGTGGAGAGCTATCGTTCAGTGGTGAGGGATAGTCTTATTCCTGGACTGCAATTTGAATTTAAGTGGGTAAAACTAAAGTTTTCTGAGGAGAGGAAGACACAAAACAAAGTGATAAGTAACAGAATCATAAGACAAAGCAGGAGTTGGTGAGATTTTGCTTTGCTTTATGGAGTAAAAGGTAAGCACATGGTAGAACCATATTTTCTACCTCTAGGAAATAATACTGCAAGATGCCCTTCAGGTCAAACTCTTTCCTGAAATGGAATTTCAGTCTAACTGGAGCCTGAATCAGGGACATCTCTAGGACACTTCCTAACATGGTGAAATCAACTGACTACTACTCGCTACTAATTTTCCAGACAGGTGGGAGGCAGCTGCATTCCATAGACTGAGGGGAGTGAAGAAAGACTTCAGGGTCTTAGGATGGTTAGTGAAAGAGTTGGGGGCACAAATTATTTTCTCTTCTTTACTTGCATATTCAAGGTGAGGATGTGGGCTGGAATAGAAGGATTCAGTCCATAAATGACTGGCTACAAGACTGGTGCTACGGGCAGGGCTTTTGGTTCTTTGATGGTGACTGGTTTTATAAGACAGCAGACTGAACAGTGATAGGTGGGAAAGGTTTATCTCAGAAGGGAAATGGGGTTCTGGGGCAGGAATTGGCAGAGCTCTTTCAAAGACCTTTAAACTAGATTCAAAGCAGTATGGGGTGGCAGCAGTGGGACAGCAACCTAGTATTGAAGAAGACCAGGAGGCCTCCCACCATCGTAAGGTGAAATCACAGCCCTCAGCTTGCTCCCTGAAATGCCTGTACACCANTGTCCTCTTCTAATCATGATAACTAATAAGGGATCATGGACAAAAAGTTGTTCACTCATTGTTAACTTCACTGGCAACCTCATGTTCAGTTCCCTGGCTTTGCCAAGCTACAGTATGAATTCAACAATTTCTTCCTCTATTTTTTCCTAAAAAGCTATTATTAGCAAAATTGAAAATGAAAAAATAAGTTTGTGATAAATATGGTCAGTCTTTCTCCTAAATATAATTTATTTATATATATATAAAAAATTTTTATATATGNGGAATAGGCAGGAGAAGTTAGAAATGTGTGTCCAGTCAGGTGATTATGATCTGGTGGCAATTCCAGAGACATGGTGGGACAGCTCGCATGACTGGAATGTGGCCATGGATGGCCATGTCCTTTTCAGGAGGGACAGGCCAGCAAGGGGGGGTGGTGGAGTTGCTCTGTATGTGAAAGACCAACTGGAATGATTGAGCTCTGTCCAGGAGTGGATGAAGAGTTGAGACTTTGTGGGCATTGTCAGCACGTCTGCTGATGACAAAGAGCTGAGAGGAATGGCTGACACCCCAGCAGGCTGTGCTGCAATTGAGCAGGACGTGGACAGGCTAGAGAGCTGAGCTTGGAGAAATTGAATGAAATATAACAAGGGTCAGTGTAAAGTCTTCCATCTGGACGAGAACAACCTTAGGTACCAGTATAGGTTGAGGACTGACCTGTTGGAGAGCAGTGTAGGAGAAAGGGACCTGAGGGTTCTGGTTGACAGCAGGATGACCATGAGCCAGCAATGTGTCCTTGTGGCCAAGAAGGACAATTGTATCCTGGAGTGGATCAGAAGGGGTATTGTTAATAGATGGACCTCTCTACTCTGCTGTGTTGAGACCACATCTGAAAAAAACTTATTCTTTACCAACGCTACATTTCAGATGAAACAGATTTCTTCATAATTTNACTCAGTTAAAGAAGGACACACAACTGGTGGAGAGAGTCCAGTGCAGAGCCACAAAGATGATGAAGGAAGTGGAACATCTTCCTTATGAGGAAAGGCTGAGGGTGCTGGGTCTCTTGAGCTTGGAGAAAAGGAGACTGAGAGGTGACCTTAGTAATGTTGATAAATATGTGAAGGGTGGATGTCAGGAGGATGGAGCCAGGCTCTTCTCAGTGTCATCTAGTGATAGAACAAAGGGCAATGGTTGTAAGCAGGAATGCAGGAGGTTCCACAGAAATATGAGAAAGAACCTCTTCCCAGTGAGGGTGACAGAGCACTGGAACAGGCTGCCCAGGGAGATTGTGGAGTCTCATTCTCTGGAGACGTTTAAGACCCACCTGGATGTGTTCCTGTGTGACTTGGTCTGAGTGATCCTGCTGTGTCAGGGGGATTGGACTGGATGATCTTTCGAGGTTCCTTCCAATCCCTAATGATTCTATGATTCCATTCCAATCCCTAATGATTCTATGATTAACTTTTTAAAACCAGAAATTTCTGAATCATAGAGTGTGAAGTTGTTAAACTGCCATCTTTAAGCAATGGCCTTATACAGACCCAAACTTATTCTTTACCAATGCTACATTTCAGATGAAACAGATTTCTTCATAATTTTTTTAGGACAAGACCTAACAGGTTGGGGTTTTTTTTAACCTTTTTTGAAGGTGTGACTAAGTGAACTACAATGAGTTGAAGCTATCCCCATGTGAGTCACAGCTAGGAAATAACCCCAAGTACGCTATGTTTTATGATTCATTTATACACTTCCATAGATTTATTTTTCTGCAGGATTTTCACTCTCACAACACCAGAAAATCCTTGACAAGTGAAGGCTTGAATTTCTTGTCACTAATACAGGATTAAGACACACACACACTTCTCTCACCTTGAATATGCTCATTGCTGGCTTAGGCGCAGATGTCCTAGCGCCAAGCAGCTCGAAATAATCCCTCCACCATTCAATACCACTGCACTTAGTACAGTGAATCCAGCATGTGGATTTTTGCCAGCTGAGGAGGAAGAGCAGAACAAATGCTTCACTGGTGCGTAGTTCTTAATAATCATAAATTTAAGTCACACATACATCTCCTTGCTTCCTGGATTTCAGATATATGAAAGTCATTGGATTGAACATTCTACAACACAACGTTATTGCACTGATATTTTAAATCCCATTTTGGTCAGATACTGAATTTGTACCACAGGCTTCAGATCCAAACAAACATCATTTTGCTGCACACCAAGGTAAGTTGTGGAGAAACCTTTTATGCAGAGTGTGGACAAAGAGGTAAGTGGATTAGGTGGCTGTTTGGAGCTTCTGTACACACTTGGGAACATGCACAATCTTGTGTAATGGAGCATAGTGAGAAGAATGCCTGGGCTTAATTAAAAAATAAGCTAAAGTTCTGAAGATGCTTTCACAGTCTGAAGCTCTGGGGTTGGGATTAAGTAGAAGACAGACATGAAGGGTTTTTGTGTAATGTTGCTGGCAGAGAGATTGTAGCTGCCTTGGGACTGAGCATCAGGAAACAAACACTGTGAATACCAGAGAGAACGAGTTCAACAACAGAATCTGCAAGAAATGCACCAGTTCGGCTCAAAAAATGAATTACAGTTTTACAGATTTCTTTTGAACTTAGGGATGTCTGTGACATTGCTTTTATGGGGAAAGTGAATAATTTTATTCTTTGTCCCAAGAGAGGAGTTTAGGACTCAAGACAAACACATTGGCACACCACCAGTCACAGAGGAAAACTTGAAGAGGGACTATGATAACTGATCAAGGATTTGGTGGGGCTCGTGAAAGGGGAAATAGAATAAGCGCCAGAGAAAACGCATCACTCATCTCTGCTGTGGTTGTGCTGATGCAAGGACATTGCACAAAGGCTGATTACTAATGAGGTGACAAAAGGCAGTATGGAGCCATGAGCAAAGATATCTAAAGAAGGTTACAAACACATGATTCATCAAAAAATGAGACTCCTTAGAAAAATTTCCATTTTTAAGATGTTATGCAAAGCTTCCTTAAGGAAAATGACTTTCTTGGTACAGAATCAGAGCAGTTCCCAGTTCCCTTCTGTTAATAAAATAAGGACCCTAATTTTCATCTCAGAAAGAGAATATATGTTGATAAGATCCATCAGTGACTTTGCTAAAGTTGTCAAAGTTTATTAACATTATGAATATGAAATGCCAGATTGCCACACAGTGTGGATCATAACATACCAGGTAGCTGTTTTCATGCTGCAGGATAATTACATCTCCAGTTTGTACCTGCAGGAACAGCTACTGAGGTTGTACCACTGCAATTAGCAGGAAAACTTTATCTGTCAAAAATTTTGGCTGTAAGAAGAGAAAATGAGAGAAAGCAAAAGAGAAAATGAAAAAATATGGATGTCTTTTGGACATGAATTTGACAGTGCACAAAACCTTTGGATTTTACCCAATGGCCCTCTAAATAAGGATCAGAAGGGGGGTGGTTAGCAGATCGAGAGAGGATCTTCTCCCCCTCTACTCTGCCCTGGTGAGACCACACCTGGAGTATTGTGTCCAGTTCTGGGCTCNAATAAGGATTTGTCTCAATAAGTTTTAGAAAATCATGGTGGGTAATAGTCTGAATCTGAAACAGTAACAACAATATTCCAGTACAGGAATTTTTTAATGCTGTGTTCAGTACTGTAACTCAGAGGCTGCATGGGGATGGAATACTTGTATAGCTGTTGTTAGGGAGCAGACAGTAGCACCAGATCAGTTTTAGCAGCATTTAACTGGGTACCTGGCATAGAGGTGTTACGAAGAAACATCCCCAACACTCAGTGTCCAGGGATAGTCAGCATTTCTAGTTAACGGTGCTATCTCAGATCTAGATAACACTGCATATGCACCATAATATGTAGTCCACTGCCTCAAAGGAGCTCATGAAATTTGGATCCTCAACAAATTGTTTGGAATGCAGTTTTCATGACATGGTTTATGTGTTTATTCTTTCCTATGTAAAACATCTTTCCCACAATGTAATTCATTATTTAGTAGGACATCAATATTTAAATACCTTCTTCACCTCCAATAAAAGGAGGCCAGATTAACCCTAATATTGAAATGTTTTTGTCTTTAAGAGTGGCTGCTTATCAAACGTATCTCACACAAAATTTCAAAATATGTTATTCCTTTTTTATTTGTAATATCTTTAAATTCAGTGTGAAGCACACCCAGAACATGAATGAGTTCACAGTGTCCATTTATTTAAATAGTTACTTTATGCTGCACGTCAAAATTGTTGTTTTGTTTATTCTTTACCTTCTATTCTATGATTCTTTCAATTTGAGATGACTCATAAATGGTATTTTTCCCTGTTGGTAACAAAACCAAATGTGGACTTTTTTTCTTCTGCTATGTGGTGGGGGGAGTGAATTAAAATATCTTGGTGCCTGTCTTCCAAAAATAAGTTGTTTCATTGTGATTCATAAGTGGTTTCATTAAACCCTCCCTTTGTGTCTGATGCTTTAGATAAAAATTCTTGGTTGAAATATAGTTGGGGTGTCTCATCCACAATGTTAATGGCAACTCAGATGGGACACATGGGGATCCAGACAAGGACCCACTCTCCTATACCTCGTGCCACTACGTATGTGTAGTATAAGAATTACTTCTAGCATTAATTATACCTCAGGTGACCCATTTGGTCTGGTTGTGTACGATGTCTGATCTGAATCAAGTGATCAAAATTAAATGTAACAAGTAGCACATTAAAGAGGTGGAAAGAAAGAGAGCCATGACCCAGCCCATCTGGCAAATTTCGTCCATCTGTTTTGGGTGATGAAGACTTTCTACTGAAAATCCTTTGAAGAAATTAAGAACTTGACAGCGTTAGGAATCGATGTTTTAGCGTTTATGTACGTTAGTGTAAATTTTTAGTCAAGATATGCTACACCGTTATAAAACTGAGCTTGCATAGTCAGACTGTAGCTCAGTAAATATCTACGGTATTGACAAACTTACCCTGGTCACGAGTCACATCTATAAAATGAAAAAAAATATATATTTTGGAAAGACCATATTGTCAGTAACACTCATTTTCAAGGGACTAACTGTGATGAATGTGAATCGGGCACTAATGAAAATAGGTGACAAGGGAGGTGGTGGAGGCACTGTCCCTGGTCTACAAAATATATCAACAAAATGAGTAGATATAGCACTTAAGGCCATGGTCTAGGGGTTAGGGAGACGTTGGGCTGAAGGTTGGACTTGGTGATCCTGGAGGTCCTTTCCATCCATGATAATTCTATAACTCTCTGGGTCCCTATCTGAGTTTTTAAGATTCATGTCAATCAGGAACCCCCACCCTCACCCACTCTTCTGTTCTGTGAATTTTGCACTGCACTTTGAATACTATTTTTTTCTTCTTTGGGCAAACAACAGTGAGGGAAAGAGAGGACCCTGGGCATAACTAACTCTTTTCCCACGCTGCTGTTTCTGCCCTTCTTATTCTGCCCTTATTTTATCTCCTCCTGTCCTAATTCCTTATCTAGACAGCCATTTATGCATGCATGTTAATTCAGGCACACTTCCAAGACAATTCCAGCTATTCTAGCCTGGTGAGAGTCAGTATTAATAACTCTTTAGCAATATCCAAGCCTCCCTGACATGGACAACCATTGCTACAACGTGGATTAATATTCAGGGGTCTGCTGAAGCAAATGTACTGTGCAGAAGGGGAGATGCAAGAGATGTCAGAAACAGAACTGGCAAAGGGGGAAAGCCCAACATTTCACCATGAAACTGAAAAGAAATAGGCAAATGAGTTTCAGCCAAAATGAGAGAGTGGCCTATTAATGTCTAAAGCTTTTACACAGATGTTAGATTAAATATCTTTATCAGCTCAGGGCAGTATACTAAAAGACGCTTCTTTTCTCTGCAGTGCTCTTCAGGATAACTTTATGTTCATTTTAACTAAATCAAATAGATAAAAGATATTTTAGCCATTCACTAGTCATTAAAGACAACCCACAAGTGCTTTATTAATTTTATCTTTTATTGTTTGAATGATTGTTTTCCAAATTCCTTGAGAGATTTCAGACCCATTTTATCTACTCATTTAATGCCAACTGAAAATTGCTGTAGATTTGTAAAGCTGGTCACTCAAAAGTTGATGAATGTCAGATCTGTTTGTCTGTTTAACCTTATTCAAATTGCATGTGGATTTTGAGACGGTCTTTAGTGATCATTGCTGCCCAATGTTCCAGCTTCCAGTAAAAACAGCAGGCTTTGTAAAAGCTCCAGTATATACAGATGTAGTGATAAAGTAATAATTGGATTTCCATATTGTGTAAAGTGAAGGAGAACCACATCTGCAACAGAGGACCTGGTGTAGTGAGGGTGGGGTCTGATATGATAGATGAGATGATCTAACTCCTGCTTCCTAGTCTTTGATTGCATATTCCAACTCTGCCACTTTAGCTTTGGGTGATTTAGCTAGGTGCAAAGGTAAGTCAGATCTTGATAGGATACATTTCATAATTGTTTGTGAAAAAGAAGCTTAAAAGTCAAAAGATCAGACATGTTTTGTTGGGATTTTTAAATATAAAATCTGTGTACTTAGAGATCTGAAATATCTTCCCAAGACATCTTTAGTAGAAGAAGTAATACATCAGCAGAATATGAAATAGATAAGAGAACCGAATTATCATGGAGTACGTGTAATAAAAATAGTCCTGCCATGTTCAAAAGGAATCTCTCCATTTTAATGATAATTCAGACAGATTGGTTACAGTTGGCATTCTAGAGGTTACAAGCATATGCTGAATGGATTCTTTTTTCAGTAGGTAGCTCTCAGTGGGAGGACAGAATCACAGAGGTAACTATAGGGAAAAATTATCCACTTGTACTCATTAAAAAACAAATTCAGTGGCAAACAATGTGTGTTCAGTATTCTGCACTGAATGTTGATATTACCTTTTTTAATACTTCTTAATTTTTAAAATACTTTTATGCTTTCATATTTTTAAACTATGACTCTCTTGCTTACCTTTGGAGTGAAGCTTTGTACCGAAATTACAGTCCCAACATACAAGTAGTTGAAGATGTCCAGATTAGCAAGTTATGGCACAGACAATATTCTAGCATAAGATTAATTATGTAGAAACATTATCATAGAATTATTAGGGATTGGAAGGGACCTCAAAAGATCATCTAGTCCAATCCCCCTGCCTCAGCAGGATCACCTAGACCAAGTCACATAGTCAGTCTGAGTTAGAAGGGACCACAGGATCATCCAGTTCCAACTCCCCTGCCATGGGCAGGGACATTACCAGCTCTGAAAATTGTTCAAATTGCAGATTTAAACCACCACAACAAATATAAGGTTAAAGAAACTATAGAATTATGAGAAATGCCTTGCTGGGCTCAACACGATGGAGGTAATTCTTGACCTATAGAAAGAAAAGTATGTGCAAAAATCTGTAGGAAAAGTATGTTTTGGGGAAAGTTTTTATCTAGCCCTGTTGCTTTCTTAAGGACCTTTTGTAACAGTAAAAGTGCAGAACAGGTAAGAGATACCACTCAAGATGCAGAGTTTGAAATTCTTACACAATTCAAACAGAAGGCAAAGCTTCTGCCGTTTGAGTACGGTTAGGTGCTAGACACAGCTGTCACCTAGTGCTTGTGAGCAGGGCCTTGGGGGCACACTGGTACAAAGGCAGAGTGGGTGCTTCCAACTTGTAGCATATGCTTCCAAAGCTTGGACTGAATCTAAGCACTGGTGTGCAGAAGCAGAAAAAGGATCTCTAGCTGTACTCCATGCAAGGAAGGAAATATGTTGGTTTCTTTTTCCCAGGGGAGACGCAGGTTGGTAGAAAAAGATAATGAGTTTTAAAAGATCACCAGAAAAAGTGTTAGAAATGGCTTCTGGATTTTAGAAACTTTGCTTTTTCTACTTCCAGTTGTATGATTTACAAGCAGAGGTTGAAAAGGAAAAGACTGTGTGGCAGTAGAAAACATATTTTAATCTTGAGATAGAAATGATGTAGGAAGACGTAGGAGTTTGATACTAGATCTAGGTGAGCCTACTCGGAACAAGTGCTTCACAAGGTGTGACAGCTCTCTCTCAGAGGATGTGGTCTGTCTCTAACAGAAGCCAGAACAAAATCAAACTGCCAAAGATAGTGATAACTATGAATATCTTGCCCTTGTAACAACTTTCAAGCAGTCCTTGTGACACAGATGATACTGTATTTAAGAACATTTTGCTATAGTCTGTGTTGACTTCAGATGGTTGGTTGCTACTTTCCATGTGTGCTTTTCCTATAAATATAAATATTAAAGATACAATTAGGTCAGCTAACTTTGTAGCTAAGTTGCAGAGTATTGTCCTTGAAACAGATCCTGTGACCTTCTCTAGTGTTACTCAAGTAAAATCAGGCCAATAAACTATTTAGCCACAAGTACTAATATTGTAAACTGTTGAAAACACTACAAGGGATTTTGGAGGGGTGGGTGGCGGGTGCGTGTGTACAGAGATACCTATTCCCACTTATGGAGGAGAGATGAAGATGGACAGAGAACAACAGGCATGATGGAGCAAATCTGTTAACACCATTGTCCTGCTGTGAGTCAGAATGTAGCTCAGTGACTTTTACTTTTCAGCTACATCTCTTCTAAGCAACTGCACTTTCTGAAGTTAACAGCACAGTTTGCACACAGTGTCTGCTTCTGCAAGTGACAATGCTTGATCAAGGGGTAAGAGGAAAAAGATGGACTCTGTATCTGCCTCCTTAAAAAGACCACAGTGTGGAGTGCAGAAGGATCAGAGCAAGTGCTGAGCAATGAAACACAAAGCAGATATGTAGTGGTGAGTACTGGTTCTCTGGAAGGGGTTGTTGAAGGACAAGTAATGTGTAACTTTGTGTTGCAAGACAACAACTCTGGACCATTCTCGTAGAACTGGTTTGACATCTGTGCACAAGGAGAGCCAGTCTGGATACAAGGACAGGGGCAGACTTTTCTTCTACCTTTTCAGATCTTAGGAAAATATTTGTAGTTTGCTTGATAGGTGACAAAGATTTGGGACAGAAATGTTATTACCTGAAAGAACAGCTAGAAATGCAGCACTTGTTTCTGGATCTGTGTGAAGCTGTTGTGCTCAGTACAGCTCCTGACCTGACAAGATGGCTGGATTTGCTGTCAAAGGGTGTCTGATGTGTGTCTTGGATCTGTACTGGGGAAAATGGAACTTGGAAGGAGCTATAGGACACACCAGCCCTTCAGTGTTTATTTCCCAGACATTAACAGCCACCTAAAAAGCCATCTTTGCCCTGGAGGCTGTTAATTTCCTCTCTGCTTAGCCTAGTCCTTAGTTTTTAGTCTAGTTCAAGTGAACCTGTTCTAACTTCGCCAGTATTAGTCTGTTTGATTCAGCTCAGTAGCTCAATTCCCTGAAACCCTTCTGACTGCCAGTCCTCTTCTCCCTGTTTTCTTCTTCCCCACTTTTGTCCTGTGCTCCTCTCTACAGAACCTGGACCACAATCTGCTACACCATCCCTTCATTCCCTTTTTACCTCGCCGAGTCAGATCTCGTTTCCTCTTCATGCCAATGCTCAGGCTTCCTCCTCCATATTTCTTCCAGCCTGGAGAAGCAGGGTGTACCATAGACAGCCAGGAAAAGACAGATTTCCTTTTCTTTTTTCTAGTTGTGGCATCTGTGCAGTCCCACTCCTACTTTCTTGACTGTGAAAACTGTTAAGGGAAAAGTGCGACTGACTTTTTATAAGTGACTCCATAAGTTTGGGTTGTATTTGGGTTATATGTGGCTATTCCCTAACCCATGACTTACTGCAGAAGCCATGAGAGAAGGTACAGCCTAGAAGCACTCTGAAGGTATGAGGGGACTGAGCACAACAAGCTTTCCTGCACATCTGGTGCTGAACAGGCTGGTCTGGAGCTGTGAAAACTCAAATGTGTTAGGGATCTTTGTTTTTCTGACAAGGTTTTATTAAACTTGCACTTGGTTCTGTCAGGCCCCTGAGAACACCAGCAAGTCTCAGCTGCCCTGGCCAGCATCATCTGAGAGACCTCTCAGCCATCCCTGCACAGTGCTCTGGGATCCAACTTGAAGCTCAGGCCAAGGCTAGTGATCCTGGGTTGTGCTGGGATGTAGCTGTACCTTTGTTACGACCTGCTCTGTCTCCTGGACAGGTCCCCTGTGTAGACTCAAGTCCCGGTTCATCATGCTCTGTGCCAGGGGCTTGTTGCCAACTGTTACTAGCCATGCTCAGAGTGTTCAGCCTTAGTGGGATAGCAACCCCTGGGGCCAATGTCCTGAGGGAGCAGCCATCCTGACACCAGTTTGGCCCTTTGACATGCAGCTTAGCTGATCATAAGGCTGAAAAGGAATCTATACAAAATGCCAGTGTTAAAACAGAGCAATGACACCAGAGAATGCAGAATTCAAATTATCTTCAGTCATGCTTTCTCTCCACAAGGCTTCACAGTGTGCAGCTCTATGACAGTTTTAACTTCACGAGGCAGTTATTTATGGAAAACACTGTAGGTGGAGAAAAGACATTCTAATCCTTGGCTGCTTGTGCAGTTCCTCTCTGTGCTAGATATTTCTGGTAGGTGTTTGTCTTCATGGCAGATTTCTGCCTAATGTTGTACCACTTCCTGCAGTGCACTGACTGGGTCAGACTTTACTGGGGTGCTGACCCTGATGATACACTCCTTTCTATGGATAAGTGTGGTCTTCAAAAAAGACAACCAACCTTAGTGTTCTGCATTTTCACACCCTAGCCAGTTCACAAGCCCTTTTCATCCACAGAACATACTTGAGATTAGCATGACTTTTAGGTTTGCCTGACAAGGTAATGAAGCGTTTGGACCTTTGGCTTGTGAGTCTTTTGTTTAATTTTATTCCTCCCTCACAGCTTGGATCACGGAGCTGTAGCCAAGGGAGCAGGTGAGCATGCCTTCAAATTGGAATTTGCCTTCAGCTGTAGCTTTTCTTGGTGTGTGAACATGGTCCCTGAGTGTCACTGCTGAAGTGCTCCCATTCATGCTGCTTCTGTCACTGAGCACTTGTGGCACACTGACACGGGAGCCTCTCTTTGTGTGCAGCACAGTTTTGGACAAAAGGTCCACTGGGTAGCTATGGATTGTCTGAGAAGCTGGGTGAGTTAATATCTACAGATAATTTTCTTCTTTCTGGTTGAAAAATGCTCTTTCTTCACACTGCTTACTCTTTGTGATTTTTATGATCCTACTCTGCTACTTGATTGTTGTTTTGCTTGTTTATTTTGGGCAAGTGTGTTGCTTGTAAACACTGAATTTTCAGAGAAGGCTGAGAAGGTCTTTGATTTATCCTGTTTTATAGTAACTACTTTATCTCACTTTCTAATTATATCAGCTGCTCTCTAACCACATGACTGTACTGCATGACTGATCATATGACTGGATTAGGTTCTTACGAACCTGTGCTCAGTTTCTCCTTAAACACAAGAAGAGCAGTGTGAAACTTCTAGATATCATCTAGTGAATAAGACATTTATTCTAAAACACTTCCCCCCACCCCCAGCTTGATATATTCTTCTTTCACAGTTTTAAAATGAGGCATTTTTTCCCCTAAACTTTCAAACAGAAATAGCAGCAGCTTTTGAAGAATACTTTCTTTTTTTGACATTTTTTTCTCTTTATAATTAAAATTGGTTTGATTTTGCAGAATTTATTTCTGAAGTTTACTCTCTAGTGTAGGATTCCATTATTGGAATGGTCTTGGGTGGAAGGCAACATCAATCTTACCCAGTGTGACACCCACCTTATGTGGGTAGGGTGGGAGCACTATTGGTAGATCTCAGTGAAATACCTTCACGCAATAAGATGCACCTTTGCTAATGAGTGCTTAGGGATGATTGCTTTGTGTTCTGGGGTAGCAAAAGTCTTATAACTTTGGAGGTGGGGAAAAAAATGCAGATATTGTTGAATGTCTTTGTTTTGCATCCTTTTCATTTTATTATAATTACAATCAGCTTTACTTACAAGATTAATAGGAAAACCATCAAGTCACTACCACAAAGTAATTTCAGTGAGTTTTCTCACCTCTGTGAGAAACCAGAGTTTTCTTCCCTCTGTGAATTTAAACCCACACACTGGTCATACATCTGGCTGCAAACAACTACCCAATTTTCAGGACAGGAAAGTTGAACGTGTTTCAGTGCAATGGCAGGAACATCAGTCTTTGAAGTCTGTTGGATATGAAACTCAAATATGCTTTCATCACACTGGTCTGTTGTGGCATCATTAGTAGGGTGGGTAGCAGGTTGTGCAGCATGCTGTTCACCCTCCTTCCCTGTTATGGGGATATATCACCCCAGTGCAGCAGACCATACACCCTAGAAAAGGACGTGATAATAGTGCCTCAGTGAAGGATCTCAGATCATGCAGAGTGCTGGGGGAAGGCGAGTCACTAGCACTCTTGCACTGAGACCTGCCAAGAGAAGCAAATCTCCATCTATTTACTTGAATTTCACACACTCACTGTCTGAGTTGATTGGGTTTTTTTTTCTACAGTGGCTTTTCAGTGGCAGCTGTACTGAGCGACTGGGAAGGTTTAAGATATGTACATCAGAGACAGGTGACTCCAAGGTTTTGTATCGACAAAGAAGAACAGATTTAAATTTAGTTGGCCCCATGTAGCTTCCTAGTTGCGTTTCCAATATTTATTTGCATAACTTTACCTCCTCCTGTTACTTCTATTTACACTGTCAGTTCTGGCAATTTCTGTGTCTCTGTAAATCTCCTGTAAGCCTGGCCTGTGACTTCACCAAAGCTGCCATGTAAATGGAGTATTTATAAAGCTGAATGGCTACTGTGGTAACAGCATTTTATTTTGTCTGAATATCACCCAGTGACACAGAAGAATCACACTCAGCAAGGTGGGTGGTGACATATATTTGTCACAGTTTGCAAATACAGCCACATAGTCTCTTTCATTTATTGAAGTGGGTTTTTTTGCTATGGGATGCAGAAGTGAAGCTATTCTTCCCAGAACACACAGGAACAGCAACACAAACATGAATAACTGATTTATGCCCTGTTTCCACTAAGTTATGCAAATTGGAAACTTCAAAAGCCTTAGCAATCTGAGGCGAATGGAACAATCATTGTTGGAGCTGATTTCCATGTGTGTATGGTGTGTGCATGCCTTCAGAAACTATGCAGCCTCCTTCTATTAGCAACAGGAAGCTGCATGCATTCATTTAATGATTAAGGACAACCTTGTTTTCAGAGGGAAAGTAAAGAAATAATTTTATCACGAGCAGCCACAGCTAGGGGTAAAAAGAAGAAAAGATGAATTGATCATTTGCTCTGAGATATTCATGGATTTTCAGAAAGGAATCAAAGAAACATATCTAACAAACCCTGCATACAAAACAAGATTAAAATTGACCTAGAAACTACTATTCAAATTGCATATTATACAGCTGAGGGAACTGGAGTTGTTTAGCCTGGAGAGAAGGAGGTGGAGAGGAGAACTTATCTCCCTCTACAACTGCCTGAAAAGTGGTTGTAGTCAAGTGTGAGTTGGTCTCTTCTCTCAGGTGAAAAACAATAGGACAAGAGGAAAGTTGCACTGAGGTTTAGGTTGGATGTTAGGAAAAAATTCTTCACAAAAAGGGTTACAAAGCACCGGAGCAAGATGCCCAGGGAAGTGGTGGAGTCATCATGACTTTCCATAACTTCTCCAATTCCATGACTTCTCCAGTGAAGTGATACTGCTGAGGCAGGGGATTGGACTAGATGATGTTTCAGGATCCCTTCCAATCCCTAATGATTCTATGATCATCCCTGTATGTGTTTAAACTCCCTGTATATATGGCACTTAGGAACATGTCTGTTGGTGGAACTGACAGTTCTAGCTTAATGGTTAGACTAGATGGTCTTAAAGTTTTTTTCCCAGCCTAAGTGTTTCTATGATTCTGTATTTAGCCACAGAGTTAGAAAAGGGAAATTTATATTAATAATATCTGTATAATCTGTTCAGTGCAAACCAATTGTTATGTGAACATTGAGATAGAGAGGAGGGTGCAAAGTGCTATAAAAAAGTACAAGATTGCAAGGCTGGTAATTGTCAAAGATGGAGAGGCAGGAAGAAGAGTTTTAATTTTCTCTGTTAGCACCACAGCCCCAGTACTGCACATTAATCTCTTCATATTAAAGTGGCCTTTACTTTTCTAACCTTGTTCAGTTGCTGTTTGATCCTGATCTGGTTTTCTTGCCTGAGCAGTCCTTGCACCATTGTGTGTAAGTTTTCTAATCCACCTGCGTTACACACAGCACAATCCTTGCTGTAGGACAAGAATCTTGTAGGGTTGGCATAAGAAGCACGATGACATTGAAGCTTTACTAATACTGCAATTTCATTAGTTTTGGGTGCTGGGTTTGTAGTGAGGGCTGAAGTCCACCTGGGAAGAAGACTGGGGTCTTCTGTGTGGGGTCATCTGTGATTGCTATAGAGTTAAGGGAAGCACAGCCTGTTTTGGAAAGCTGGTCGCTGATTCACAAAGAACATGTGAAGAGCCCTTGGGATGCAAACCAGAAAAGAGAAGTGTTCAGAGTTCAAGAGCAAGATTTCATTGTCTGTAGAGGCTGTGCTCATAGCAGTAAACAAAGCAGAATCACCCTGCTGAACCACGCACCGGTGTGCGAAGGTATGTGCAGCATAATTGTTAGCACAAAGACGAACCATCAAGATTTTGAATCAAACACAAGTATTTTAGAAAATTGGCAGTTTTACTTCTCTCTCCTTTTGGAAGGAAAGTGTTTAAGGAGATGAATATAAACTAGGGCATCACCTGGCCTCAGGGCTAGAAAATGCCCCCAGCTTCTATTATTTTCTTTTTTAGACCTAATCACAGACCTCAGAAGGAGGGCAGAGCATAGATAATCCTGTGAGGGGATCATTGTACTGAGAAATGAGTAGTAAAAAGTGTGGGCAGTCAAGGTAAAGTGTTGATTAAAGATCTAATCCCAAGTTTATTTTGCATTTTTAGCACTCTATGAAATTCCCAGAGGCCATTAGAGGTGCCTTTCTGTTCAGTTCCTAAGGGGAACAAGCAGCTGCTTTCCCTTATAGTGCATAACTTCTAAGGACTACTGGGATTTGCTGACAGGAGGGAAATAATTTGCACCTGTCTGTGCCATCTTCAGAGCATCTGGTCAATTTAAATCAATTTACATCAATATTCAAAAAGTGTTAATATTGATGCTATGTTACACTTTGAAATTGGTCCATTCATTATTTACAATAGACGTGACGATGTGCCAGATTCTTTCTAGACTGTCTAGGAGGAGGATTTCTTGTTTCTGTTGGCCAACAGAAGTGTGGAAAATTGGGATTCTGCTAGAAATGTGCATGAAAACCATGTCACTCCTCTGAAAAAATAGCTGATACATGGATCAAATAACAATTTTGGTTCTAAATTACTTGTGTCAGCAAGTTTTTGTCATGACACAAATCTGGAAGCATTTTATGAAGTTAAGTTTCAGAAGCATTTCAAGAGCTTTTTTCAAAATACAACTATTTTCTTTTTTTCTCTCAATTTGTTGCAGTGGCAGGAGAATATTTGTTTTCTTTCACCTTTTACTTACGTTCCCATTTAGCTTTGGATGCCATGTGGGATGTCCTTTTTTTCCACTTGACTGGTCCCACTCATGGTTGGTTGTTCTGAACCTATTTTCCTCCAAACCTTTCAACTATCCAACAGTGGTAGTAGTCTCTGAAATGGCCCACCTCGTGTCCTGTAAAGTAGTGTAATTGCAAAACAATACAAAAAAAACTAATGAAAAAGAAGGAAAATAGTGAAGCAGAGAAGAGACCAAAATATAAGAATAGAGGCCACGTTGTTTTCTGCCACAGACCGTCTTTAGTGTGGCTGGTGGCTACTGGAACAGAATTAAGGCAGATAGGTTGGGCTCAGTCAAAAACCAGTCTTGGTCAGAATTCTCATGTCCCTAATGACTCTGTTTAAAAAAAAAAAAGACTTAGCTTAAAGTGCACTATCTTTACTACCTGTTCACCTTCTCTCCCTTTGTGTGCAGAACTGATTTTCACTTGTCATTTATCTGCATTTCACCTGATTCCCAAATTGCTTTGAATTATTCTGCCACTAATTAGAAGGTGGATGGACTGAAACATGAGATCTCATCTTTGGCAGTTATTTGGAGACTCCCAGTAGTTCTCCTTACTAGTTCTTTGTAGTAGCATGATCGAGCCATCGTAAAGAGCCTTGGAAGATTATGGTAACTACTGCCTCCAGTTCATGCCTGACAAGCCTGTTCCCTTAGCAGCAGGGGGTGTTTCAATAGGACTTTTAGTAAGTCTCCCCATATAGTCAACATCTTATGGGTTTCCTCATTAATACAAGATCTGATTTCTTTCATTGCCTGGAAGACTTCTACTTGTACACATATCCAAAACCTGCTAATTACTTCATACTTTCTAAGCTAGCACACAACTTGAGTTGGTTAGATTACTTAATGGGGGAAAAAAAAAATCAAATTAAAACAAATAACCAGCCTTTCCCCTTGCTCTTCCCCAACTAATTTAAATCCAGGACTTGATTTTCATTTACTGTTCTGATTTCTGCATGTGATTTTATTTGTGTAAATGTAAAGTACATGCCAGAACTCCTTTTATCTTGAGGGAGCTTTGTATAAAAAGTTTAACTGTGGAAAAAATACCATTAATCTCTCTGTTTACATATGGCAGTTTGATAACTGTTATGCAAAGGATATGTACTGTTATAGAAAGACTCTAACTAGGTTGCTATCCCACCTTGAGTTGTCTTATGGTGCCCTTTGCAGGTACGACAAGTTTACCCTGCTCTAGCAGGGGGGGTTGGACTTAAACGACCTTTCGAGGTCCCTTCCAACGTGTAACAGAATCTGTGATTCTGTGAAGTTCTAATCCCTGGCTTTTACTTGCATGTCCTGCTGCTTCACACTAACGTGAAAACTGAGTACTTCAGAAATAACACATTCAATAGGAGATGACTGGTGGTACAGAACCAGTCTGCAAATGGGATAGTTATGTTCAGTGCTGTATCATAATGTTTTGGGTTTTTTTCAGAACAAGCCACTCCTGCTTCAGTATCTGGGAAATATCTCTCAATAGAACTCTACTTGTAGACTGGTTCATGAGCCAGTTTACCACAGAGAATGCAGAGTTTGCTTGTGAAGGTTGTTTGAATAAAATTCAGGTGAACACTAGTGATTAAATTGTTCATTATATTTGCTGTGGTATCCTCTTTCTTTCCTCACAGGACTGCAAAAACTTAAAGCATATGAAAAAACATTTACAAACTGATATGCAGTGTGCATGTAAGTAAGCTGCAGTGTGAGCCTGCTCCCAGAAGGCTGCAGTTTCTGCAGATACTTACAGTTTAAACATCATCATAAAGCACTCTCTGAAATATTGGAATCATAGACTCATAGAATGGTAGAGGTTGGAAGGGATCACTGGACATCAACACCCCTGCAGAGCAGGTTCTCTTAAAGCAGACCACACAGGGAAGCTCTTTAATATCTCCAGAGTCAGAGACTCCACAACCTACCTGGGCATCCTATTCCAGTACTCTGTTGCCCTCACCATAAAAAAGTTTGTACTTATATTCAAGTTGAACATCCTATGTACCAATTTCTGCCCATTGCCCCTCTTCCTATTGCTGGGCACCACTGAGGAAAGCCTGGTCCAATTATCCAGACAACTGTCCTTTGCTTACTACAAGCACTTATGAGACCTCTTCTTAGACCCCTCTCCAGGCTGAAAAGGTGCAGGTCTCAGCCTTCTCCCATAAGAGTCTGGTTACTTGGTTATCTTGGTGGCTCTGCACTGGGCTTACCTTAACTTAGAATTGGTTTTGACAAGCCAATAATTTGTCAAAAAAAGTAGTAGTATGACACAGTTGTTCCTGTTTGCAGGGAATTGTTTAAATTCTCAGCAGTTCTCTAACTATTAATAAGTATTTACTATTTGTAATAACAGAATTCAATATGTGCCTTAGCTTTTAATTTAAGAGCATAATAAACCGTTGGGGGAAACATGAATTCTAAAGAAAAATAGGAGATGTAGATGTGAAATACTTTCAGTGCCACCTATTGGCTGAAATAATATTTGATTTAAAAATAAAATGTTGGACAAAGTTAGATCGGGCTCCTTGTACAAAAGGCTCTAATTTGCACTGAAGTTGAAGGCAGCATCAGTGTCTGCAATTACATTCAAAGACACTATGCTGTCTCCAAAGAATTAGAACTTTAAACACATGGGTCTTTTCTTTACAAATAACAGCACATGAGCGCATCCATGGGATGCTTCAGATTTCTCATGGTGGGACAAATCATGCAGTGAATAAGTGAGGTGATGAGAGACATAAGAAGAGGTCAGGAAATCCAGCCTGCCACTGGATTTTCGTTTGTCTGAACATATGATATAGAATCACAGAACCATAGAGTTGATTTAAACATCCAATTTAACCAGTTTAGTAAGTTACCTTTTCCTTTGCAACGTTCCAAACCAAAGATATTCTACACTGCACCTCAGATTCAGTTTCTTCAATATGCTCAACACTGTGGCATCTCTGAGCTCTTAAACATTGCCTTCACTTTCCTTAATCATCATTTCAGCAATAACTAATGAAACACCGTTCAAGTCACTGGAACTACATCCATATGTGAATGTAGTGTCATAGTTGTTTTCTAGAGCAGAGCAAAGCAAAGTTGGCCACCTTGCATGAATGAGGCTTGTATATTTTATAGTCTTTAAAATGTTCAGTCTTCTTAACTCTTCTAGTGACTCTGCATTTGTGATTTCAGGTAATTTATCCAGAGGTTGCATTTATACAGGGAAGGCTTGTTTGTTCCAGACATAGTTATGAAGCTTGATGTTCCATTGCAGAGTTGATAACTAAAGTGTTATAATTATTTCTTGGTTCTAGGAATTAAATATTATTTGTATTCTGAGGGGTTTTTCTTTTTGTCCCCTGGATAAATTATGCCACAGTAGAGAAGTGAAATTATGCCTAATAATGTCAAAAAACCTACCTGCTTGGAAAATTGAGTTTGATTATAGTTCCCTATGTCAGAAAAGGACTTGGGTTCCCATACTCTTCTTTGCATGTTGTTGGCACCTTCCCTAAGGTGTTTGGTTTGGGGATTTTTAATTAATTGAAAGAATTATTTCAGGAAAGCTGTGTTTTTAACTAGTGAAGCAAAAAATGAAAGCACTGGGAGTGACAGAGTTACCTGATCTCTTTGATAAACTGCATATTTGAGATCAGATGCTTAGAGAAGTTCAAAGCTACACTGGTGCCAAGAGAGTCCAACTACTCTACTGCAAACTGAAAATGGACCAATTTCTGGCCAGCCTTATCCCAAGAGAAAGAATATATGGTAACATCTCTTTGGCTACCTGAGAGTTCAAAGTCTGCCTCAGCTGGCCAAGTTCCTTCTGTAGTCAAAAGCAACCTCTGCAGGGTAGCAGCTCAGAGAGAAATCATGGTTAGAGGCAACGTGCCAGAACACTAAAGTATCTGTGTGAAGAATCTGCCCCATATCAGGGACTACACAGGAAATACATGTGACCTTAAATTTAACACAAGGCCTTGCCAGGAAACTGAACTTTAGAGAGAGTCCTACTCTTACTGCCTAAGCCTTCGGCTTTGGACGTGAATAGGTCCTTTGTGAGCATTTACAGTTGTATCAGTTCCTTTAAATGAATGTAAAAATTATTAAATCTATATTACAAAATAGTATTGAGATCAATGTCCCTGGCTGGGGGAAGACCTGATCATGAGACTCCCCCAGGCTGTGGAAATCTATCCTGAGTGACCCAAGAGCTGCCTTTGCCATTCTTGTTCTCCTATTGCACTGACACTGTCAACATTTTAGCACTGATTTAATCTTTCCTTCCAGGCCTTTTCTACTCCTGGCATTAATTTTTGCTTCCCCATTCTCCTTATGCCCTCACTGAATCAGCCTGCCCTTTTCTGGCACCGAAATGCAACAGAGCAGCCTGAAGGCTGTGAACTTTTGGCCACAGACTCAAAAGCCATGACAGAGGCTAAGGCAACAAAATGACTCAAGACCTGAAGTGCATTGGAAAAAATAAAAACTATCTGCCCCCTAGGATTTGAAATAAATTAGCTTTTCACTGAATGACAGCACAATCCTTGGCCAAAGGACATCCTAGAATGGTAGCAGTGCTTTCTTTAGGCTAACATGGTGAAAACAAAACACCAGTTCCTTTTGGTAAGGAAAGAATATCACCCTACAATAATTATTTAATGACAGAATAAAACCTCTGCCTGTCCAACCCTGGTGCTATATAGGTGGAACCAGAGATGGCCTTTAGCTGCAGAAGTTTATTTCCTGTATAGGGGCAAAATCATTTGAGGGCATCTAATCTGGCAAACTGTAAGCTATGTAGAGGACTAGAAAACAAGTAGAGCAGCTGATTTTAAAAAGACTTCTGATGTCAGAGGCTTTCACTTACATAGGTCACAAGATGTTGATGCTGTCACATCCAAAACAAAAAGTCTGTTTTAATTAGTTTTTCGTGTAAAACCAAACATGAACCAGAAACACAACCTGTAACTCTTAATCAGTACAAAGCTTTCATCTTTGTACTGATAAACTTTGGTCACCAAGTTGCCTCCAGCATCATTCTCACTTTTGTCCTTTCCTTTTCCAAAAACCAGAAATCACAGAAGAACTACTTTTCAGAGTGTTTTTATCACTCAGTGTTTATATCATTTGACTTAGAAAAACATTCATTCTGTTCCATATTAAAAAAAAAATTAATAATATTCTTGGTGGAAACATGGCATTACTGTGATTCATCTCAACTGATGACAATGCACTCTACAAATAAATAGTCACTCTAGAAGAAAAGGAGCAGCATATCTGTGAGGGTTTCTTGGCTCATGACTCTCAGGTATTAAAAATTTCACCATAAATTATCTTCTTATAATATATGCTATGTTCATGTCAAATATGTAGGTCTCAAGAGTGATGATTTTACACTACTGCAGACAAATATTTAGTAGAATCAGTGCCTTGAAATCACAGCATCAATATAATTCCAGAACTAATTTGCTATCAGAAAAATTGTCTAAACATATGCACTGAGTTGCTACTTTCTTTAAACAGTGGTTATGGGTTTGTGTCTCTCCACAGGGTGTTTAAAGATACAGCTCACTCTTTGTTATGCAACTCTCTCAATCACCAGTTTGCTGCTTGAAAATGCAGAAGGGAAAACTGAGTAAGAATCTCTCTTACATCCCAGGCTGTTAACTCGTAGTTCAGCTTGTAGTTCTTCTCCAAGCTAATTACTACACAGGTTAGGTTTAGCTACAGTGGAATGTGAAGAGAAAGGAAAGAAATGTGTTTGTAGTACTGAAAATTCATATCTGTGTGATAGTCTTGTCTGAATCCATTAATTCAATATTTTTACTGAATTAATTACCAAACTACTGAAACAATTTTGTGGCTCCTTTTACGTAAATCTATGATTCTAAAACACAGCCTATTGATTGTATTTTATCCAGGACAGTTTTATGATGTGTATTGCTGTTTGTTGAACAGAGAATACTCCTTTAATTCCTGAATGTTTTATGAGAGATAAGTTGGAGTTGTAAATTTTCAAGAATTGCTATGTGCATTTAAAGTTGGACATGCCTTAGCTTGAGAGTTCTTTTAGGGGGTTTTTTCAACAGCTAGCTATACCATGAGGTTTATATGAAAATATTATCTTTTCTTACTTCTGTGTAAAGTCAAATGAAAACAATTCTCTTTGTTGAAGAGCAAAATCATTGATTTGCTCTATCTCAAAACATTTCAGTGATTGTAGTCTAAAGTTATGTCCTTTGGATGTGCTTCGTGTGATCTTGTTAAGTATATTCTTAAAAACAATGACCAAAAAATTCTTAGCTCTTTCCTAAAACAGCTAATAACACAATTTCATGGACATCTAAAAAAGATTTGCTACCATTTAAAAATATTATGTCAGGAGAAGATTTCAAATGTATGACAGTGTTTCTGGACAGCTTGATCATTATGTCCTGCAGCTGTGTCACTTAAATTTTGTAGATTTTCAAAATAAGCAGTGTTCCAGAACAAGTGGACACAACCTGACGATGCATTTTGTGAGTGGCACACTTCCTTTAATCTTTTATAAACGTCTCCTTGGTCTTCTGAGTAGCACCAGAAAGGTTAGACTATTTGCTCACTGATGAAGGGACAGAGTGCTTATTGCATGTGCCTCATGGTGCCGTTAGGATGACACTTCATTGGATGTACCATTTGTTATGCCAAGAAGATCCTCAAAGTAGGACTTATTTGTTTATTTAAATAGTAGCCTGGTCTTCCCTGAAAAATTAGTAGTAATGACTGTCCTCTAGGAAAAAAGGAAAAATCTGAACTCTTAGAATTATTAGACCGGCAGCTGGTTCAGTTACTTATCTCACAGTGCTGTTTTCCATTGTGGCAGTGTTCTTACGGGACTTGAGTCTCTTTTATGTCTGATCTGGAGATCAAACCATAATGTTTTTGCTTCATTAAGAAGTTATCAGACATAAGACCTATGAAAATTCTCACTGGTAATACTTATTGAAGAAAATATACTCTTCTTGAAACTTTTTAAAATTTATCTCTACATATCAGATTAGGAGCTGGAAAGGGCATCAAAAGTCAGCAAAAGGAAAAGCAAGCCCTAGGAGGGAAATAAATACATATTAAGCACAAATATTGTTCCTAACTGAATGCATACATCTTATTTCCTGTGTTGCTCATTGTTTGCTGTATAATGTTCTAGCATTGTGATGTCATTAGTTCAAAGAGAGCCAATGCAAATAGCTTCAAGACAAATAGCAATACAAGTCTATAAACTCAAATTCATATTACCAAATCCTGGCTGCCTTAAAGTTAAATATGTCATCTAAACTTCTCAAAGCTTCACTCCACTCTGTGCTCTTTAAGAGAACAGAATTTGCATGAACTGACATCTGGAAGTAACTCTCTCTCTATTCGTGCTTGCCTCTTGGTTTTGGTTAGGTGAGATGGGGGTGACTTTCCCTCAACTTCCCGCAGTCACCTCAAGCTTATTTGAATTAAATGACTATGGGTGGAAGTCATACATCCTATTCCTTTTTAATCACACATTTTATGGAAAAACAGTGGACATTTCTGTCTTATTCTGACATCAGTTATTATTTTGATCTTGTCATGTATACGTCAAAAGTACATTACTGTCCTTGGAGACACTAACTTCTTTATGTTTTCCATTCAAACAAAATTTGTAATCTAATCAGGATTGTAAATTAGGTTCTTATTCCACTGCAAAAATGGCAGAAAGACACACAAGTACTGCATAGTCATATTGATTAATTGACAATAGAAAATCTTTCTCTTTTCTTGCAAAGAATTATATTAAAAAAAACCAATAAAATCTTATTTAACTGACAATTCAATCCCTGGTTAACTAATTCATTTACCTAAATAGATTCCCAACATATTTGGGCATCGGTCTTTTATCCAGAAGCCAGTGATGAAGCTTCCACTCCCGATGATTAAAGAAATACAGCCCGAGTGTTTCCAAATTTCACATGGTCTTGTAAAACAAAGGAAGATGTATTTTGCACCGGCACATACGCTTTCTGACTGCTTAATCAACCCAATCAAAATATTACAAATAGTAAACATTTGTCATTTCATTATTACATTGTTTAGGGCTGGAGAGGCATTTGATCATCATAATTGAGTCATGGATATTAACTACAATGATAATTAAACATAGATCATTAATGCAGTATCTCTCATCACAAGGTCCTTTTCCAAATTGTATAATCAATGCACAAACTGGGCATGAACAAGGTGTTAAGGTTAAGCCACTAAGCATTTAGCAAACAGTCATGGTGAAGTAGTGTGTTTTCTTCCATACGTATCTCTTCCAAAAATATGTCCTCTGTAACATTAAAAGGCTGAATAGTTACGTGGACACTAAATATATCTCACCTCAGTTCTATACAGTAACTCAAATATTGCTGTTTGAAAAGATTTTAAGGCTTAACTTCTCCACTCCCACTCCACAGTATGCCTTTTAGAATGTCTTTATGTATTTATGATTTACTTGCCAGCAATAAGTGTGTGATTAGGGTTAAACTGTCCTTGGCCTTGAACACAAGCATGAAAGACAGCTAAACTGATCTGGAAAAATACAGCTTTCCATTAGAAAAAGCTGATTTACTTCAGATGGCTTTTTTAACATTAGAAACATAATGTTTGTCTTCTCTCTATTTCGGATTAAATCACAATATCCAATATCCCAGGTATTAGTTCTATTGACATGAACAAAAATACATTTTATAGTCTCAACACTTTTTTATAAGAGACTTGCTTCAGTTCATGCATTTTTAAGTAAGAAATAAAAAGGTTGGAATAAAATGATGCATTTTTATTACCCTGAAACACTATTTCTGATGTTCTGTACATGCTCTGAAAGAATACCACTGAAGAAAGTTTCTGTTTCCTTACAGAAGAGATCACGAATACACTGCAGGCACTGGGAAAGTTGTGATGCGCTTCACTTGGGCCAGGATGTTCAAAGCAGGCTTCACTTGGGCCAGGATGTTCAAAGCAGGCTTCACTTGGGCCAGGATGTTCAAAGCAGGTTTCTGTCTCTGTGTCTCAAATGCAGAAATGAAGTTCTAACTTACTGTGCTATAGAAGAAATAACTTACAGAATCACAGAAGTTGAGAGAGCTGAGTATGGTTAAAATTCCACAAATTTGGAGAATGCATAGGAAATAGTTTTTTATACTCAGATTTCCATTTACCAAGGATTTGGATGTTTGTGGTCTGTGAAGGACATCATGAAACTTTACCTTTATTGTTCTGCAATACACAGTTATGAACGTGGAGATGTGTTTTTCATGCTATCTGGTTTTCATGTTACCAGTACCTCTTTAATTTTTAAGGTTAGATTATTAAGTGAAGATCTATAACATGTGTTATCATTTTGTGCATATAAATGTGGAACATTAATTACTGTGAGAGACTCTCTACTATATAACCTATATTAAATAGTATACATAGTCCTCTCTACAGTAGTCTAGGTAATAGTAGTCTTCTGTAAGGAGTTTGCTAAACTCATCATTCACAGAATCACAGAACATTAGGGATTGGAAAGGATCTTGAAAGATCATCTAGTCCAAGCCCCCCACCACAGCAGGATCACCTAGATCAAGTAGCAACAGGAACATATCCAGATGGGTTTTAAACATCTCCAGAGAAGGAGACTCCACAACCCCCCCAGGCAGTCCAGCAATGTGCTCTTGTAGCCTAGAAAGCCATCAGTTTCTTGGGCTGCATCAAAAGAAGCATGGCCAGGAGGTCCAAGGATACTTTACTAGATCCCACTTGGAGTACTGCATTCAGCACTGAGGTTCCCAGCATGTGAAGCACATGAAACTGCTGGAGCAGCTCCAGAGGAGGGTCTGAAAGGAATGGAACACCTGAAAGTTTTGGGAACTAAGTAAAATCACTAATTTCAATTTACTAGCCCCAAGAAACACTGTATACTTCTTTTCCTGGATTTAAACATCTCCAGATAGTAGGTATTTGACTATTGCATCGTTTCAGAACACTTAAAAATGCATCATCCAGTTTATTCAGTAGATATTCTGCCTAACTGATCATCTCTGTGTACATTAGTTAGTAAAAACCAAGCAGAAAGGCTTTGAGTTGGGGTTTTTGAAGGACAGTGTCAGATAGTCTGTAAAGAGGTTGAAATAAGAGATGGCAAAACATCGTGGGAAGAAGTGAAGAAGTGTTGTCCACGTTTTCCTGCTCCTAGGTATTTTTTCCAATGTGATGTTCAAAGTGTAGATGTGCACCTTCTTACAGCAGGTGACATGCTGTACTGGACTCCTTGTTTTAGCAATAGTGCATGTAAGGGAGGATTTGAAGAAGAAGAAAAGCTGGGTCTCAGGGCTTGTAACTGAGTAAAACATTGAAAAGATTTCCAAGACTGTAGGACTAGATTTCAGCTCTTGTTAGGGGTGTTTGGTGCTTCTGGCAACACAGCTTTTGAGGAAGTGTTTGTAAGGCCACTCGTTATTGTCAGTTTAACGTCAGGATGTTTTCCAGTTATATATCAGAATCGTCTTGTCAAGTTTAAAACACATGAAAAAGAAAGGTGGTTGCATGTTGTAACTCACCCAAAGATCACATGCATGACAGAAATTACCTTTGTATTTGACAAAAAGTCTTTTCACCTTTTTGACCAAGATAGCTCTTTTTACAAGATCGATTAGCTTTTACATTAGATTTTACATTATTTCTTGTGTTATGTACTATCTTTCCAAAGGGCTTGATGTTAATGAATGGTCTTAATAGTCTAACTGGCATTTCTAGTTATTTGAATCCCATATTAATATGTCAAGAGATCTGTAGAAATTTGAGTGTCAGGGCCCTGAGGGCACCAACGTCACTGACGCGCCCTGGCAAGTCCCACCTGAGGTCTCTACCCGTGCACCCTACCCATGCTCATTGAGTTGGGAGGCTCTTGCCCTTCTTGGTCCTTTTTGTGAGCGATGCAGTGTGCATGCTGCCCTCAGTCCTCCCATTCAGCAGAGATTTGCAAGTGGATATCTTCTGTATTACATGGTAGCTCTAACCTCTGAGCTACTAGAACGAAGTCTCTCATCTTCATCTGAAGAAAGATGGACCTTCATCCCAAAAAGAATTCACAGTTCAGAGCTCTCAAAGTAGGATCAAAATCCAAGGGCTAGGCAGAAGAGACTCGAGTCTCTTCTAAAGTGGTTCCTTTTCAGCCTAGTAAATTTTGTGACTGTTTAGAAACTAATATTTTATTTTTCTTTATTTCCCTAGAAGTCTCTTTCTGAACCACTCAGTACTCAGAGTGCTCTTCTAGTGAGTGAGAGATGGAAATTTATTTCCCTTCTGCCTAAGAGTACTTCATCTCCTCACCTCTAAGTGCCATAAAAAGCTGCTAGAAGAAGTGAGTGGGGAGCTGTACACAGAACCTTTCCAGTATTTTTTCTTGTGCAGAATTACCAAAATGGGAAAACTAGAATGTGTTGGATAGAAACCTCTAAATTCATCTGATGTGCTAAAGTAGTCTGAATATTAAACACTGCACTGTGGGTTTTTTTCAATTGAGAAAGGCAGTGAAACATGTAAAATTTTCAAGCTTAAGCTCTCCTCATTCTTCTGCAGACACCTTTTTCTTTGCAATATTATCTTACAGTAATCCATGAAAATGTTAAGTACTGTGCCTTGTTCTTATGAAATTTTCCCCAAAGCCCAACCATAGTAGAGGAAGATGAGAAACTGTATGATTGTTTTTTGTCTATAAAGATTAAATCATTAAGGACATTATTCAATGTTACCTGCTCTGCACACTGGTCATTTGGCTGTATTTACAAACCTGCACGACTGTTCTTGACTGTTGTGCCAAGTAAGAGCCTGTAACTGTGACTAAATTCAACAGTTTTCACTGTGCTTCTGCTCATAATTTAGGAAAGCACAGGCACTGATTTTGGCTGTTCACAGGGGAGTTCAAATACAAATGGTTTGACTACTTACTGATCCAAATAAAAAGTTTCCCAAAGGACACTGTAATGATGAAGAATTAAGAGACAGCAAAGTAGAAAGTAGAAAGGAGAGCATCTTTATCAACAAAGGCTGTATTAGTGTGCATACCAGGAAGTTAGCCAATGGCAGAACCCTCACAGGGCAGATTATCTTTAGTAGGAGACTTTTCAAGTAAGAGAGATCAGGTGACTGGAACAAAATGCTATAACTTTAATAGGTGAAAATAAGAGAGATAATAAGAGGAGAGAGGGTACAAGAGGACGTGGAACTAATGTACAAAAGAAAAATACAACCAAGCTCAGTTTGGATAGCTGCGAGAGGCCAGCAGTGGTGGCAAAATGCTGGGAGTGGGGAGGGACACCAGCATGACAGGGATCACAACCCTGGAGAAACTGGGGCCAGTAGGATGGTTGCAGTCCTGGAGCAGAGCTCAGAGGAAAACTGGTGCCAACACGACACTCAGGCAGCTGAGGCTGCAAAAGTGAAACATAGAGTTGAAATGGAAACACGTAGACCATGTCAGGATGGCATTTGGATGTCATTTTCTTTCCACTCCTTCTTCTTCCTAGAACCCTCTTGTGCTCCCACCTCATGCAGAGCATCTGTGTTTTCTTAAGACCTTCCCTCCCAACAACCTCTCCACTCACCCACCAGTGGCACTGCCAAACCACTCTAGGTGGAAACAAGAGGGGAAATGGGAGGGAAATGCAAATACTGTCAACCTAACAGAGCTTATGAAATGGTTCCTTGAAGAAAGTAAGAGCTTTCATCACCAGTGATGCCTATAAAATTTTTCTCAGTTTTTACTAGCAAGGGAAAATCCGCATAAGAATTTGCTACCCAGATTTACCCTAGTGTGAAGCAACCTCACAGGACTTACAGATGTGATAGCAGCAGCTCTCTCTGAAAGTTTGCTTGCGAAGTGCTGCGTGTCTTCAGAGATTTCCTTGTTCTTAAGTCCACGAAGATGGCAGATAACCATTTCACTTGACCAGGCTGCCAAACATTTACAGATTAGTAGACCTGGAAGGGAAGAGCAGGAAACTGTTATGAGATCAAATAGTTAAAATAATTTCTATCGTGTTGATTGCCTTAGCTTTCAAAGGAGATATTGATTAATCTGTTAGAACAATTGTTTTCCTATTTGCAATATTTTGTCCCAAATACAGGAGGAGAAAAAGAAGCAGTTGGTTTTCAATACTGAAATATCAGAAAGGTGGTGTAAAATAAATTCTAGCTTGGAGTGCCCTGGAATAAGCATCACTGTCTTCTGCAATGCTAGCATTAGTCCTGAAATTAATTTATTTTGAAATGCACCTACCAAATCAGCCAGAGGTTTGACAGCTGTGTGCATGCAAAATTAAGTGAAGTTAGACTTTGTAAGGAAGTCGCTTCAAGCAAGCCTTGACACAATTAGTTCTGTGCCTGGCAGCATGTTGTCAGAATTATCAGTTGTAAAAGAATTGTGTCTGTTTATGTACCTACGAAATATTTGCATTATCAAAGGTTTCTTCAGTGAGTGAAATCAAACTAAGTCTAGAAATAAACATTTGCCAAGAAATGGAGAAAAGGCCCTGAGGCTTCAGAACTGTCTGTGAATTATTATTAGCACAGCCTTTCCTACAAAGTAGAGCAGCATTCACACACATAACTCAGGTATGTTCAGCTGAACATGTTTTGCTAAGAAAGAATAATGATCTGTCATGGTGTCTTCTGGTCTTCAGCAACATTTGGGCTTATACAACCAGTAGAAAGGATCACACAGGTTTCTAAATTTCCTTCTTTCTCTTAAATGGCAGAGAATCAAACAAGAGGATTATCTGAAGTAATGGAATGTGCAGTTGTGTGGATTACTGTTAAGTACACTTACACAGGACAGAGGACTAACAAGTGTTCTGCAGATGTGCTTACTTAGGAACAACGGAACTCCCACACCACACAGGAAGCTCCGTTGGGCTTATGTGACACGTTGTAGGTAGCATATTGGTTTTCTTCAAGAGACAGAGAAGAACTAGGCTGCTCTTTGGTGTCACAGAGAACAGACACTTAGGCAAGACCTGTGGCTATGGTGCTAAAGCTCCAGTTTGAACACGGTTGGAGTGCTTCCCACCTGAGAGAATCTGCAGCCAGAATCAAGCCAGGCAAACACAAAGATAATTGTGCACAAGTGTGTACCTGTGAGATCTTTGCTGGGTCCAGGTTTGTCTCATTCATTTATATAAATGCCAGGTCTATGGCCAGGCAGTGTTGGTGTCTATCGGGTATTCCCTCATTCCACTCCAAGTGCCATCTGCCATTTCATACATCTGCCAAGTCTATGGATTAAGTCTGCTGTTTTCCATTTCATGTTGTGTTATTAATAATGGTAATGAATGTTCACTGAACGTGGCTGCACAGGCTGTAGCTGTAAAATTCATGGTCACACATTCCTGTCCTTTCCTGATTTATCTCACGAGTGCCAGAACTCTGGACATATTTTTCACCTCTCAAGTATAATTTCTCCTAATGATTCCTTCTAATATCCCAACATATCACAGTGCTTTGCAAGATATTACTCTTTGGTTGATGTAACTAACTGCATGAGGCTGAGAATGCATGTATCTGAGCATTTTTTTTTCAATCTACGAAGGCAGCAAGTACAAAAGTAAAGAAAAAAATCTGACAGGGCTCCCCTGTCTCAAATACCATTTGAGGAAGCCTATCGTACTAGTCACAAGAGTAAAGACAGCAAACCAATAGCCCTTCCTAGCACCAACTGTAGGAACCCATAAAGACAATGTGTAGCACACCTTGATACTTTAGAGTGTAGTAAAATAGACTCAATTTCATTCAAAGTGAGCAAAAAGGGGACTTATTCCTTGTCCACAGTTTTGGTGGGAGCAGGATTTGACTATAGAGTTTCCAGGCTTCCAGTAAAGCGTGCTGGTCTGTGTGCCATGGAAAGAGGGAAGGGAGAAACTGCCTTCTGCTTTCTTGATGATTCATTTTACAGAAAATTAACCTCGAGAGCAGGGGCTGATCTCTGCAAGACCCACTTCCAGAATGTGTCCTTTGAATACCAAGCTCATTCATCCATCACTAAACATTGTTCCACTTGTCCAGTTGATTTGATACTGTCCTGAAAAGTGAGTTTCTGGACCTGTCCATAGAAGTGTCCTGGTGTGAGAGCAAAATAATTCTATGCAATAGTTTTACTTCTCAGCTCTGCCTTTTCTAAGTCACTGCTCTTTCTGAAGTTAACAGTGTACTTCTGTAGAGAGTGTCTGCTTTTGCAAGTGATAGGTTTACAGTTATGTCTAAGAATGTGTATGCAGAAAGGCATATATTTTTATATATGCCTTATATTAATTTTTATTTATTATATTTATAAATACTTATATTTATTTGCTCCTGTGGAGACCAAGTCACCCATAAATCTTATGTACCATGTTGGGGGTGCAGTAAGTGAAAGGCTGTAGCCCTGAGGAGAAGTGGACAGAAGAGGTGACCCTGAACTGACCAACAAAATATTCCATCCCATATGTGTCATATTCAATATAAAGCTGAGGAGTCACAAGGGTCTTCAATGGCCAGCATCCAAAGAGAGCTCTGTCAGCTCAGCTCTCAATCTCAGTCCCTGCATTACAAAATGCAGTTCCAGAAGCGATCACCTGTATCTGGTTCCCATCTGTCACTTAATCCAGTCTGGGACTTTCCCAGCACCTGCCTGCAGCATCGATGGGGATAGTGATGTAATTGCCATCAAGGGGGATTTGGTCTGGTATTGGGGTTTTTTAATGTCTTCATGTGAATCTTTTTATTTATAGTCTTTATTTTCATTAAAGTTGGTTTGTTTTCTTTTCCAGTCTGTGAGTTTCTCTCGTTTATTTCCTTTCTCTTACTGAGAAGAGAGAGAGAGGTTAACAGGGAACAAGTTCATTTGTCTAGTATCCAGCCCAGCCTTAACCCACGGTGAGAAGGAAAAACAGTGTCTTTCAGGTGGTGTGAAAGTAGGGCTCATGGTCAATGAGTAGCACAAAAGCTGAGAGACACCATCCTCTGAGGCACTTGACCTTGGATCTAGTCAGTTACTGGTCAGTGAATAACACTAATCAGCCAATGGGCTGGTCTTCCTGAGGTCTGAGAGAGGTAGGAAAAGCACTGACCATGGGGGAAGCTGTGTTCCTTTGGTAGGTCATCAGCTTCTTGTTGTGTATTCTACTTGCAGCTGTCCTCTGTGAACATCTAGTCTCGGTCATCCTATAGTTCATGTTCTAATGTGATGTATTTTTGTCAACCACTTCTAGATACAATGACTTGACTTGTTCTCAATATGCAAATCATCTCATCTTAAAATAATTATACCAGACAGCTAATCTTCCTGAACAGAGGCACTTTCTTTTCTTTATTCCTTTTGATTACAAAGGATGAAAAGACCAAAAAGATTCTCATCTTTCAAATAGCTAGAGCTGGATTAACTGACTTCCAACATAGATGACAATTTCCCTGGCCCAGATGCTCCTGACAGAACATTAAATGTACCTGTAGATCTGCTTTTCTGGACATTATTTCTACCTCACCAGCTGAGTGAGTTACTGCCTCCATTTGCCTGCTGTTTTATCTGGAGGAAGGGAGCTTCTCAGCTCAGATGCTGGGTACCTGGGTCCATTACTGCTGATCAATAGCCTGGCATCATGGAACACTCCAGCAGCAGCAATCTTGGGGGTTTTTTTTCCATTCTGTTTTCTCTTCTTCTTTCATGCTTTTTATAATTTAAAAAAATTACATTTTTTTTATCTCCACTGAGTTACTGTCAGGGGAGATAGCTGCTTACAATTGTATTTACACTGTCCTTGCAGCCCCTATAATGCCTGCAACAGAGAAGTTCTGCCATAAAACAAGTGAAGCTAAGGGATTGCATTGACAGCTGGCAAGCTTACGCTCCTTTCTCTCTTTTAACAGCTTCAGGATTCACAAAGTAAAAAAAAAATGTATATTTTATTGGATCCCAATAAAATATTGTTTTAATATTTCATAATAAAATAAAAAGCAATAAGAGCAACATGCCTGTTGTAGCTTGAATAGCTTCAAGGGTTGCTTTGCAGAGGCTCGTAAAATGGCAAGAACTGATTGCAGAGCACATCTGGCTGGCTGCAGATCCTGTTACCAGTGCTGACCTGCTAAGCTCAGTATCCCAAGTTCCATATGGCTGGTCCTTTCTTTAGGAAGCTGAGATGAGATTACAGAGGTGAAGTCACAGCATGGTAGAAGTTAGAAGGGCTGTAAGGAGGTGACCTGGTCCAAACCCACTGCCAGAGCAGGTTCACTTAAAGCAGGCTGCACAGAACGCATCCAGTCAGGTTTTGTATGTTTCTACAGAGAATGACTCTCTGAGAAGCCTGTTCCAGTGCTCTGCCACCCTCAGAGTAGAGAATGTCCTCCTTGTAGTATGTTTTGTGTTCTGATTTGTTCCTGATACCTCTTGTTCTGTCTCTGGACATTGCTGAGAAAAGCCTGTCCCCATCCTCCTGACACTCCACCCTTTAGATCTTTACAAGGACTGATAAGTTCCCCTTTCAGCCTTCCCCAGTCTAAAATAGACTGAAGTCCCTCAGTGTTTCTTCGTTAGAGAGAAGTTCCAGTCCCATAATCATGCTCATAGCCTTCATTGTACCCTATCCAGCATTTTCATAGAATCATAGAATTTTTATTGTACTTCTTCTTTCCCCCCATCTATGCTTTTCAGTTTTCCCTTCCAAAACTGAAGAGAGGATTTTGCAAGTTAATATGATGTACCCACAAAACTGCAATTGTTTCTTCCTCCTTCTCACTCCTCTTTTCAGGAGTCTGGCAAAAATAAGAGGAGTAGAAGAAAGCTCTGCTTTGCTTTCCATCACAGGGTGAGAAAAGTGAGCTTGCTTCCAGCATGCGTAGCGTGTTCCCCACGTGAGAGGAGGTGTCTGCTGGTATCGCTGCTGCCTTTTATCAGCCACAACACAACTATTCCAATGACTGAAACAAAACTGTCTCAGAAAAGACACAGCTTAACAGTAGTATTGACACCTGCTTCCTCACACACAAAAGATCTCACCTTCGCTCCAGATATCCTCTGTGACTGTGGAAATTCATCTGTGCCTCAGTTCCATGTCTGTCAAATGGGATTAGTTCTATTCTCCCCCATTTTTTTACTGACTTCTCTCATATCTATCTATTGGGAGAGTGTTGATTTTACTTCATTTTCCACACTGATGATTCAGCTCAATAACATCGTTGTCACTCAAGCCCCAGGTAGGAGATACAAACTTCAGGACAGAGAGGCATAGTAACTACTCTTTTGTCACCCCGGTGGGCACCGCAATACAGAAGGTATCTTCTCCTTCTTGCCTTGATGGGCAAAGGTTTATCCTTTGACTGTTAATATTTGAATAAATACAGCTCATCTTCTACAACTGACTGAATCATGGGCAGATTTCTTTCTTTCAGTTATGGCCCCATGGTCTGAGTTGAAACGTTCTTCTTATGTCTTTTTATTTTTGTAGTTTTATTATTTTTTCTTTATCTCTTTTTCTTTTCTTTCTATTTTGTTTTACATGGCTCAAGCTAGTCTATTTTTCTATCTGGCTTTTTCTCATAACTTTTACTTTTGGATTTTTGCACTTGCTTTGCTCTTCTGCCCAGCTCGTGATTCCTCACTTGTGTTCCTACTAAGCATCATGTATTTCATCACCTGACTTATGTTCTTGGCTCCCACCTGGAAATCTGGCACAAGCTCTTGGCTTGTGGCTTGTCTCCTGCTGATGCTGGCCCTGCCCACCAGATAAATCTATACATGCCTTTGGACCTCTCAAGCAGGGATCTAAATGCCACAAACCAGAAGGAGAAAGGATCATTTAACTAAACAGAAACAACTTCCACTGTCATTCATATCAAGGTAGAATATTCTCAAAAATGATTTAGTTATCTCCACCAGTGTGTTTTTTTCTGTTGCCTTTGTCTTTTAACTTCCTCAGCAGCAGTTTGACAAATGTTTGGTAGGTCTCTTCTCTGCCAGTGAGTCATTCACTGCAGAATTACTCAGCTTCTGTTTGCTTTCAGCTGGGCTCCACTCCAGATACATAGAAATATGTTCCTTTGATGCAAGAATGATTTGTTTTTCTGGGCATCTTATTTGAACTATTGACTGTTTTCTCCTGATTTACAGATAAATCTACCACATAGCTAAGGTAAGCAACAAGAATTTATTAAGTCTAACACCAGGATAAATAGGGTCAGCGTATTAACAGAGAGGGAGGTGCTACCTCTGCAATGTTTGAACTTTGCTGGTGCAGTAGCTGAGCTCAGACTCCCTCCTAGTCTCATTGTGTGTTGGAGGTCCAGAAGGTGTCAAGTGTGTTTCACCTCCCAGTCACAAAGCAGGTCAAATACAGCCTGTATCTTTAGTTATGTGAATGGATCTATGATATACAGGCTCAGGGTTAAAACTCACAGAAGACCTTTAGACATTTTAGGGCAAGCCAAGTTTATCATTCAGTGTAAACCCCTCTGATGAATCCTCCTTACAAGGAAAGGGGATTAAGGATTAAGAAATATTCCCACATTCTTCAAAGGTCTGTCTTCTTTGTTACACATCCTTATTTTCCTTTTTCTAGTCCACATCCAGATTTCTGAATTTTAAAGTTAAACATCCTTCATTAATTTATAGCTCTTCTGGTTACCTTTCCTTGAAAAATGGGGAAAATCTTTCTTTAATTGCAAAGCACAACTGTAGCACAACGTGATGTGTATATATATATCTATGTATCACTTGGCCTGGGGAGGGTGATAGAAGGATTCAGCTGTTGTGTCTCCATTACCATTTAGTTTCAGAATAACAGTACATCATTAAAATTAATCTTCAAATTTTGCATGTATTTATTTACCACGTGTTGACTTAATTTCTAAGAAGGTTTTAGTTAGTAAAATTCAGATTTGTTCTGGAGAATATACCTAAGCCATGGCTTTGCTCCAAGTCTGAACAAGATCTTCACAACTGCTCCCCACTCTCCCCTTCCTCACCGTGTGCTTTGGTTTGTCTGGGAAGGAATTCTAGACACATGGTCTGGAGGATATTTTCTGTACCTGCCAAAAGGTCAGAGAAGACCAGAACGGGACAGCACGCTGTGAGGCATGGCTGTCTCACATCTTAAGTGTTGCCAGCACATTCTGCTGATCAGATCCTTTCCAGCACTGCCTTTGCTTTTGACTGTCTGTTTTCCATACTGCACGGGCACTGTGATCCTTTTCTGTGGAGCAGAGCCCATGTCAATACAGACATGACAAGAAGGACAAGACATCTGTGTCTTTGTCAGTCTTAATAATAGTTTGGATGGTCAGGCTGTTATTCCTGGAATAGACTGTTCTTCAGTAGGAAGACTATGGAAATAGAAATATTCTTGAACTTGTCTCCTAAGTTAGTGTTTTTCCCCACGTTGGTTTTATAGTTTCTCAGTATAAGGCTGACAAAAGACCAGAGGTATCTTCCTGTAGTGTGCATATACCTGGTGGTTCAGTGTTTACCTCACTGTTTCTGAATAGTTTGTCAGTGCAATTAAATCAATGCAATCCTTTTGAGTCAGATGTATTTCATTGTACTTTGAAAATTAAGAGTGGGTAAGTTGGGAAAACGCTGACATCTAAAGTGTGTGTCTCAGGAGTTGTGCCAAGGATGCAGCCAGCTGGTGTGAGTGATGATGCAAAGACTAAAAAGAAAGAACAGAAAGTGAAAAAGAAAAGAGTCAAGGGAAGTAATGAGATTATGGGACTGAATATGTCTGCTTGTGTGGTTCTACTTCTTCATGTGGGGTTAACAAAAGGCCAGGACTGGTCTAAGAAAAAAATGTTTAAGCACCGAAATGGAATGTGGAACTGAAGGCAAGAAATGCCCAGTTTATAGGTAGTTTTACTGTTTCCAAATGTTTTCATCTGTTCTAACAGAATGGAATTTGTTACTGCAGAGCAATGCTCTAGCTACTTCGAAGGCTCTGGTTACCTCCAGACAGACCATTCTGCAGCTTCCTAGCTGTGTGACTATTCATCAGCAAAGCCCAATCCTTTGTGTTCTTTCCCTAAATAGCCTCAGAAGGAAACCAAAGCCTAGAACCTCTTTATCCCTTAAGATGAAAATTAATTTGGTTATCTTCTAATCAGTTAAACAGATGTTTGCTGCTAACAGCCTTCTTCAGCAGCACATGACAACATAGCAACAAACATTCCACCTACTGCAAATAGGGGAAAGATCACAACAGCTTTCAGCACTGACCAGCTCTTAGATCTAATACAAATATTGATTGTAAATTCTGACACTGGCTCAGCTCTGTAGTCATTCAGCTGGATATTTAGATCTTAAAATTTACAAAGGTTCATAGCAGAAGCTGAGTTAACAGAAGTAATAATAAGGATAAAAATAACAATAACACTGCTGCAAGTGCAGTCTGTATGAAAAAATCTATACATTAAAGCTCTTTTTCTACTCAAAATGGCACTCTTGAAGTATTCAATATCTGGTAATGAAGAAAGGTGTGTTCTACACAATTATTATACTCCAATAAAACATTTCTCACCTGTAAAGAAATCAATGATATCACTCATTGCCTCACAGTGAAATCAGTAACAGTCCACTTTTATTTAACTTGGTTTTTCCCCTATTCTGAGACCCAAGACATGAATGAAAAAAAAAGATATCTATATATCTATATCTATAATCTATATCTACATCTACACATATATATATATATATAACCAAATAATCCTACAGCTGATGCAGCAGTGGTGGAGCAACTAACTAGTAGCTCTGGAAGATTTAACTGCATTCATGATAGTGAAGGGAAGATAAATTGATTTTGTTTAATCGTATTTACATCAAGACAACAAATAAATCTACTACTAAAACTTTATAAATAATTAAATGCAAGTTTACGTGTTCTCTTTTAGCATTCTGTTGTGAAAGAGAAGCTCTTACATGTAGTCACTGCTCAAACATTTTAACCATTTTATAAGATTTTATCTCTGCACAATTTGCTGCTCTATGCTATTTTAGCAGTTAGCAGCCTAAACACTCATAAAGTGCTTGACCATATGTTCTCTTGCTCAACTTTTAGCACAAAATTCAAAGTATGCAGTTAAAAATATTTTAAGACTCCTAAACAAATGTTGTTGCTACGCTATGAGTAGTCCATGAAAACACTGAAGCTTTTTTTAAGCTGTCTAACATTTCAATTGCAACAGAAAACCACTGCAGAAGGGAAATAAAAAAGAAAAAAACCCCACAGATTTGCCTTTACTTATTTTCCAAATTTTGACACTATTATGAACTATGATTATAGCATATTTCATGAACTAAAGACTGTCAAACTCCTTTACAATTTCATGGGAGTCAGCAAGTGAAAACTAAAAACAGTAGAAAATGTTCATTGTGATTTAAGAACTCTGATTCTGCTTCTGTGTTGATCCATTACCTGACACCATTCACTGATGACTTGGATGAGGGATTAGAGTGCACTGTCAGCAAATGTGCTGATGACACAAAGCTGGGTGGTGTCGCCAACAGGCCTGCATTTTTCTGAGCCCAGCTCTCTAGCCTGTCCAGGTCCCACTGAATAGTGGCACATTCACCATAATAAATCCATGATGCCTACTCCTGATGATCTTTTCTTCCATGTGCTTAGAGATGGCCTCCAGAAGGAGCTGCTCCATCACATTTCTGAGGGTAGAGGTGAGTCTGACAGGTCTTTAGTCATCTGTCTCCTCTTTCTTACCTTTTTTGAAGATTGGAGTGATGTAGATTCTTTTCAAGTCCACAGAAAGAAAGGACTCTCATTCTCCATGATCTTTCAAAAATAGTGGAGAGCAGCACAGCAACAACATCTGCCAGCTGTCTCAGCACTCATGGGAAAATCTCATTAGGGCTTCTGGATTCTTGCATATTAAGTTTGTCCCAAATATCCCTAATATAAACCTAACTGACCTGTGGAGAGTCCTCCTTTCTCCAAGCTTGCTCCCTTCATTCCAGGAGCTGAGATTCCTGAGGGCTGAGCTTAGCAGTAAAAACCAAAGCAAAGAAGGCATTCTTTAGCTCCACCATGTCTGCATCCTTTGTTACCACAGCTTCCACCTCATTCAGCAGTGGGACCACTTTTCCCCATTCTTCCTTTTCCCAGTGATGTGTTTGAAGAGCTCTCCTTGCTCTCTTTCAATTTCCAAGAGGGCCCTGACCCTACTTATTGCCTCTCTGCATATCCTGACGTATCTATTATCTTTTTTCCATCTACTATCAACTTCTCTCTCCCATTTGAGTTTTTTCCTGAAGCTCCTTCTTGGCTGCCCCCTTTCCCTTAACTGGCAAGACAGGAAAGGGAAACCTGCGACCCAATGTTTTTCACTCAGGAACCCAGAGCTCTTCAGTCTGACTTGATTAAGTCAATGTCAAAGACTGACTTCAGCCAAAATTGCAATTTATGGAAATATCTGGGGAGAATTCATTAACTTGTTGTGAATATACCTCTGGTATTTGAACAGAGTTAAGTATCAAGAAGGTATTTCCCACCCTCCGCCACACAGATGTCACAGGTTAATAAATGCCCAGTGAGAAGAGGGTAGGGTAACACACACTATCTGCCTTTCAGGAACACACTGCATTTTTCTTTTTACACTCACATTCACTTTGCTCATGTTCACTGCAAAGACAGGCCAGTTCCATTTTTCAACTTGTGACTTGCTGGTTCTCTAGAAAAAAATGCCCTAAGAAAGAAGGTTACAAATTTTAGTCTATTTTAGATCTTTTTCTGAAAGCATAAGTGTAGCAGCAAGTAGCAAGGATGTTTGCTGCATTAGCTATGTCTCTGTATAACAGAGACATGAAGGATGCTTTGAGTCACTGTGTTTTTAAATCTGTGCAATGTATGACAGCAGTCAAGGAGCAACTTCCCTTCTCAGCTTCACAGCTCTGTTGGACTTATGTGTTGGGTGACAGCATCAAAACAGAATGTTAGTAGAGGTTTGCAAGGAGTGACAACTTACATAAACTCAAGGTAATGGATAGGTGCAGCTTTGTGTCTATCTTTGGCCCTTCTTTTTGTGCATCTACTGTTTATTTTCTGCCTCTCCTGAGGTATAAGATTTTATGTATTTTGTAAAATCTAAGCTTTGGTCATTGTTCCCGGGTTGCCCTCTTCTTGTTTCTCCAGACTCATTTATAGTGTGGATCCAGTTTCCCTTGCCACTGTTTCAGTTTAGTCCTGTCAGCAAGTTTTGATTCTGTTTGCAATTCTATCTGTCAGTGAGAGTGACTTGCTCATCAGACTTCAGTTACTCTATAGCCACCCAAACAGCCAAATTTACACCTTATGAATGAAAGAGAGCTCTCCTTGAAGACTGACTGTACCGTTGTTAATGCCTGTTGTGGTGACCATCTCCCACTTCCTTTGCGAATCCTCAGGTTTTGATGTACCCTGCTCCAAGTACCTCCTATAAATGCTCTTTACACCACCAGCTGAACGTTGAGAATCTGATAGTCACTGCACAAAGAACACTAGTCTTTATATTGCCTTTATTTGGAACAATAACAGCTCTCAAGGGTCAAGTTTGGTGCAAGATTGTGTGCTTCTCTGTCACGGAGGATACTGTGCCAGAGGGAAGTGTAGTGAGACATTCAAGAGACAAATAAAATCATCCTTTATGGAGAACTTCATCTTTTAGCCAAGAAGGCAACAAAGCAGTCCTCATAGGTGTTGCTAGCATGTTTCCTCTGGCTCTTGCTGTGAGGTTGAACAAACCCACATGACCAGAAGGGGAACTATCACAAACATAAATCAAGATCACAGGCACTTGTGACCACACTGCACACAGCTTGTCCCTCGTCACCCGGTGGTGGATACATCTGAAGGAAAGCCAGTTCCAGAAGAAAGCTGGAATCTTCCATACAGATCTAAGAAGCAAGCTAAAAACTATGCAATAGAAGCAGCCAGGTATCTAGCTCTACATCTGCCTTCTGACCTCTCTGTTCATCAGTGCAGACATCCAGTAGCGCCTGGACAAGGTGTTCCCAGGCTATATGAAGGTTTGGAAACAAGCTGACAGCATCCGTTCAAACACAGTCCCTCAGCCTGCTTTAGCTTTGCAAAATCTCTTATTGAATTCTCTTTCTCTCAGCCTACACCAGCACCTGCATTTTGTAATTGTGAATGAGTAAGTTCATGTATCTCCCTGTCCCCAGAAGAGGGGACCATGGCAGCAATTGTGACTCAGATAATACTGCTAGAGTGGCACGAGTGATCACTTATAATTTTTATTCACGATTCAATATTACAGTTGAAGTCATAACCTTTAAAATATCTGATACCTGGGACTTTTGTAATGCAAGTCTTTGCTGATTTGTACATCCCAGTACGAGTCCAAGAGAAGGGCATATTTTTTTTTTGACCTCTCAGAATCTCTATGAACCCAAAACTAGTGAGAGAACAAGAGGCAAAAACTTCGTCTCTGGTATCAGATGATAGACTGTCCAGTTGGCATTCTGCCTGGAAACTTGCAAACTCAATTAAATGCACATATGGTCCATAGCAGGCAGATCAGTCTTTGCCAACACGCAGCCCCCTTACAGAACTTCCAAACTGTACCCACGCTAGACAGCTTTTTCCACATAGATGATTTTTTCCACTTCTCCCGCAGTATCTCAGCATATTGTCTTCTTTGCCCTGGAAGAATACAGGGAAGAATGCCAAGACGAACATCAGTTGAACTCCACAGGGGTGATTTTGCTATTGAGGAGCTTTTGTTGAGGCAGACAGGTATGGAGATACCTGGATTTAATGAGCAGTGCTGGTAGAATTAATAAATCTTCTCAATACTCCCTGAAGCAGCTGCTTTATTTTGAAATAATGAGCATATGGTTTCATTATATTTCATTCATTTGATCCCCTTCAGCTAAGGAAATATTTCAGGGGAATGCAAACAACTTACAGAATCTCTGTGTATTTCTCACTCTTTTATTTTTCCTGGCTAAACAGAAAGCTGACTAGCATGTGAAAGGATGAGCCAGAGGCAGCACTCAGATTCCTTAGCAGGGCTTGTATGGGTGGCAGTGGGGCCCCTGACTTGTGTGTGCCTTGAAGTTACAGTGCTTGGGGGTTCCCTTAAAGGTTTCTGTTCTGTGAAAGAAACTGTGTGAAAGGAAGGAGCTGAGCCTGGGCTAACCCTACCTCTAAGCTGTACTCTTTATTTAAAATTTCTCTACAGAGGTAGGGGATGGGCAGGGAGGAGGGTGAGAAACATCAAAGCCACTTGATGATACAACAGCTTCAAAGTTTATAGAAGGAAAGGAAGTTATGTGCCATTTTAAATTGTCTACAAGAACAAGCCTTTTAAAGCAAAGCAAAGCATGCATTACTTTCTCAGGTGCTAGACCTATTTCCCTGCCCAGCTGGTTAGATAGAAAGCAGTATGCAATGTTTTATCCACCCTATATCCTGCTACTGACATTAAAAGATCAATTCTGAAGTGAAAGTGAAGTGAAAGTCACAGATCTTTCTGGAAGCTGATTTCTGGCAACTGCATGATCACAAGGTATCTATTTAAAGGAAAATGTGAGTTTTCATTAGGTAACTGGAGTATTGACAGCTCTGGTAACTGGAGGCCAGGACTTCCTGGAAAGGCTGGTGACTTAGAGGGAAATTCTATGTCCTGCTCTATCAGTGGAGGGCAAGATGTACATTTTGCTTCTGGTTTCTCAGCTACCTTTCTTGTTCATTCCCATTCTGATTCTCTGCAATGTACACCTTCGAGTGTGTTCGATGTGCAGATCTCCACAGTGTATGCAGCTGCTTTTGCCAACTCACATGGCAACAGCGGGCAAGATTGTGCTTCTTTACCTGAAAAAAGCATTACAACCTTGCTGAAAGTACTCCAGTTTTCCATTTATATCTATATTTTAGTGAATTCTGATTTTAACAATTAACACTTAACACTTTTGGACACTTTTCCATTATTGTAGGTGTTGCATCATGTAATTATTGACATCACGAAACCAAATCAGAGGGATTCAGATCCAGGTCTTTACCACATTTGAACTAATAAGTTCAAATTTGGATCTAATTTGGATCTCTAACTGTAGATCCAAATCTATAAACTGTGAGACCCAAAGAAAAGTCACGGTGATATTTTTTGGCGCATAAGAGTTCAGTGCTTTTTCAAACAAAAAGCTAAGTACTTCAGTTTCTTTCCAGAAGAAAAAGAAGAGTTGTTTGTATTTTGACGGATTGTAAATGGATCCTAAGATCAGTCTAAGTTGGCTTTTTCTGTCTTAGTGCAAACAAAATAAACTTGAACATCAAAACCAGTGAACTATTGCTTCTCACAAAATGCCATCTTTAGAAGGCAAATTAATCTCCCCTGCCCTTAAAATGTTTCACCTGCTATCAAAATGAATTGCAAAATTCATTTCAGCCTCTGTGGTCCTGCAGAGGTTGGGGCACAGTGAGGCTGGCTCTGCATTTCGGACGTGCAGGTGGCAGTGGCTCTGAACGCAGCACCTCTCCTTTGGTGACATAATCCACACATTAGTCATTTTTGTTGTGGTGGCTCCAAAGCTGTGAAGCAGCAGCCATTCTGAGCGGAAAAGCGCTGTTCCGATGCGAGCAGACGCAATCCCTGAGCTACCCAGTCGCCTAATTAATGCAGCATAATTTAATAAACTCTGGTAATTGCCCAGTTTTCCCCCTCTTGCTCTTCTCCCTGCTAATGATAACATTATCGAGCCTAGGCAGGAGGCAGGGAGCATGTGTCTGTGTGTAGGAAGATAATTTACAATGAAAGAGGATGAGTAAGCAGATGAAGCAGGAAATGCTTCTGTACAGGAACGGGCTTGCTAAAAGCTTCTGATTTCTTATACAGAAACGATCTGCAGGAAGGCAAATTGTTAAGCAGAATACAGACAGTCATTAAAAAAGGTGGAGGGAGGGTAGACAACAAGAACCACTTTTCTTGCACGTACTTATTTATCAAATATTGCGTTTCATCTTTGATTATTGGTTAGGAGGCAAAGGTGCTTGTGAGCAGAGGGGTAAAGTCACCTCCACAGGCGTTTTCCTCTCTCCCTTGTTAGCTCTGAGTGGGCTCTGGATGATGTCAATTATAGCAAGATCAATCTCAGTAGCTGAGACAGTTCCTTCAGGCATCCTTCAGTAGTCCCACCATATGGTGTAAGCTTTTCTTCATTCAAAAGAAGGTGCCCAAAGGTGCTGCAAGCAGCAATACATTAATTCAAAGTTCTGAAAACTCAGCCTGGCATATAAATTCTCTTTTCTATAAAAAAATCTCAGAGGAGTCCTAGCACACCTGTACATCCTCTGTCCAACTAATAGATTACTTAATTCATTACAGTCTGGCCACATAAATTGTACATTTTTGCTCATTTCATTTGGTCAACCACAGAATCACAGTTCATGGGGGATTGGAAAGGACCTTGAAAGATCATCTAGTCAAATCCCCCTACCAGAGCAAAATTACCTAGATCAAGTTTCACAGGAACAAGTCCAGGTGAGTTTTAAATGTCTCCAGTGAAGGAGACTCCACAACCTCCCTGGGCAGGCCATTCCAGGGCTCTGTCATACTCACTGTGAAGAAGTTCCTTCTCTTATTTATGTGGAACCTCCTGTGTTCTAGCTGACAGCCATTGCCCCTTGTCCTAGCCCTGGATCCCACTGAGAAGAGCCTGGCTCCATTCTCCTGACAGCCACCCTTAACATATTTATAAATATTAATGAGGTCACCCCTCAGTCTCTTTTTTTCAAGCTGAAGAAACTCAGCTCCCTCAGCCTTTCCTCTTAAGGGAGATGTTCCACTCCCTTCACCATCTTTGTGGCTCTGTGCTAGACTGTCTCAAGCAATTCTGCATCCTTCTGGAACTGAGGGGCCCAGAACTGGACACAATACTCCAGATGTGGTCTCACTAAGGCAGAGTAGTGGGGGAGGACAAGTTCTCTACATCTAATAACCACCCTGCATCTAATCCACCCCAGGATGCCATTTGCCTTCTTGGCCACCAGGGCACATTGCTGGCTCCTGGTCATCCTGCTGTCCACCAGGACCCCCAGGTCCCTTTCTCCTACACTGCTCTCCAACAGGTCAGTCCCCAGCCTCTACGGGCACCTGGGATTTGTTCTTGCCCAGATGCAAGACTCTGCACTTACCCTTGTTACACTTCATTAAATTTCTCTCGGTCCAGCTCTCCAGCCTGTCCAGGTCTTGCTGAATGACAGCCCAGTCTGCAGGGGTGTTGGTGACACCACCCAGCTTTGTGTCATCAGCAAACTTGCTGACAGTTTGCTTTGCTGACTAAGCAAACACATGAATACTTCTACAGGCATGACCATGAGGAATGTAGGTGTAAATCACCTCACTCCAAGGAGAAACTGGGCAGAGAACGGCTTACAGCTTCCGATAATAAAATCAGCACTCCCGTTTCAATAGAGTTTAACTTTCCTCAGCACAAGATAGTCATTAGACACCCGACAGCTGAAATGTGCATGTCATAGTGATATCAAATAAAGGGAAATCTGAAAAGGGGCATATGAAGAGAATTCTGAAGTCAGCCAAATAATCCTGGCTGCAGAAGAACAGCAGGTTCTTTAAAAATGAGTAATGCCAATCTCACATGACTTGGTTAATAGGAACTGAGTATACTCACCTAGAAAAAGATGAGATTTAGGTCATTTTAGGAATTAAATTAATCATAGAATCATGAGGGATTGGAAGTGACCTTGAAAGTTCATCTAGTCCAATCCCCCTGCCACAGCAGGATCACCTAGACTTATGAAGTGTTGAATCACCTCATCTGTCAGCAAGCAGAGAAGTCCATGACAGGGCACAGTCCCTGGCTTCATTTCTTTACAAGAGTCACTCTGCCTGTTAGCAGCAAACACATCTATGCACTGGATTGTAAACCCTTCCTCGATAGAATTCCATTAGATTCAAGCAGAAACTCTCAACATTTCTGCTTGCCTCAGGTCTGTCACAAAGAGCAGTCCCACCTCACAGTACCATCTGTGTGGAAACAAAAGGATTTTTAAATTAGTAAATCCCTTTTATTCTACTGTAATCTTGTCATAAGTGTCTTAGGCCAGAGTCTGATTTCAGTAGCTTGGAGGAGAGCCTTTAGCATGCTGTATCGTGACAGGACCACTTTTTATATATTAAATATTGTGTGCACCTGTCATGATGAATACAGAGAACACCAAGAACACAAAACTTCACTTCAAAGAGACTCTGGTTTCAAACCATGTCCACGTGGTGCATTTCATACAGAATATCAAACATAAGCACTCTTTATAAGAAATGTTTAATAAATTATTTGGACCCACTGAAACAGTGAAACAAATAAAGTCAAGATGTTTTATTAGGAAACTGTGAAAATGGAAGGTATGAAAGTATCACAATTCTTTTCCTTCTTATCCTTGTTCCCTCTTTAGAAGGAATGTATCAGGCAAGTAGACACACTCAATGACAGACCACAATTTACTATGAAGGTGCCTCTGACAAGCTGTTTTATGAAGATTTATTTGCTTTACTGTTTTGCTGCCAGTATCAATGCAATTGCATTACTAACTGTATTGATTAACTTAGACTTCTTATCTTTAACTCTAAAGACCCCCATCTTCATGGTAGGATCCATGATTGCATGTAAATAACTGACCTCATGGCTCCAGCTCTTTTACAGGCAAAAGAAAAATAGGTTTCCACCTCCTAAATTTCCAGTAGTCATTTGGGCATGGTACAGTTACAGTGTTCCATCCACCTTAGGCTAGCTGGCCTAAACCTTCAGCAAAAAGTGGTTGTTTTTTACAACTAATATGTGTTAGCAATTCAAGAACAGTTTTTAATTTCCTCCTTTGCATTGTTTTACACTGTCTCTCACTCTGTCATTAGGTTAATTGGTACTTTGAGGTACTAAAAGTAAATTTTAAAGAACATTGTACTGCAACAACAACACAAAATGAAGCAATACAGCAGCAATAGTAGCAATAAAAGATAAAGATAACATTCCAGCAATCAGACTCTTTTAGAGTACAGAATTCTTCTAATAGTTCAAACCCAGAGTAAGAATTTGTTATTCCTCGAAAATAGTCTCCTTTAGGCAAGACATTTATTAATGGAAATAAATAACAATATGTTGACCCAAGAACATTTAAAGGCAGACAAAACACCTGTAGTCTGAAGTACAGTTTTCATAAACTCTGAATCCTTGAGACAGAAATCTTTCTCTAGTTTTATTGCAAGAGATGTTACCTTTTAAAATTGCTAACATAAAACAGAATTTACAAGACGTTTCACAGCTACAAATTAATACACAGTATGTTCACAGTCGTCTGACAGCTCTGACTGGGTAACGTTTCAATGAAACAACACATAATTTTTATTATGAATCTGAGTGGAAAGCCTCTTATGACAAGGCAAAGAATGTATTAAAGTAATAAATAGAACGTTATCTCTCAAGTAGTCAAGAACCTTAACTCTGTTCAGACCACAGCAGCTAACATTACATAGATAAATCTTTGTGGGACTTAGAAGGCAGTTTGCATTTTGCAAGAGAAATGGCCACGTATTTTGCTTCTTGCTGGTTGTAGCTTATTGTTAACGTGAAATTAGAACAGAAGAAAATAATTCACTCTAATCATAGAATCATTAGGGATTGGAGGGGACCTCGAAAGATCATCTAGTCCAATCCCCCTGCCACAGCAGGATCACCCAGACCAAGTCACACGGGAACACATCCAGGTGGGTCTTGAATATCTCCAGTGAAGGAGACTCCACAACCCCCCTGGGCAGCCTGTTCCAGTGCTCTGTCACCCTCACTGTGAAGAAGTTCCTTCTGATCTTTACTAGGGCTTGTTTCAATAGAAAAGTATAGAAGTATTACTGCTTATGGATGACAGAGTAGGAAAATACATAGAGTCTGCTCATAATAGTTAGCAGAAGATTACAGTCTTCCTAGTTCTGCTGCTCAGTTTGTCTCTCCCTATCAATTGCCATTATAATTCCTATCAATCTATTCCCCTACGTGTTGATTTACACCCAACTGGTAAAACACATTCTGTACTCTACTCTGGAATTACCAGTTAGCACTTTCTTGGCACAAAGCAGCTTATTGTGGATATTGTGGCAATATTATAATATGAGAAGTTTTCTTTAAAAAAATAAACCAAAATATTCCTGCCCCTGCTCCGGCAGGGGGGTTGGACTCGATGATCTCTTGGGTCCCTTCCAACCCCTAACATCCTATGATCCTATCCAATGATCCTATTCCAAGATTGGGAGCCTAGGTGCTCTCTGAGCAGATGTTTTCAGAAGAGGCACGATGCGTTTTTCTACTGAGATTTTAGAAGAATTTCACTGTGATGTCAGCTTTACACGGAGCTTTATTGGGCATAAATATCTTCTGTGTCCTCTGCTCGTAGAGGTATGTTAGTGGCAGTCCTTAAGTTCTTTAAATGGACAATGACACATGCTATTACATCAACCTGAGAAGGAACTTCTTCACAGTGAGGGTGACGGAGCACTGGAACAGGCTGCCCAGGGGGGTTGTGGAGTCTCCTTCTCTGGAGATGTTCAAGACCTGACTGGACAGGTTCCTGTGTGACTTGGTTTAGGTGATCCTGCTGTTGCAGGCGGATTGGACTAGATGATCTTTCGAGGTCCCTTCCGATCCGTAATGATTCTATGATTCTATGATTCTATGATTCTATTTCATCTTATTTACTCAAAGAGAGCGTAGAAAAGGTAAAAAAATGTTGCTATGGACTTCAAACACCTGCCAGTGACAAATTACTTCAGATACCTGTTGGAACTGTTAGTAGCTACTGCTGCAATACCTGCTTTTCCCAAGTGAGAGGAAACATTCTAAATGAACTAATGCAGGGGCTGGGAAGAAACTCCTTGATGCATCTCATACATTTTTCATCATTATTTTATGCAATTATTTGTAGAAAAAGAGTGCAACAGCAAAGATTAGCTTTGAATTCCTTAAACTCCACCTGACTGTACCTTAATTTCCTTAACATGTTTTCTAAGTAAAGTACATGTTACTGTTTTTCTGTAGTTTTTGAGGATCTGATCTGGAGATTAAAATGTTTATAGCACTGTCCACAGCACAGTCATCCTGAGCATTGCTGAGGTGAGGAGGGGAAAATCCATGCATTCCCTTCTGAAATTACTCAGAATCACTGTAAGAGAGAACCTGAGTGTCTGATGACTTCATGAAAGTTGTTTCATGGGGCTCAAGGATTTGTAGTTAGTCCTCCCTGATTTATCTAGGGTTCTGCCCCTTTCAAAATTGAGTTTGCATTTGAGTAAACTGCAGAAGGATCCAGAACAACTGCTTGTAAAACAAGTATCCTCTCTATCAGTCAATGGCTATTGTCCTACATGGTAAAGATATTTCCCTGTCAGTTTCCTGCTGCTCGTTTATATATTAAAAACAGTAGTAATTTTCAGTCTGGGTCATACAGCACGTTGGCAGCAAGAACACATTAAATGTTGTTAGCAACATCCTTATTAGCAGGCACAAATTCTGAAGGGGGTATTGTTATGCCCTTGCTTAAAGCTCTGCTAGCTAGTTATATGAGTTATATGAGGCAGCTGCCATCACTGTGAGTTCTTCCTGAGGCAAAAACTGCTGCAAGTGCAACGGTGATTTCATTTAGCAATGGACAGAACTGGAAAATGTTCAGTTGCAGCCAATAAAAATTGTAGCTAAGTGCTGAGAAAGCATCAAGCTGGTTTCCTGGCACATTCAGAAAGGTCATGGAAAGTCAGTTCCACAGGTGGTGTTTTTGAGAGAAGCCAAGTCGTAGGAAAGGGTAGAAGTGATTAATTGTGTGTTGTATGTAAATGTCTCATTTTTGAAGAATTTGTGTGTGCATTTCAGGAGTGGAATCAGTGAGTCTGATACCATGAAGGAAATGAGCTATCTCAAACCATAATTAAGCCTTGAGCAGCCTTACTGGAATATCAGGTCTGTCAGAAATACACCCATGACCAAAACTGTTTTCCAAACAAACTGCTCTTCTTACTGCAGGATGAGTTATATATGGTAGGCGTGTGTCAGAAGAGGTTTGTGGCATCTTATTCTTCTTGTGGTATCCAAGATGTGTGCACAAGTGCCACAGAGGGTCTGTTATCCACCTTGAGTCTACTGGAAAAACAGCTGGCAGACATGATGCTTGAGATGCTTGAGAGGGGAAAAGATGACAAGAAACTATGTGTAAGCCAAAGAATCCCAGTGTCTCACTGTGAAGTTTTCTTGCCCTCTGGACAACGAGCCTGCTGTGTGCAGGATTCCACGGTGCTTGGTGACTCAGTTCTGAGTAATCCTGACTGATTTTTGAAACCTTCCAGGATTTACCAGACTGTAACAAAGCACAGAAATAACCTCTCTTGTGGTCTCCTTCTCATGCACCAAAGAGACAAAGCAGAGCAAACTGCACACATTAATCTTCTGGAAAGGTAGGAAACAGGGCTTAGTCCAGCACCAGGAATTAGGAGATCTGGGTCATATAACCTCTGACAAATTGTATTCTTGTTGATGAAACAGAGACTCAGCTGCTGTTTTCGGGGTGGTAACATAGAAAGAGGGGCATACAGATGATCTATAACCTGCTCTCTAGTTCTTATTTTCAGAGACGATAGTTGACAAGACTGAAGTAGTTTTTTCTAAAACAAAAAATTCCAGAACCTTCTCTTTAGGATAATACATAAAATATGAAGGAGTTGAGTAGGGTGGGCATTTTGTGCGTGAACAAAGCAGACTCCAGCAGGATTATCAACAGCCCAATTACACTTCCAAGCACCCCTCCTCAGAGCCCAGAGTTTACCCAAGAATCCCTGCACACAAGAAGTCCTGCCTGGCAATAGGGCTTTGAGCAGGAGAGGACTGGACTGGGGCAGTTGTACCAGATGGAGAGCATAGCCAAGTCATGGAGGAGCTGGCTGCAGGCATCACGCCAGACACGCCAAATCAAACAGCTGACAGAGTAGGGCAGAAGGGGAGAGCTTTCTTTCCCCTCCTCACCGATACCCAAATTCAAGGAAGATGATACTCAGCCATTTGAAATGGGTTTTACTTTGCATTTTAGCATCAATCACATCAAACTATTGAAGAGAAACTTATGGTAGATAGGAATTGGACCAGGCTGCCCAAGGGGGTTGCGGGGTCTCCTTCTCTGGAGATGTTTAAAACCCCCCAGATGTGTTCCTGCATGACTTGGTCTAGGTGATCCTGCTCTGGCAGGGGGATTGGACTAGATGATCTTTCAAGGTCCCTTCCAATCCCTAATGATTCTATGATTCTACAGATGCAGTCGGTTTGGCACTGAGAGACATGTGGGAGGCTCTCAGTGTCATCTTGAGCGGGAGATTGAAGCGTTATCCTTCAAACCAAGGAGGTTCAGGTATTATTTTGCTCTCACAACTTGTTTGCTTGGTTGTGGTTTTTTACTGATCCATAGTAAGTTGTATGACAAGTCAGAAATGGCAACCTTCATACAAGTTCAAAGTAATAACCTGTTTATGCAACAAATGAAAGGTGTTATCGTTCTATAAAACCTCTGCAATGGTTTGGATTTATTTTGAGGTACAATCTTGAGGAAAAGCACCAACTCACTGAAATAGCTCCCACACACTTCCCAAAATGTGACTAAATACCCTTTTGTAATAACAATGGAGCAGGCAGATGATCAACAGGGTTGGCACCTTTTAAATAGAATCATTAATGCTCTTTATGTCGCAGTGGTTTGCAGCCTTATTGGAATTGCAAAGATGAAGAAGGACAGGAGAGGTGAACAAAGTGATAAAGAATTTAAAATGATCCCTTTGTACAATATGCAAACTCCTTTTTACTGTACTGCATTTGTTGGGCCTGAATGAATTACCTGGGATGAATCATTTATGCCATTGCTTTGGAATGTTTTCCACCAAAGGAATTATTTCATGAAATTGAGTAATACCTGATAAATACTTTGTTAATCTTATTTTATATTTACAAATGACATCAAATAAAACCAAATTATTTACTAATCCATCTTCATGTGATTTGGATCAATCAATAGTAGTGGAAAAGTGTCTACAAACTAATAACATCTCAAAATGTGTAATTAAAGAAATATAATTTTCAATCATGTTTTATTTTATAAAGTGCTTATCAACGAATTAGCACAAAGAGATATATATATTATTAATTTTTAAATGGCCTTTAGGGAATGCAGGAGAAAAGACAAACACAGTGATGATGTCCTTGGAACTCTGTCTTCAAAGCTGGTTTGGGATCTACAAATGAGGTTTTCTTCTGATGGTACAGATTGTATAGACACCATGTGCAGGCTGAATCTTATCTGCAGTTCAAGTGGCCCATGGGAAAGACTTCTTCTGGATCTCATAAACCTGTGTGATTAGCACAAGTTGTTTCTAAAGAAGCAAGGACTGTCCCTTCATGGGTGATTTGAATCCCAGAAGGCAAGGCAGAAACAAAGCACGTGCACTCAAATGCCCCTTATCTTTTTCCTTCAAATGTGCAAGCTGTCACAATTCTGTTTCTGCAGGAATTAATGTTCTGCCCAGCACTGGTTTCTGGTGGGAGAATGGGAAGTTACAAAGGTCCACAGTTCAGACACCTTTCAACTTGCAGTCTCATGTGTTCACAGGCAAATCCCTCCTGCAACCTACACAATCTGACACCAGAGAATCAAAGAATGGTAGGGGTTGGAAGGGACCTCTGGAGATCATATAGTACAACACCCCTGCTGGAGCAGCATCTCCTTGAGGAAATGGCACAAAAGTGTATCCAGGCAGGTTTTGAATATCTCCAGAGAGGATTCTAGTGTCCTCATTCTAAATTCTCATGCTGCAACTTTGGATATGAATTCAGAATCTTAGTGCTGCTGTATGGATAATTAAATATCTACATTTGCTCTTATTTTATGAAACATTACTATCTCAAGAAAAAAATTACTGATAATGAGGGAATTTTACTCTTTTTATCTGTGATGATGTCTTCTCAGTGACATGAGTTGTAAAAGTAGGTACTCAAACAAATAGGAAAAGAAATCCCTGACTAAATCTAGGGCACTGATTTGTTAACTGGAATGACCACATTTTATAAAATTAATCTTTTTTTATTACAATTTCCCTTTGGAATAGGAGGAACTTCCTTTATTGAAATGATAAGCAGAGTTTTAGAGTTGAGATATCAACTATAAATATAATTGGAACTGTCCAGATTTGTGTTTATTATTTGTATATGTTTTATAATTTGTTTGTACTTATGCAAATTTTGCTTAGCAAATTCTTAATAAATGTTAGTATAGGTTTTAAGAGAAGTCTAATAAACAACTGCTTATATGTAGGAAATGTTAAAATAGCAGATAATTCATTACAACCTTCCTCTAAGAGTTTTGATCCCCGACTACCTGTTTAAAATAATGTTCTACAACAGATGTAGTCTTTAAAGAAAAGAAATATAAGTGAAACCACACATATTAGTCATATCATTTTGGGGAAAAGTAAGTTTGAGTAGAAACTTATTCCTCAAGTGATTAAAGATAAATGGCTTTGAAAGATTTGTCTAATTTTTATAAGTGGTACTACCTCAAAGGAGCTTGTTGTGTTCTCACATGGCTTTGTTGTCAGAATTTTTGTGTGAAGACTCCATGAATTTTGTTTTGCTCTGCATCTAGATAGTTCACTAGATAAGAACATCATGAAGAAACAGGAAACACATTCTTTAAACAATTTAAATAAATCATGTCAAGGCTCGCTTGGTATTGTTTTGCTGGAAAGTCATATCATAGGTCCAAAAAAAATCTGTGTTTATCAGATTGCTGCCAATGCCAACAGATTTCTTTTGTTGCAGTAAAAACTCTCATTTATTTTTTTTTTGTTTATTTTATCATTAAAGAAAGCATCAGCAGAACTGAGAATAAAATATTCACATTTCATCATTGTCTTGGGGCAATTTACTTTCTGTAGGTAGCAGATGATGTGATAGAGATAATAACATGTTAAGTCATGCTTGGGTAAATAAGTGACGTTGGTTCATTCCAGATGTATCCTAACCAGGGCAGAGTAGAGAAGGGGAAGAACCTTCCTCAACCTACTGGCCACAGTCTTCTTAATTCACTCCAGAATGCCATTGACTTTCTTGGTCTCAATGACACATAGCTTATTCATGTTTGGCCTGTCTCCACCAGCATCCAGAGGTCATTTTTGCTTCTGCTGCTTTCGAGCAGATCAGCCTCCAACCTGTACTGATGTATGGGGTTGTTCTTCCCCAGATGTAAAAGTCCATCCATGCCCTTGTTGAACCTCACCACGTTTCTCTCTGCCCAACTCTCCACACTATCCAGGTCACGCTGGATGGCAAGATAGCCCTCTGATGTGCCAACCACTCCTCCCAGCTTTGTATCATCAGCAAAAAAGCCCAGATCATTGATGAAGAGGTTGTTCCATTCCTGGAAGTGTTCAAGGCCAGGTTGGATGGAGCCCTGAGAACCTGATCTAGTGAAGGTGTTCCTGCCTATGCAAGGGGGGTTGTCACTAGCTGTTCTGTGATTCTATGGATCTACTGAATAGGACCAGACCCAGTACTGAATCCTTAGGGACACCACTACACATGGGTGTGATCATTTACTACCTGTGGCTTTCTAACTGCAAAGCCTCTTACTTTCCCTCCACCCTTGGCTTCAGTTAGGTTGTAAATTTAAGCATTTTGGGTTATTGCATGAGAGCATCCAGCAGTGGGAGCTTGGGAGAAGAGCAAAGGACACAGAAGACTGTGCTTCTCCCCATGGGTAATAATTTGGGTGTTAAGGGTTATAGTCTTCCTCAGGAGTACTGTACTTGTGTGGTAACTTTTAATGTCTTTGACTATTAGTCTTTGGCTATTAGTCTTTTGTATTAGTGTTCACCATATACTGTGTAAAGAAGTTCACAGATTCATCCACACACATTTCTCTTTCATTTGAGGTCTTCATTCTTCCCCTTTCTAAGAGACACCCATGATTTTATATAACTTTTTTACAACACTCCTATTTTATGTGTTATCCACCTTATCAATCCTAATCTATTCAGTTCTTGTGCAGGGACAGTTTCAACCATCTATTTCTTCCTTCTCTGTGTTGATCTGAGTTCTGTTATGTTTATCTGAGTTTTGTGGATCTGAGTTCTGTATGTTTCTGATACAGAGGTGACCAAAGTAACACACACAGCATTCAAGATGTGGATCTAAAAGTAGGGTGTTCTTTTTTTGACTCATTTTCTAAATCTATCATCACCTTCTCAGAACCAGATATATTATTGTAACTGTTAGGCAATGACGTGATGAACTGTAGTCTCACAGTGCTTCCAAAATCTCATTCCTGAGTGACAGGAAGCACTTCAGTGTCCATCAGGGTATGGGTGCAGGCTGGATGATTTTCCTACTTAGGTTCTGGATTTCTTCACATTTCTATCAGAGATAAGACCTGCCTGGATGTGTCCCTGTGTGACTTGGTCTAGGTGATCCTGCTTTGGCGGGGGGATTGGACTGGATGATCTTTCGGGGTCCCTTCTAATCCCTAATGATTCTGTGATTCTGTGAAATAAGCTTAAGCCCCTCTGTTACTACTAGTTAGTCCATTGTGAACCAGCAGATTCATTGAGTCAAACTGCAGTACTGTTTTAAAGTGTGAAAAATATCCTTGGCTAAGAACAGTTGCTCTTAAATCCACTGGTTTGTTTTGTTTGTTCCCCATCAACAACAAAACTTCTCTCTCTCTTTCTAGCTGCCTGTATCCCCTGCAGCACCTTTCTCTCTTTGAGATGAACTGGTTTATTGCTTGTAACATTGCATCTTGTTTGCTGCTTTGTCAGTTTGCCTGGGGCATCTCAAACTTATTATAGCATGTTAATAAATACCATCTGCTGTTCTGTGTTATCTGGTGAAAGACACGGGCTTTGCCGTGCCTCTGCCATCAGCTCTGACTCTCAAAGACAGTTCTTTCTCTTCTGAATGTAGAACTAGTTTTCCACTACTAGTTTTTTTTTGCAATTGCTTGAGCCTAGATTTATCTCTGAAGGACCCATCTGAAGTACCTATCGTAAGAGTTGCCTTTGGTTCATTGTGGAAGAAGGGCAGGGCAAATACATACAAGATGATTGATGCCATGTAATAGTTGGCTCATACTCTCAGAAATGCCACTCCTCCCCTAGCTGATACTCCATGTGCAAAGCCTCAAAGGATTGTGCTGGTAATTTAGGCACACCAATCACATGCTGATTTTAGATTAATTAATTCCAGTCTGTGATATGCTAAAATGTGATTTCTTCAGAGCAACTAATTATTTAAAATGTTGGACTTCAACTAAAAAAAAAAAGACAAGGCTATTAAACTCCCTGCTTTATCAAATCAGAAAAAGGAGAAACTATTCTTAGAATGATCTTGTCAAAGTTCAGTCACTGTTTTTGTGAGCAGCTTCTGCTGCAGTTATTGTTAGTACCTCTGGGCAAGACAAACACATGTGAGGATTGTTGTGGGTGCAATGACTAAAAGAGTACCAAATGAGTTCAAGACCCAGGTGTTTTTAGAATACTTTCTGAAAGAAGAGGAACAATTATTTTGTGATATCCTTCCTCAATTACAAGTCACCAATCTAACCTGATCTCAGCTCTTGGGGGGAATGATAAAGGGCAGCTGTGACAGAACAGGGATGCTTTCTGAAATGGTTCCTTCAACAAGCTGAGAAAATGAGGTAATTCTGCTGGATGGAATAATGGGGTGGGTTTTTGTCATTCCAAGGACATATGAATGCTCTGCCGGGTGCTTGTGTATGTGTAACTACACATACAGAGTACAAAATTATTGAAGAGACAAACATGAACTGATGATGCAGAACTACTATGGGCTAGCAAAGGTAAGACATTGGTATCACCTTTTCTTTCTTTTCTCCAAAATAAGATCTTAGGAGGTAGAAAGAAACCCCTCACCCCAGAAAGCACTTTATTGGCTACTCACTGAGGCAGAGCAGAACCATTAACTGCTGTTTGGGTCTAGCTATTCTTTCCCATTTCTTGGTTTTAAACCCTTGAGGCACTTCCTGTAGCTAAGAGCAGCTGCTGTTATTACTAGGTTAGTGATCTCAGCACCCAAAAGGACAAGGGACCTCTATAAAATATATGACAATAATACAAGTACAGCCTTACTGGAATTTTCTTCATTTTATTGTATTTAATTAGGGGTGTGGGATTAAGAACTAAACCCATTTTAACTTTTATTAATGAATAAATAAATTAGAATATACTTTATACATTTTCTCCTGGTCTTTGCTTAGGAAGAAAATTTAATACAGATGTTTTAGAAAGCTTTATAGTTAGATGATGATCATATCACTAAATAGAATTTATTTAAAAGCCTTAGATATGTTCTGTCACTTTAAATTATATCTGACTATAGATGATAACCACAAGCTACCAAATACTGTTTCTTTGCTGAATGGTGCAAAAGAAGTCATTTTGGTTCACTAACTGTCCATAGAATTTTGTATTTAGTTTTCTGAGTTTCATGAATTGTTAGTCCATCAATTAGCTAAACAAGCCCTGAATGGATAATACTATTAAAATATAGGAGATAAATGGGTACAAGAATTTGTTGCTGCTTCTCACTAGAACTGGAAACAGAATGCAAGATGATAAAATACTTCAGTACTCACTAGTATCTAATGTATGAGGCAGCAGCCATATGGAACAAAACAGGGATCATTTGCAGACCAACTCAAATGATGGGGGTCAAGTCACATGCTTTAGCTTCCTCCTGTTCCTTCTCCAAAACTGGAGTGATTGCATTAAAATTGCTTAATGAGACACTTTTGTGCTTTTCCATAATTGTCTATATTTTATTTTCAGCTGAGACAGGGCACTGTCTAGGAAGCTGTAGAGTGCCCCAGAGCAAAACCAGTGGAGTAAGCCTTAAAAACGAAACTGCAAGGGAGCCAGTGCCATGGACTTCACTAGCTCACTAACAGAGATTTAGCTAAAGGTTCCTAACACTGCCAAAGAGCTAGAATTGACAACATATCTATAAAAGGAGCTTTTCTTTTCTTTAGTATCTATAGGAAATCCTACAGAAAAAGAGCTACAAATACTAACTCAAAGGCCAGGAGGTACAAGACAGGGTTCAAGTTTAAAAGATAACGTCAGTTGCCCTAATGTAGACTCTTACCTGTGCTATGTGTTATGTGAAGCAGTGCTCCTTGGAAAAAAAGTCCTTATGGTGACTGTAGAGACTGTTGTAGTGCAAACATACAGAGACCTGAGTTACAGTAGCACAGATAGTCTTCCTAGTAGTGTTTCATGTTGGGCATTATACTTTTGCAAATAAATGCATTCCCTCTAAATCAAAACCAAGGTTCATACGAACACAGTCATGCTTACATTCAAGCAATTCTGAATTGTAGTTAATATTTAAAGTGTTTTCTTGTCATATCAGATAAATTAAATAGTACTTCATTTACATTATACTTAACTTGAGGGTATTTTGCTGCTGTCAGTGTACAGGATTCTGAGAGTCCAGGTACTTTCTTTTGGGGGACTGAGGGAAGTCCTTTTTTCACTGACAGTTACAGTGCTAATTGTGCTAATTTGAACAGAAGCAAATCTTAAATGCTGTGTTTCCCCTTCAGAATAAAAGGGTCGGTTGCAATGTTAAAATACAGGTTTTAGACAGCTGTATAACTGTTCATGTGGTGCTACTGTAGGTAAAGCAATGAGACATGGAAACCACGTCAGTGTTATGCTCTCTACTAATTGTCAGTGTCTTCTTCCAGCTCTGAAGCCAAACCAAGTTCTTTACCACAGTGGTGGAGGGAGAAGGGAAATGCAGAACAGATTGAGCTGCTATTAAAAACAATCAGAAGTTGTATGTTTCCACCCTCTTTCGCATAACTCTATTGCTCACTCTACCCAGACCTTTTAATTGAAAATATATACAACAAAGTGGCTCTCTTTTACCATGACATTTCTCTAAAAGAAGTGGCATTCGAAAGTGCAGACCATTCTAATTAGCAGTTTCTAATATCAGTAGAGTCTTTTGTGTCAAGCATGGAAGAAATTGTTCTTTTCACTGTTAAAGCATTAGAAAGACTTCCAAAATCCTTTTTCAGTCCATGTGATCTGTGCTGAGAAGGATTCATGCTGGACATATCTTTCATCACACCACAGAGAATTTCATAGTAGTGTATTAATATTAAGAATACGTTTCTTTCTTTATCCGTGAAGCTTTGGTCAGAATTTATATGCCCTGTCACATACTGGGGTAGCTCAGTGTATGTTTCATGGCATGTAGGATAATGGCAGCATAAACCTGAGGTGCAGCATCAATGTCAGCACTTCTCCAGCTATCTCATATAACCAGTTCAGCTTCTTAATGTGTCAGCTTAAAAGTAACTGCCTTACATCTACCGTATTCACCTACAACAGAGGGGTTTTCACTTCTCTGCTGTGGCTGTTAGAAAATAACTTACACTGACAACAGTTCTGTTTTCCTTTAATAAAATCCTTGAAACAAAACAGTCATATCTATTGCTTTCTTGTCTAAAATAAGTATCTGTCATTTATACTGTGACAGACCCTTTGAAAGTGCTTTTCAAAAGCTAATAACTATTTTTTGCAGTACTCAATGCATTAGGATTTATTCATTTGTCAGCTGGGTAACTGAAGATATAAGGAGTATAAGAGATTTACTCAAGGCTGCACACAAAGTTAGAGATAGCGATAGGTCTAGAGTTCACATCTTTTCTTTCCACTGCCCTGCTGAGTGATCTTCCACTTTGAGACTAAAAGATCATTTTGTTCTGTTTTTCTCAGGAACCCGAATTTAAAAAGAACATTAAATGTTGAATTATGAATTCATCAGTGAGAAGAAATACATTTTTCTTCCATTTTAATTTATTTTTTTAAAAGCATAAATTTTCTCAAAGCTTAAAAATCCCCATCCAGGCATACTCAGTCCAAACTGGTTTGCTATTTGCTTTAGAAATAGTTGTTTACCTGGTGACCAACTCCAGCACAGTTTTGTCCAAAGGAGTTCCTGAGGTTTGTCATGGGAGAGCACAAACTTTCCAAAGATGACAGCTCTCCCTGCCAATGCATAATTCCTTGCTTCAGCCAGCAAATACCAGCATTACTTTATAAAATCCATAAAACCTGAAGTGGGATCTGATTATACTCCTTGCATACCTCTGCAAAGTAAAACGAGTCACTTGATTTTCAGTGGAAAGGTCTAGCTGGAGGAACCCCTGGACAAACGTAGACATGTGCTTTATAGCTGCTAATACACTGTGTATAGCTGCTGATACTGACGTGTTGGAACTGACCAGTTCAGATGTGCAGTCCACACTGAGACATCCACACTTACTAAGATGATCTATGCCAGCGCTGTGTTCTACTATACTCAGAAATGTAGACTGCTTTCTCTTCTCAGCCAGCCAAAGTATATGCATTAGAAAGTAGATATCTCCATGTCCTTCTCTTGAGCATAAAGTGGAATATATGGCATTTCAATGCCTAACAGTTTGGGGAAAAAATTACTTAAAAACTCTCCAAACTGAAAAAAGCTGCCTGCACTGGACCGGGTTGCCCAGAGAGGCTGTGGAGTCTCCTTTTCTGGAGACCTGGATGCGTTCCTGTGTGGCTTGCCCTAGATGCTCCTGCTTTGGCAAAGGGGTTGGACTTGATGAGCTCTAGAAGTCCCTTCTAACCCCTAACACTCCATGATTTTCCCACAAGTGCCTTGATTATTGTCTGGAGAAGCACAAGTAATCAGAGGTGAATCATGTTTGAGAGTTTGCTTGCAATCAATAATGTGGGTGTAGCCTAACTGTGCCTCAGTCTTGTGTTGCCTGATAGGGTAGACTTAACCTAAAACTCTAAATTAAGCTCTGTCGAATGCAAAGCCCAGTGAAGTCAAACCCAAGGTTTTGATCTAACCAAATAGCCCAACATGATTTGCAGGTTGCTGCTCTTTGCATTATTTAGTTACTACAATCTTTCTATTTCACTTCCATGTCATCTGCACACCACAAAGAAATTCTATACGACGGTACCGACAAAGGTTGAACCTTTTCTTTGGATTATAGAATTGTGTTGATGTTTGAAAGTCATCTCTGTTGGAGAGACTTTTTTTCCTACCTTATATGACTTTTTTTCCTTCCCTCTCAGCTGCAATGTCACACCCTATTTCTGGGTAGAGCTTTTGTATCTAATAGATGTCTTACTCTGCTCCAGGCAGAGTTCAGTGTATCTGTACACATTTACAGTTGCACAGGTCAGTATGCAAATGAAAGCTTCACAGCCTCATTGTGTATGTGTGGGTCGGTCATCGTGGGCATAATTAGCACATTTGCCATGGTTATTTCTTGAGTCAGTGGTATGTAGTGTTAAAAGAATTCAAAGATCATTTCATTACCTAAACTTTCTGACAAATATTTGATGGACAGCAGTAGAAAGGGCAAGCTCATATGAATTTTATCTCACTTAGCAAGTACCATTTTTTTAAAGGGCAGATTTAATGCACTGAGAAAATTCTTGACATGTTTGTTACTTAAAAGTGGTGTTTGATAGAATTCATTCAAAAAGTAAAAGGTTTCCCTTATCAATTGATAATTCTTGCACACAACTAAATTTTTGTTGAAAAAAGTTACTATTTTCCCAAAACGATTCCAAGATGTGAATTTTCTAGAGTAAATTTTTCTAAACAGTTGATCCAGGAGCTACTGCAGTTTAAAAATCCCTGACAGTTTAATGATAGCAAATTTTTACATTCTGATATTCTTAAATTGAAATCACAAACTCCTTTAATTTTATCATCTTACAATATTGTTACTAATGCAGTCCATTATGCTGATGAAAGCTATCTACACACTGGACTGCACTAGCCTGGCAGCATGTCAATGGAAATGATTATTCCCCTCTGTTTAGCACTTGTGACACCACATCTATTCTATGTCAAATTTTGGAGTCCCTTGTGCAAGAAAGACACTGAAAACTGGACTAAGTCCAGCAAAGGGTCATTCCTGGAGACAGTTTAAGGACTGAGAATGTGAGAACCAAAGGGACACTGAGAAAAATAGGTTTATTCATCCTGCTCATAAGTAATAAGATGAATGGCTGCAAGATGCACCAAGAAATACGACTTGATGACTGCTGATTATAAGGGTTGTTGGGCACTGGAACTTGCTGCCTAGGACAGTGGTGGAATGTTTAAATCACAGCATCCCCACATGTACTCAAACAATGTTTGGACAAGATATTTAGGGACATGATTTACTGGTGACCTGGGAGTGCTAGGTCAGAGGATGGACATGATGATCTTAAAGGTCTCTTCCAGCCAACTAAGTTCTGTGATTCTGTGACTCAGACTCTTTTCAGCTGTCCAACGCAGGGTTGTGGAGAAGGAGGACTCATGGTCCTCTTGGAGTTGCACAGTAAATGCACAAAAGCAAAGAGATGCTAGTTTTAAAAATGGAAATTAAAACTGAATATAAGGAAAAACAGAATCACAATGATGGTGGTAAGACCTTGGAGCTGGTTTCCAAGAGTCCTGAGGGATCTCCATCTGAGGGATCTCCATCTGTAAAGATATGCAAAACCTGATTGAGAAAGATTTGGTGTAACATGCTGTAATGTAAATGCAGGTCATGTTTTGAGTGAGGGGTTGAACCAGATAACATACAAATTCACAGACAAAATTACCCAAAGTTTCTATGATTCATATCAGTATTAATTTTGTTATATAATCTCCCCAAATCCTCCAGAAGACATTATTACTCTCTCTTCTGATAACCCAGAAATCATATCAACTGAGAAGTGTAAGAGTTATGAGTAATGAAGGGATCTGCATCATATTATATACAAATATTGTATATAATATTGGTTCTGATGATCAAAAGATTACTGGGTTTATCTGCATTACTGCAGCCTCTTGCTTTCCATACTGCAATACCTTACCCTTGCCAAAAGACAGCTTCATTTTTTCATCAGGTGATACAGAAGTGTCTGTACCTGGTAATTACACTTTTAATTGAGGCTTGTATTAGAATTGATGCAGTCTCAGTGACAAATGTATAAAAATTGAGAGGATTTGTACTGATAAAAGGGATGTCTAGTGGTACATCAAAGCTGCTTTCTCTTTCACACAAAACAGGCAACAGTAAGTGGCAGTGTGTAAGGAGTAATACATATGCCATAATGGGACATTTCCTCTTCCTATGTTTTGACTAAATGCTGAGTGGCATGATCTAGATGTTAGATTTTAGGATTACTGGGTTTATTTGGATTTAGGTTGGACTGGATGATCTTTAAGGTCTTTTCCAACCATATCATTACTGTGATACTGTGGTTTCTTTAAATACTCTGAAATTGAGTATCCAGAAGAAACAAGGGAGTATGTAAAACTGTCCAGAAGCTTGAATAGCTCCAGCCATCTGAACCTTGACCAGCACTATTGTTTCTGTGTTCCTATAGTCTCACCATGTGTGGATAACTTATGAATGGTTACAGAAGTGGCTCCTGCGGTACGTGTACAATACCCATTTGCTCAACACTGATAAGACTTCAGAAGTCCCCAGAGAAGACAGGCAGTTGTCTTTTATTTGGAAATGTTTTCCTGTAGTTTCCAGGCCACAATAAATTGTGGTTCATCTCCAGTCTCTAGACATTAGAGACAGTCTCTAACTGCTAGATGTAGGACACTAAGACAATATTATGCCAGTTTGGCTGGGTCAGAACGCTTCGTCAGCAATCTCACTTCATTACTGAGATGGAAAAAAAAGAATCAAAATTAATAAAAGGAAACAGAAAATGTAGTAGAAAATAGAAAGAAGTGGAAGATGGATAGGAGGAAATTTTCTAGAAGCATTATGGAAAATGCAAAAGTAGAAAACAAAAAAGGCTGAGAAGAAAACTTATATGAAATATGTTTTGCACTTGAGAATAGGTGTCCTACGTTGCAGCTTGAGAAGCGTGGAAGGAAGAGGGTCTGCTGTGACTTACATGATAACCTGAAGATATATTATTCTATTTTACAATGCAATGTCAAATGTCTCTTGGAAACCTAAATAGATTATGTCCACTGCTCCATCCCTATCTGCTCCCTGCGTTCTCCTTATGATAAGACAGAGATTTATATTCTTATTCTTCTCAGATGGGTGCATCAATCACTGCTGTCAGGCTGCCTGTCCAAATAACAAACCTGCATATCACAGAACTGTTTTAAATGTAATGTTGATAGATGTTGTTTGTGTGCACTTGGCATCAACTTACAGTCACTTCCGTAGAAATCACAGTCTCTCTGAGAAAGCCTTTTTCTTCTCATCGAGAAAGCCCTGTTCTTCCCATCAAGAATTAATTATGGTCGGGGAGTCATTATCTGGGACATTTCTAGGAAGTTTGATCTTCCCCATCACTAGACAGCCACCAAGATGTTTGCAGTACTCCTTGTTGCCATTCTCTTTCTGGATGCAAAGTCCTGGTTTGTGTTTTGGACACAGAAGAGTTGCAAACACTGAACAAAGCTGAATGTTCCCAGTAAAATGTCCATTCTGCAAAAGCATTGCAAAACATTGTCCTTCTGTAACTGCCAGCAATCACCCGTGTCCTCAGATAATCAAAGAGGGACTGTAAATTAAGGAATGAGCATGAAAGTAAATAACAAACAATGAATGATTTTAATGAAATAGCTAAATGATTCAAGAAATATTCTTTCAGATCATGGTCTGATGTAAAGTGTTGGGGCTCTGCTAGCTTCTTGAACTTTTGGGAAGGACCACGCATGGATATCCCAGCAAATTTCACTGAGTGAGAATCTGCCTGCGGAGCCGGGCACATACATGTATTTTGAGGTAGTTCATTGAGCCATTGACCTGATTATTCTTACTCTAGGTCTTCTAGTTTTGTGTCTCTTTCAATTGTAATTGTGAAGTCAATTCACAATTGTAAAGTGAAGGCTTATGCAAGGTGAACTACCTCTTATCAGTCATGAAGTTCAAATCCTTAGTGACTGCAATTCTCTGAAGTGCTGGGAGAAGCAGCAATATTTATCATGTTCTCAAGGTGGTTTCTGACCATTTCAATCTTATATCTAGATAACAAGTCGCCTTCTTCGGCCCTTTCTATACACTGTGAAATCTGCAGTTTAAAAAGACACTCTCAGCATGGGAAGCACAGGGAAACTGGAGCACATAACAGTCCAGACTCCTGTGGAACTTGCTAACAGGTTTTTATTTTGTAGTCATACAAAGGATTAGACTGCTCTATCCGCCTCTCTCGGCATGACTTATCCTTTTTCCTCTCTCTGTGACACTGTTACGTGTTGTCTATGTTATTTATTCATTTTTTTTTAAATGTGTTGCTATTTTTTCACCCAGGCAAACACATTCTGCAGTGAGATCTCAGCTACGTCTACACACTTGAAAGATACACTCAGCATGGAGCACTTAAAAAAGGAAAACCAAAACCTGCTCTAAGGTGGGGTATTCTTTATTGTTTTGAAAGTTCAGGCAGAAAGAAAATATCAACGGCCCACCCATGCAGCTTTCATTATCTGCATGTGGACTACAAAAATCATGCTGCCATAGAACTAAATAAATTCATATTGTATTCACAAGATAGTGGTGACTTCATTATGGATAAGTAGTACTTACTCTGCTGTTTTATTTCTTCCTGGCACCTTACTCACTCCTGAATGCATAATTTGGTTTACAAGTATTGTTCTACTCCCTTATGTGCCACACTGCTATCCCACTGTCTTTTGTTGCTTCCAGCTATTTCCCTTAGCTCTGGTAATAACCTTGATCTCCACCAGTCACTTTATTAGGCTCCCCTGGTAGCCATCCTCATAGTGAGCTCTTGACAACACTCATCAATTCTAGATGCTTCAATTAATTGCACCAGACCTACCTCCTTGCTGCCTCTCTTAGCTCCTTCTGCCAGTACTTCAGAACTTCCAGCAAAGCTACAGCCCAGGATCACAATAGCTCAGTGACTTCAACACAGCAAGGATGAAGTGATAGCTTAAGCAGAAGCTTACAGTCAGAAATATCTTGCCACCTTCCCCTCCCCCAAATTTAATTTTCAGCCCTGTTTCTAGGGATTTTTAATAACACAGAAACCAAGAGAGATTGATGAACCAGTCGTCTTCTGATTTTTTTTTTTCCCTCCTTCTTAGTAGTAGTATGTTGTTGCCTCATTCATGAGCTCATGAGGGAGTGGATTCAGAGACCTTAAAGACAAGTGTGTAGATCTTTCCAGTTGTCCCCTGTCCATGCCTTGAGATCAATGTGTACATGTTTGTGTGTGACTACGCATGTCTGGTGTGACCTCCAGCTACTAAATTCATGGAGTGAGTTGTTCTACCCAGTTATTTTATTCTAAACTTAATATATCTGGGGGGTTGGACTCAATGATCTCTTTGGGTCCCTTCCAACCCCTAACATCCTATGATCTATGTGAAAAATAACAAATATTATTTGCATGTTCTTATGGAAATTCACCTGAACTGAGAAGGAAGAAAACACTTTGCTGTAAGCTCCTCTGTTGGACAATATACTCATCAGTAGGTGCTTTTGAATTTCTGTTTGTATATTTCTTCATATCGAACAAAGAGTTAGTGACATGACTCAACAAAAACACAAATTAATTCTACTGTTCTCCTGCAGCTCATCAGTACTGATTCTAGGATTCTAAGTGAATATAACCAAACACTTTATAATAGTCATCCTTCCTACAGGAATTCATTACAGGCTCTTGACCTTGTGCACACATATCTATAGGCATGAAGTAGCACAACAATACCGTTCTTTCTACATGGTTTGGTCAACTGAATTGGGTGGAATTTTTCACCCTCAAGTTCAAAATTCAGATATGCCAGACGTGATCTCATGTTTGCTGCATGTTTCAGAGGTCTCTTTTATAGATGCATTCTCAGTTTGCTGTAAACTGAGTTAAGTCTGTGTCTGAGCCAGATTTTACCTGATCCATCTAGTACTTTTCAGATTCAATTAAGCCCATGGAAGCCATGTGAGTTTGTCTGGTGTTGTGTAAATTAGTGCTGCTTCTCTGGAGGAACTGGGATCCGATAAAAAATGGATCTGAGTGCCTTTTATGTGGTTTGTAATACAGTGAAGGAATGATCCAATTAGTAAGTAATTAATCACAGGTTCCTGTGGGTCTCAGAGTTTGTATTGAAAATTTATGGGGTAAAAGAGTATTCATGCACATGCCTTCACCTAACAGGTAATAACCACCTGGGAATGAGAACTGCATTAAAAAAAAACAATAACATGAGCAGTAGTTCAAGGTGCTAATTATCTGATTAATTCTCATTGTCACTGAGAAGCATACCTTTACCAGGCAGTCATAATTATAATGACAGCATCCGTGTTGCTTTGTTAATTTTAAAAAATAAGAATTAGTATTTTATTGTCAACAAACAGTAATGAAAATATTCATCTTAAACAAGTCTTTGGTGTTTCAACAACATAAAGTCAAATTGGCTGTACAGAAGTGAATTGTGGGATAGAAGACATAATAAATCATGAAGCAATTCAAGGATTGAAAATGTTAAAATGCTGAGTTCTAGAGAAATCTGACCAGCATGCAAAGTGGCATATTTGTATTACATAACATAAAAAGTCTAACAATAAATCCATAGTCCTCCAAAGACATTAGAAAAAAACTTCACTTTCGAGGTCCCTTCCAATCCCTAATGATTCTGTGATTCTAGCAGTCTTCCAGTATCTGAAGAGGATCTTACAGGCAAGTTGGAGAGGGATGTTCTGTGAGGAACTACAATAATAGGACATGGTCTCAAGAGTAGATTTAGATTAGATCTTAGGAAGAAATTCCTCATAATGATGGTGGTTAAGCGCTGGAGCAGGTTGCTCAGACAAGCAGTGGATGCCCTCTCCCTTAAAGAGTTCAAGGGCAGATTGAATGGGGTCCTGGGCAATCTGATCTACAGAGAGGTGTTCCTGCCTATGGCAGGGGAGTTGGAACTAGGTGATCTCCGAGATCCTTTCCAACCTAAGCCATTCTGTGATTGGTTGTACATCCCCCCACGATACAGTAAGCTATCTTGTACAGGCCTTCATTTGCAGCTTTCAGTTGTTCATTTACTGAGACTCTGTGTCAATATTTTTTCCAGACTAAATGACAATAGCAAAATTTCGTATAAATAATAACTTTGTGATGCTTAACTCTGACATGTGGAATACAGTAATGGTACTTTGATAAAGTAGATGATGAGATCTTAAGTTAACTTGTCAGTGTTAAACTACACCTGCAAAACCTTCTCTGTATTGTAATGAAATAATGCATTTTATATTCAACATAGAAAAAATGAAAGGGGGAAAGATTGCCCAACATACAGTTGAAAATGCCAGTTTTTCAGGTGAATAAGCAGGATAAATGTCCAATGTCTCTTAATGTTTTCAATTCTAGGTTAGTACCTTTGAATACCACAGTAAGGATCTGGAAAGGAAGACTTTAAAGTCAGCATGGTGTACTCCTCAAAAATCGTGTTTCATATATAGATTTTTTATACCATCATATGCTTAGTCTTGGTGTAATGCCTGTGACTTAGCTGGAAGAATTACTTGGGCACCAGTGGTATCCAGCAGGCAGTAGAAAAAACCAAGACTGCTTTGACATGATTCTTTTAATCCCAAAGCAGACAGTAAACTACACGGACTAAACGTGCTTCTCTCTCCGAACTGACTGCAGAGTGCACTGTAGTAGCTAAATTTCAAAGCTAATCTGTTTGTCTTTCACACTTGGTATAACACTGCACACTCATCACACAAATTAGCTTGATCAGACGTGATCTAACTTTAGTAAACCAGTAAAAAGAAAGGCAAAAATGTATTGCTTCCTTAGGAAGACTTTTTTCATGGTCTTGTCTGTAGTAACCCTTCAGAACAGCATGGCAGAAAAAACATTGATGAAACAGACTTGAAGATTTCTGAAACCACGTGCTCACTGAAGAGCTGACTGCTCAGTTTTTCTTTACTATATGATTATCCTGTTGACTTCCAAACAATAAAAATCACCTGACTGATTTATCTGTATTCTACACTCATAGCAAAACAATTCATACTACGAGTTACTTGACAGAAAACTCAGCAATAGGTAGCCCTAGTGGCCTTCAAGTTACAAGCAAATGTCTTTGTTTGCTGTGCTTGAACTTTAGCTGATGACTGCCACCAGTTTTCTGAAACTGTTGGAGTAGTTTTAACTGAGGAGTAAAAGGCAGCTCTGGTCTTGCTGGCTAAAAAAGCAACAGAAAAACTAGTTTGCTGAATTTATTCAGACAACCTGGATTTTGTAAACAGATAAACTTTTCAGACAGAAAAATGAAAACGTAACAGTGTCTAGTTGATGATTAGCAGGACAGGAATTACTTTTTCTGTCTTTGTGTGGAGCCTGCACACATTTTCAAGACTGTATCTGTGAGTAGGTAGATGAGATAAGAATTATGCCAGTATTTCTTTATTCCTGTTGCCTTGGCTGATTTGAGTGCGGAGGACAAGCAGACCTTAATTTTCTTCTGGACTGTAATGCTGAATATTTGAGTTCTCAGATTTGGCTTATTTAAATATAATTTTTGTAGATCAATGACTCAAAAGCATTGAGAGAACACAGCTGATCTAAAATACATTTTAGGTGACTGCTTATTACACAGTGCTTCAGCACTGTAAAGTACGCACTGTAAAGTACTAGCCATATTCTTATGGCTAGACTGGCTCTCATGTGGTTTCTGGGGGCATGGACTTTCTTTGAGAGTGTTTTTTTGTCACAGTGTGACAGAACCTGGATCTGTGGGCTCTTGGGACTTGTTGCAAGACTCTATTTCTCTCGTAAGCATTTATTTTTTTGTCTTTAGAGATTTTTGTCTGCGGAAGATTAAAAGCCTTCACAAGGGAAATGTTTTATTGGATCAGTTACACAGTCATAGAATCATAGAATCATTAGGGATTGGAAGGGACCTCGAAAGATCATCTAGTCCAATCCCCCTGACACAGCAGGACCACCTAGACCAAGTCACACAGGAACACATCCAGGTGGGTCTTAAACATTTCCAGTGAAGGAGACTCCACAACGCCCCTGGGCAGCCTGTTCCAGTGCTCCGTCACCCTCACTGGGAAGAAGTTCCTTCTCAGTCCTGATCACACAGATATTTTAAGAGGATAATATTTGTGTTTTGGAAGAAATAATTGAATATATATATTGTCTATCTATGCCATTAATTTTTGCAAGGTGTTTATAGGATTGGTAATAACTGAATATTCTCAGCTGGAGGATAGGGCCATGTAACAATTTAGTGGATTTAACAGACTGGAATCTTTCTTCCTACAAATCCTTTCAGAGCTTGTACCTCAGTGTTCACAGAGTAAGTATCATTAATAAACTTCTGGCATGAAACTGCCATGCTGTGGTCTGACTCTGACATAAGTAGTTTATTTTTAGAGAGATCCTAGACAGTAGATAGACAAGACTTGTGTATTTTTAATAGAGTTTTATGTTGTTTTGTGTCTGTGGTCATTCTGTTAGAATTCACACGTAGTTACTTGATTGACTTACAGTATCACCTACATCACATTATCACACAATTTATTCTTCAGAGTATTCAAGGATAAAGCAAGCTAAATCACAACCTAAACTGATACAAGCAGACCCTCCATCTAATTCAAGATTCCTTTAAAATAGTCATTTGAAACAGTTTTTCAGAATTGTATTGCTCTAACTTTCAGAAAAAAAGGAAGACAGGTAATAGAAGAAAAGGGGAACTCCTTGAGCCTCAAAGGACTGTCACTTTAAAGCCTCTGTTTGCATGAGCTGTGTCAAGGCACGATTGGACGTGGCACTTGGTGCCATGGTCTAGCCTTGAGCTCTGTGGTGACAGGTTGGACTTGATGATCTGTGAGGTCTCTTCCGACCTTGATAATACTGTGATACTGTGATACTGTGAATGAAAAAACCTTTCAGAATGTGATTGCTGCTCCAGAAAATTATTTGAAGCGGTTCTCTTGGCCGCCGGGGGAAGTATAAGCACAGACATGGAATATCACTTTAGTCCTGAAGAAAATATTTAATTCTTCTTTTTATTGAATATTAGAACTGCATCCACTGATTTAGATTGCTTTAATTAAATTCCCCCCAGGTAGGTTTTCGATTGGTTACTCCAAACTTACCTGATATTAAAAGAGGAATTTGCCAGTAAAATTAAGTCCAAGTGTGTAAGTTACAGACTCAGGAGAGTAGCAAACTGTTCTGAAAATTAGTGTAAGTTTATGAACCTGTTTATTCTGTGTTAGTGGAAAAGCTCTTTGTTAATTGCACTAATAAATGTTTGAGGTAGGCATCATCTAAACTTATCTAAAATCAGAAATAAAGAGATAACACAATTTCTGTGTTGAAATTACATTTCCCTTTCCTTTATACACTATTCATTTGGTTTCTGTTCTGCATTTTGGAAAGGAATAGGTGTTTTATGTGTAGCAGAAAGTTTATGTTACCTAGGAGGATAAACTCTTTGTATGTCTGAACTAGGCTGGAGCTTTCCAGAAATTCTGTAGTAAGTACAGACGAGCAGTCAACACACAGGATGCAAATTCTCCTTTTTTTTCTCTCCAAAACTTTAAAAATATTCTTTTCAAAACCAGTTAACATTATATGCTTCTTTTTTTCTTTAAGAGATAAATTGTGTAAAACGGAACTGTATCTCTTTTGGCCAGTTATTCCTCAGAGGATGATGTGTTTTGTGAAAGACAGTTCCTCTGAACAGATACAGGTTGATGTATTTCTATTCCTAGACCAGGAAACAGTTTGTGCTGACATGTGGCAAGTAATCTGGGATATTGGCCTTAAAGAATTGGAGAACAGAGTTGGTTGAGCAGCATGTAATGTAATACTGTAATTAACAAACATGCAAATTGGGTTGTTCTGCCTGTTCCGTGTGCATGTCCCTGTGATAGCAACATAAGTTTACGAGGTTTTTATACATTTCCAAATACAGGTCTTCCAAATAAAACAGTAGACATGGATAAAGGCAGCCTACATCCTACCCTCAAACTTCATAGAAATGGTACTCATAACTCCTTGTAATGGCAATAAAGAACAAAAAAAAAGCATCATACAATTCCAAAAAAAACATATCCTTACTAGACATCTGGAAGTGATGCCAGTTGGATACGTAAGAGAGAGAAATGACTTCCTTCTTTGATGCCTTTTTCGGTTTGGACAGTCTTATTCATACATTGGTCCCTAGGACAAACTCCTCCATCTTACAAACACAGGTTAATTCTTTCTCTGTGGAGGCATCACTGCCAATTACACTGAAGTACATACAAAATGCAAATGTAAAAATCTGATCCGATCTCACCAGTCTGGAATAATTATTTTCTTAAAATAAACTTCAATCAGTTAATATCATCTCCTAAAATAAAAAATCTATAAAAACAAAGAAGTCCTGCAGGTAGCCAAGATCAAGTGCTGGCAAACTAAGAGGAAGAGTTGAGACTGAAAATTTTACCTTTAGCAAGCCTCTATCACTTAATTCAGACCTTCTCTTCTGCTCCTTCTTGGTGTTGTTTCCCTTATGTTTGCTAAGTGGCTTTCAGGTGTACTGAAGCTTCATTCCCTAGCTGTATTTTAATTAACTTTTGCAGTATCTTGTTTCAGTCTGTAACTGAAGGAGTGATGCAAAACATTTTTAAAACTATCACTTTGGAATATTTAAATGGAACATTTGAGTCACTTAATAACATCACTCTGCAAGTCTTCTCTGTTAGAGCTTCCTCTTCTATTCCAAACTGAGCAATTAGACAAGAGTGACAGCTGCCGGTGGGTCATATACCAGTGACAAACTGGTGATAGGAATAAGGATTTTTTATTCAAAAAAATAAGTCTTCTCAAACATTGTGGTGTGGAAGGATACAACAAATCATCTTGAAGTAACAGACTGATATTTCATAGCCTTTCAGTTCCAAATACTTGCTTAACTTTTGTGAATGCATCTAGGGTCCCAGAAAAGTCCAGACCTGTAAAAACACACAGAACTGCCAGTATAGGTCTCGATCTCATTTGAATTGTATTCCTACAAAACCAGATTTGTGTTTGTAAGAAGAGTTGGAAGAAAAGAAAAAGAAAAGAGTACTTCTAGGAAGATGGAAGTGACATCCATGAGTGTTCTCAACACATTAGAACTTAATCTATACAGTGATTTGTTTTTCTAACAAGCCTGCCTGAAGAAAAGAAGGTAAATTGTCTAGTGACCTTTAATATTTCCTATTATCTCCTATCTGGACCTGTATCTATAACTCTCTCCTCTAGGTTTTGAATATCTTTACAAAAGGAGATTCCATAACCTCTCCAGGCAGCCTATTCCAGTGCTGTGCAACCCTCAAAGTGAAGAAGGTTCTTCTCATGTTTAAGTGGAACATACTATATCTAGGTTCTGCCCAGTATACATTGTCCCCTCCCTGGGCACCACTGAAGTTTTACCTTCTAGAGACTTCCCTAACCATGCCCAGGTTAGAGCATCTTTATTGGTGAAATGATTTAAGTACTATTTTCTACCCCGATAGCAAATGACAAAACACATCATTTGACCTGTGTGATTGTATTTTCATCTTCCAAACTACAGGACTTAATTCCATAAATAAAACCCACCTCTTCAATTTGTCAACTCCTACATTATCATAGGGCTACAGTGGTCCTTTGGCAAGTAAAGGAAAACATAAGCTGATACCCTCATTTTCTGTCAACTGACACACTACATGTGTGTGAAGCAAACAAGGATGCAAGAAACAGCAGAAAAAGAGATTCACCTCACAAGTGAGTGTCCATAGAGACAGTTTTATAAATGTCCTGTAGTCTGACAGTGAAACACATTTCTCTAGAATCAAGAAGTATGATTTAGAAGGAAAAAACCCACCCTATGATCAATGGGAAAAATTTTGGGAGTATGTATGTGTGTTGCCTTTCAGCTTATTTTGGGCTACTGAAGAAGTTAATAAACTATAAAGCAATCTCTGTCATGATAGTCCCAAGGACCTATTATTCCATTTTGTTAGATTTTTCAAAATATGTTAATGTCTGACTCACTGTTTTAAGAATTGATTCTGCTTTTTCAATGCAAACAGTTTTATTGTCATTAAGGTCTTTTTAGACTCTCTGGCCTTCATCATATTGTAATTGATATGACTCCTTTGCTTTTGAAAATAACTCAATTTCACATTTTGCAATTGAGCAAAGGGGGGATTGTCTAGCTGCTCCATTGACAATACAGCAATTTTTCTGAAGCTTTTAAGATTATTGCATGTTTATAACCATAAGCAATGAATCTTGTTGTCTTGACAAGCTGATTTTTACATTTCTCAAAGTCCAATGAAGTCTAGCAGAGAAGGTCACCATGGCAGGTCTGCTGTCACAGACCTTTTTAATAGACAGGCACCCTATAGAAGGCAGAACTCACATTTGTCCTAAATTTCTGTCCTCTGTTACTTTCATATTATTCTACCTTTTGAAGAAAGCAGCTTTTAAAGATCTTTTCACTGCATCAAATTAATGGCTGCTTGAATAACATTTTCATAGTATCAATAAATCTGTTAGCTAGATGCATCTTCTTTAATTAGAAAAGAAGACATTTCCTCCCTCTTTCAGATGAACAATAAAATTTCAGCATTTCCAGTCAGCCCATTAAAGATCATGCAACATTTATGCCTTCATGCATCTTTTCCTGAGAAATATTATATACACTTTCAGAGTAAGAGCTCTGTGGCAACAGATCAGTCATACAATGCAGAGAGATCAAACAACAACAAAATCTGCTGAATTTGCTGATAAGAGAAATGTACTGTTCAGGAATGAGCTCTAGGATGGAAGCCTGGTGCTTGGAGAAATATTTTCCTAGTCTACTGACCTCTAAGGAAAATAGCTAAAAGAAAAACTGGGTTTAAGTCTTCAAAATCCTATTGCTGAATGCTTATTCATTCTTTCATCAGTTTTAAAAATCCTTAAATGATCTTAAATCAGACCTAAACCATTTGTCATGTTTATAGAAATGTTGGGGTTTGGAATGTTTTACTGAGTCAAATTCTTTGTACCCTTTGCTTCCAGGAGAGACATTCATATCATTATTGTGTGCTCCAACAATGACAAAACGTTCTGCTTTTTACCATCATCACGTGTAGTTCACATAATTAGGTCATGCTTAATCAGAACGCTCCCAAAGGAAGCTTAATGATGCTTAATTAGGTTCGTTGTGTCATCAGCAAAGGTTGCTTTGTAAGTAAAGCACAGAACTATGCAAATCACTTCATCTCTGTCTCCCTCTCTGATCCTCCACCTCTTTCTCTGCTTCACGAGCATCCTCTATCAGTCACATTTATGAACCTGTAAAATGAGGGACATGCCTGCTTCACAAGGAGACTACTCTTCAAGGATTAGAAAGCATGCCCTGAAATTCTACCATGTTTGAAAAGTGTGTTCAAGCACTTTCAGGATACCCGTGCACTGTTGAGTAGAGCTTGAGTGGCCAGCAGCAGAAATAGCCATCACCTCCCATGTCTCTGCTTGGCATTGCAAATTGCCTGGCATAGCCCTGTGAACACGAGATCAGGCTACGAGACAGGATCATCCTTCCGTTCCTGTCTTTGGCTTCAGGAGTTACTTCTCGTGTTTGACCTCTGGGCTGTTTGGATTTTCTATGTTGAATTTATCTGTAACGGTGGGACATGCTAGTAGTGAAATAAATGGTTTCACAACTTTATTTCCTTAGAATTAAGTTTATTTCTGACACCCCATATATCTCAAAACAATTCCTTGAAGATCAAAGTTCAAATTCCTGTTCCTGGTAATGTCACCCAAAAATGTTCTTAAAAGGATATTTTTTACTAAAATAAAGAGTTTGTGAAAATGGTGGTGAGCAGTGAATGGATGGCTGGAGATTTTTTGCAGTCTACATATTTGTGGCTGTCATGATCTGGTTTGGATATGGCTTCATGTGAAGTTCAATTATACCATTGAACGTGTGGGATATGCAAAAGCACTCGAGAAATATGCTTCAGTAAACTGATAGCAGAGCCAAACATCACTGAAGTAGTTTGATTTTAGCAGCAGTGCATAAGAATAGTGGGGAGGAGACATAGGGAAAGAAAGGAAATGAAGGCGAGGTGGGGGTTACCACCAGCAAAGTCCCAGGCTGTAGCTTCTCCTGGTGTCCTCTGCGTCTTTTCTGTCTGCGTCTTCTTCTTGGTGTCCGGGCTGCTGCTCTGGGTGCGGTGGGGAAGATCTCCGAGGGTGGTGAGTGAGATCTCCAGGAGTTGGAGGATCAGAGGGCTACTTTTATCCCCTTTCCTTTTATACCCAAATGTATCAAGGGTCCCAAAGATTCCTGGTGTGGGTGTGTGGTTTCTGTGAAGGGCATCTGTGATCTCTGTCTCCAGGCGAGTCCAGGAGGGGAGGTGTGGTTTCAGCAAAGAGTGCATCAAAGGTCCCAAAATGTCCAAGGGCAGAGGCATGGTTTTCAGTAGAGAAGCATCCTTTTCTCGGCACCAGGACAAAATCTCCTCAGCAACCACAGAGTGTGGGCTTTGTTAATAAGGGGAGATTTGTTAAGATAAAAGAAAAGGATCTTTTGGACCCTTACAGCGGCAGATCTCTTGTGTGAGAATAAACAGTAGTACAAAACCAAGAATATCCCTGCTGAGTTGTGAACTTTGTAAGACGTGTAGGAATTGGCTTTGATAGGAGACTCAGACTCAGCTGCCCTCTCCAAAGCAGAAGCGATTGGTGTGCAGGTTCTGGGAAAGCCAAGAACACACACACATACACACACATATATAGTGCTGACTATTTTGCTAAATAGAAGCAGTCATATCTCGTTTCTCAGGGAAAGAACTTTTGTCACTGTGTTCACCTTCAGTAACGTTAGAATTGCCATGCACATATTTTCTCTGTATTAAATAATGCACACTACATTTTTCTGAACCTGAAGGCAATTTAGGGTTAGTAGATTTTACAAAATCCAAAGCCCTTGTCCGTATGTCTTGCTCAATACAAACTTACTCTCTTAGACCACTGGCAGCCCAAGGAGGGCAATGTGTATCTTTTAATAATTGACTGTTTATAGCTGGGCTGCAAGTAATTTCCTCATGGTGTAATTTTCTCATGGGCAGTGGCAGGTTCCCCTCATCTGTGCTCTGAACAACAGTGCCAAGAGGAATACACCAATCCTTACACAGCATCCTTGTGGCTGGTATGTGCTCCTGTTGAAAACATCACAGGGATGAAGCTTCACTTCCAAAACGTTATCATGCAGCTTCAACAGACTCTATCTTGTAAAGAAATCAGTCCCCAGGGTGTATTGGCCAGTGGGGAAGAGAAAAATAGTAGCATCTACGCTGTTGTTTAAACAATTCCCCATATCCAGAGAGGTAAGTGATGCAACCTGGCATTCAGCAAAGTTCTTGTTTATTTGCTGCAGAGTTTATTTTGGTTCACAAAGTGAGGGTGGGGAAAGTTGTATACACATACATAAAAACATCTCAAGTCCATAGCCAGCATAGTCCAGTGAACTTGTCAGGAAAAAGATTAAAAGTGTCAGATACAAACAACTTCCTAATAACTTTTTTCTGTAGATTAGGAATTTTTCCATAGAAATATAGTAAGTAATTCACAATAACATTATCTTACCTCCAGGACACAGTATGCAGTAGACCCTTTAGACATGTTTTAGCAGTGGACACTAGGCTAACAACTTTTCTTCCAGTATTTCCTTATGCCCAACAGCAAACTGATAGTTTCTAAACTTCTTTCAGTGCATGTTTTCATTTTATAGTGGGATATCCAGTGTTGCTGTGATCCAGGTATCGAGTTCCTGAAGGCGCTCAAGTAGAAATCATAATGAATATTAATTTCAAGCGGTAGTAAACTTCACAATACAATTGCTCTCATAATCTCATTATGATCTGTTAAAAATGTTTGTGTTCTAGAGTCATTGATTTTAAATTTGCATGAAATGCATTGCATAATTTACAGACTTTCACAGCCCTGAGCAATATGTCAAGCCATTATCTTTGTTATTAATGCTGATTATTTAAAAACTTTTTCAATTCAAAACATTTTTTTATTTCTAACTTGTGTGCAGAATGAACTAATTTGACATGATAGGAAAGGACATGTTTTTGCCAGTTTTTCCTATATGTTTGTGGGAGGGCATGCTGTCTTGCTGTCAACTGACAACACGTGTGACTGTAGGATGTGTATAAAAATACATTATATATAAATGTGTCCAGGTAATCCAACTTCTATACTTAAGAAAAGAAATCCTCAGTAGGAAACAGAGAAGATGGAAAGCTGGCTGTGGCTGTGTGATGGTTTGGCCTTAGCTACGGGCCAGGTGCCCTCCAAAGTCACTCTATCACTCCCTTCTCTTAGATGGACAGGGGAGAGAAGCTTATAATGAGAGGCTAGTGGGTAAAGAAAACAACAGTTTAATAAAGCAGAAGAAATCAACCCCAAGTGCTGCATGTGGAAGCTAAGGCAAATAATAAAGACTATTCTTTACTTCCCATAAGTGGAAGGTGCTTAGCTGTCATCCTAAGAAGCAGGGCCCAACAAGTGCAGCTGTTGCTCTGGAGGACAAACCAGCATTAACAAATGCCCCACACCTTCCTTCTTCCCCTTTGCTTTTATACCTGGGCTGACACATGGTTGATCAGGTTGGCTTAGCTGGCCTGGCCCATCCATCCCTCATCCTTCCTCATTTGGGGAGAGTGTTGGAAGAGGAAAAAACCACACAGCCTTGGTGCTTTGTGAGCACTGCTCAGCAGTAGCCAAAGCACTGCTGTGTTATCAACACCCCCCCAGCTGCCACCACAAACACAGCAATGGGAGAGATGTCATGGAGGGGTTCAACTCCACCTCAGCCAAACCAAATACACTGAGTGACCAGGAATTCCTGTACTGGGATCACCTAGTGAAGAAAGAGTCTCCACAATTGTTGTAAATGGCTATGATGAGCTCAGTGGAGTGAATGTGCCTTAAAGATACAACTTTTCAAAAGGAGGGAGCCGTGAACAATGAACAAAAGACTCACGACTGCGTAAAAATGACTTCATAAATCTCATTTACAAATGAACAGGGCTGCCTGCATGCTGATCCTGAAAGTCTCATTTTTTTTCTGCCAGCACAGTAATGCAGTGCAGCTCATTGCCTCAAATCTGGAGATTTGGGAGCATATCTTCACGTGTTGAGTTATGTTTGTGTAGTGTTAAGTGTGTAAAAATTCATCGCTTAGTTGGCATCAGGAGGGTATTGCTGGTGACATGAAGCTGATGCCCCAATGTGAGCAAAGGTTTATCAAGTTGGGGAAGTATCAGCAGCACAAGTGCTAGACATTTTGTGGCAGGGCTTTGTTCTAAAAATACTTTAGAGCTTTTTGCCCGTAGACTTCTTACAAGTAGGAAGACTATCCGAGAAACGGATGCTGTGCAGCTGTGACGTGCACTGAGAGAGAAAATGCAAATCGGCAAATAACAAATTAATTTCTGTTTTAATTCACAATAGATGACACCTACCTCCCATGGGTAGTGTTTTTTGTACTATTCATCTCTTTTTCATCTGAACAGCATTTGTGCATGTACTGAATAATCTGCATGGGAACGATGAAACCTAAAAGCACCCAGGTATAAACTGGGATATTTTCATAAACGCAAACTCACACACAAAATCTTTTCATGTCTTGTGTTTCTAGGGAATATTTTCTCTTTCCTCCTTCAATCTGCTCTGTTTTCTTCTTCCCTCATACACCTTCTTCCTGCTGCTGCATCTCTTTTTTCTGTAACCAAACCCACTATTGCAACGTGTCTTTAGTCCAAACAGGTTTATTCAGCTAGTACTCTGAGTTAAAAACTGGAATGGTCTGGTGAAGCCTGTGGACACCTCCTCAGAAGCTGGAAAGTCAAATGCCTCTGGTTGCCTGACTTGGGGGTCATAGTTTTTGACGTGCCTGGGTCTGATGGAGTCAAACTACATTTGCACAGTCTAATTCAAAGAGTTTTCTGTTACGTGCCAAAATGTGCCTCTGTGCTCCTGCAAAAAATAATCACATTAAGTGAAGTTTAAAGCTAACAGAGACTTTTGATTGGTAACACAAGAGTGGAAGAGTTCATCTAACCCTGAAAGGTAGACCGTAAGATGGCAAATTTCTGAAAGAAAAATTGTCCCCAACGAAATTTACAGAAATTATTCATATGGAATTTCAGGTTCAACACAGAGGTTGAATTCAGTGGCACTGCAGCACATAATACATGTTGTAAAGGAGAATTGTCTCAACAGTCCTTACCATGGGTTTGCTGCACTCCAGCTCATTAAAGCAGCAGGTATCATTCAAATACTTCCACTGTTTGGATGAACTCACTGCACCTTCACTACAAAACTCTTCACCTGGTGAGCAACCTGTCCCCAGGTTCCTATGCCTTCAGAATGCAAAGGTGTTGCAGTTTCCTGGCTTTTTAATCTGTGGGGTTTTGTTGTGGGTTTGCTGTTTTATTTCACTGTATATTTTTCCTGAGATCCTTGACTGAAAAAAGATAGAGTTGAGTCTATGATATCTCAAACCAAATTTGCTACTTTTTTTTTCTCCACTTAAAACAGTGATAATGGAATTGAAATTAAACTAATTGCTTACACTTTAGTACAGAGCACTGGAATGGGCTGCCCAGGGTGGTTGTGGAGTCTCCTTCATTGGAAACGTTTAAAACCCTCCTGGATGTGTTCCTGTGTGACTTGGTCTAGGTGATCCTGCTGTGGCAGGGGGATTGGACCAGATGATCTTTTGAGGTTCATTCCAATCCCTAATGTTCTGTAATTCTGCAATAACAATCCAAAAGTTTTCACTTCAAACAGTGATTGTTGTTAGTTCCTTGCTAAAGAGGGTCCTTCAGGTTAGCATCTTGCCAGGAGCTGTAGCCTGAAAACTAAGAAAACAGCCAGGCTCCCATTTTTTTCTAATATCAAACCCACGCTAATACTAGTCACAGTATCAGCTAAATATTTGCTGGTGAATATTAGAAAAGAAATTGTTTATGCCTCTGTGTGGAGGGTTACTTGGAGAAAGGAAAAAAGTAATTTCATTGCTCAACAGAAATCCTGTTTCCATTGCTGGTAGCTACGTTATTTCTGAAACATAGGGATATGACTCACAAATTAATACAATAATTTATAATAGTAAACAATACAGCAAAGCACAAGCTTCTCTTTTTCAGTTTATAGGGTTTATTCATTATATCCAAGTGAAACAGCATTAAGGTGAAAGCTAAGATACGAATCCATTTGGAATCAGTCATTTATAAGTTTAGTAAGCAAGAACAGCTTTGAGAAACAAAGCTGGGTTCCTACTGTCAACATTTTGTGATCCTTTCACCATGAGCAAAGCCAAGGCTTATACAATCTAATACTGTTGGCAATGCAGCCCACATTCTCTAGGGGGAAAAAACCCAATGAAGCAGAGCAAACAATCTCACAACAAAAGAGAATTCACAAATTAGATTGTTTCATGTGTTCTCCCTGAAAATACTTTTTTGCCCTAAGATGGATTGGCACGGGATAATATATGACAAGGATTGCTTAGGTTTCTTTGTTTTGATGTTGTAGTTGATCTCTAGAAACAGTGGTGCACATAGCCATAGTCAAACACATGCCTGCATCATCAAAGACTAATCTTAATTCCCCTCAGATCATTAGACATATCTTCAATGTCATCAACAGGAAACGAATCTGATGCCATGTGTACAGTAGAGACAAGCAAAAAGGGGTCGTTAGGAAACTGTTGGGGTCCCTTCCAACCTGCTCTACTGTGATAATGTGAAACCATTTTTGTTCTCTGCTTAGAAAAATGCACAACTCACACATAAACACAGATAAGTACAGAGGGCGTGATGAACAGCAAAGCTGGATTGTATGTACTATGCTTTTCTGCTTTGCTTTATTCCATCCACTTCACCTGACAAAGGAACTGCAGCTCTGGTTTCACCAGGAGAAGCTGTAGACCACGCTACAACCATCTTCAACTGAAACAAAAGCAATGAGAATATAAAAAATTATTTCCCATGGGCAGAGCATTTCAGGAAAAAACTGTACTTCACTTTTGCCAGCTAGCAGCAGCCTGCAACCTAATCTGCCAGAAGGCAAATTACAGATTTTCTGGTTGTAATTAGTTGTTGACAACAAAAATACATCTGAATCAATTACAAATGGTGTGTATTTTCATTTGCCATTCACCATCTCACTGGGAAATTCAGAGAAAAGACAAACAAGGAATGCTTCAAGAAGACAAAGCACTGTCAAACAACGTCGTTAATTTTAAACCAGAGATAGATCCCAAAGCCACAGATGTATTGTGTGTTGTGAGGAAGAGGGAGGAAAAGGGGGCATAATTACCTATAAATCATATAATTTTTTGCATTTTTCAGTGAGGGAAGTATGATCACAGACCACAGCTCTCATCCTTGTGTGCATCTCCAAAGCCATTATAACTTCAAAAAGGGCACAAGAACAAATCACAGAATTACAGAATGTTAGGAATTGGAAGGGAACTCCAAAGATCATCCAGTCCAATCCCCCTGCCATAGCAGGATCACCTAGATCAAGTTGCACAGGAACATGTCCAGGTGGGTTTTAAACATCTCCAAAGAAGACCTCCCTGGGCAGTCCATTCCAGTGCTCTGTCACCCTCATCATGAAGTAGTTCCTTCTCATATTTATGTGGAACCTGCTATGTTCTAGCTGACAGCCATTGCCCCTTGTCTAGCACTGGATGCCACTAAGAAGAGCCTGGATCCATCCTCCTGACATCCACCCTTAACATATTTATAAATATTAATGAGGTCACCCCTCAGTCTCCTTTTCTCCAAGCTAAAGAGACCCAGCTCCCTCAGCCTTTTCTCATCAGGGAGATGTTCCACTCCCTTCATCTGTGGCTCTGCATGGGACTCTTTCCAGTCTTTCTTGAACTGAGGGGCCCAGAACTGGACACAATACTCCAGATGTGGTCTCACCAGGGCAGAGTAGAGGGGGAAAAGAACCTCTCTTGATCTAATAACCACTCCTCTTCTGATCCACCCGAGGATGCCATTGGCCTTCTTGGCCATCGGAGCACAGCATCTGGCTCATAGTCATCCTGCTGTCCACCAGGACCATCAGGTCTCTTTCTCCTACACTGCTCTCCAACAGGTCAGTCCCCAACCTATACTACTACCTCGGGTTGTTCTTGCCTAGATGCAAGACTCTACACTTGGCCTTATTAGATTTCATCAAAGTCCTCCCTGTCCAGGTCCTGCTGAATGGCAGCACAGTCTGCTGTGGTGTCGACCACTCCTCCCAGCTTTGTGTCATCAGCAAACTTGCTAACAATTCTCTCTAATCCATCATCCAAGTCATTAATGAGTACATTGAATAGGACTGGTCACAGTAGCAGCCCTTGAGGGAATTCGCTAGATACAGGCTTCCGGCTAGACTCTGGCCTACTGACCACTACTCTTTGGCTTCTATCTTGCAGCCAGTTCATGATCCACATCTAAAATGTTTTAGAAAGATCTGTTGGATCAAACAGTGGAATATATCTACCTTAACCTGAACACAGAAAAGCTAACTACCTAGATTTAGTCTAGTCATTATGCTTTCCCCACGCACGAAGAGAAGACTTTTGATAGGCCAGTTAATGTCATTCCATAATTATTTGTCTAAGTGGTCAGAGGGTTTAAGCTCTGGAAGTGCCTGTTTCAGTCTGTGCAGTGTAACATCTTTTCAGCGTCCCATGCACTGATCCTGAACGTTTTTTCACAGAGGATACTAAGCCAGTCTTAATGAATTTCTATAAATACAAGGGCAGCAGGAGGGAAACAGAAAACAACAAACAAATTTAGATGGTAGATAACTCTTCCTTTGCAGCTCCTGTGATACGGAGGATACTGCGTACTGCAGTTTTGCCGTTCATTTCAGAAGTACAAACAAAAACCCAGTAGATTCCCTTGAGGCCAATGTTCAGAAGTTTCCACTTAAATACATTTTACTTCAATAAGGTCTTTTGTTTGTTTAAGCATTTCCCACGATGAAACCACATCTGTGCCAAAACGTTTTACTGAAATATCAAAAAACCCTAGACAGCAATCTCCAAAGAGCATCCTGTGCCATCAAGCTAGCAGTGGAGGTTTTATTACAATATTGAGTTCAGCAAGCACACCAGGTCTTCCTGAAGGCAATCCATGAAATTAATCAGCACAACAGACACCATATAGCTTAGTGCACTTTCATTTCAATGGTTTCAAATACTAAACACTTCTGAGATAGATATTAAGTGCATAACTATAGCTTTGTATTGGTTTAATGTGGCTTATGGTGTTTTTTCCTCCAAATAGAATTATATTAATATTTATTTTATCATTATAAATACCACGAGGGTCTTATGATTCATTACAAATGTCATGGTCTCCTGGGGTTTATTTAGAAGAGTGTAAGCCGTAGGTTGAGGAAGGTTACCCTTCTTCTTTTCTCTGCTCTGATGAGGTCACATCTGAAATGCTGTATCCAATTCTGGGCTCCCCAGTTCAAGACAGACAGATTGTTACTGGAGGGAGTCCAGTGCAGAGCTAGTAAGATGATCGGTGGGCTGGAGCAGCTTCTTTATGAGGAGAGGCTGAGAAAGATGGGTCTGTTTAGTGTCTACGCTAGAGGAGACTGAGGGGAGATCTCATAAATGCTTAGAATCACAGAATCATAGAATTCATTAGGGATTGGAAGGGACCTCCAAAGATCATCTAGTCCAATCCCCCTACCACAGCAGGATCACCTAGACCAAGTCATACAATCAGTCAGGGTGAGTCAAAAGGGTGAGTGTCAGGATGATGAGACCAGGCTCTTCTTAGTGGTGGCCAGTGATAGAACAAGGGGCAATGGGCATAAATTGGAACACAGGAGATTCAATCTGAACATAAAGAAAAACATTTTTGTGGTAAAGCTTGTGAAATGCCATCACTGGAGACCTTCAAAACCATCCTGGATGTGTTCCTGTGCAGTCTACCTCCCATTATTTTTCATCTTTTAAAGAGTAAATGAAATCCCTAGAAATTTTATTTCTAGGGTTGTTTTTTTTTTTTCCTGTTAGGCTGTGCTGATTTAGTTTGTAATCACAAGGCAGAGTAATAGAGGTAGAAGCTCAACATCATGGTGGATGCTTGTCGTGACACATCCTGTGGTACTGTCTCAACACTTAAAAATGTAGACTCCAGGAAAAAACACTCTGTCATCCTTAGTATCAGCCACTAGGTGAAACAGGTGTTGAGTTTGGAAGAACAGGCCTTTCTTATCCCCAGCCAATTCTACACAAAGTTGAGCGGACTGTCACAGCCTGGAAGAGTAGTTTTATATTTTATTTCCTTACAAAAATGAATCTCAAGGAGTTATTGAACATCGCTTAAATTACTATGAGTAGTAAGTAAAGCTAGACTTTACTGGAAGATATTACTTTCCCATGTTCTCAATAACTTCCCCCAGGATTCAGAATCTAATTAAATCCCAGAAGAATTAAAACTACCTCTCTTACCAAGTATGTACCTATGAATTATTTGTCTTACTGTAATTACATGGCAGTGTTCTTACACCTAAGTGGCACCTATAAAATCCACTTCTCTAGTTTAGAGAGAAGTGCGTTATGGGGAGATGTGTCAAAGTCTGTGCAGAACCCTCACTGAGCCACAGAATAATTTAGATATCGAATCCTTCTTGGGTAGCAAGGTAAAGCCTTTGTAAGAACGCTGTACAGATTGCTCAAGATGTGGTTGCTGAGGCTGGTGGGGTTATTGCTGATAGCTCCCCAATGAGCAACACTAATATGTTGGATAGCTGTTATTGAATTAACATACCATGCTTTGAGACTTCTATTTGCTACTCCTTCCTACGTGCTTGCCTCTCTACAAAGAGTGATTGTTGATAGGTGATGAAGGTTGGTGCGCTGGGTTAGGACCCAGAAGAAGAACTTGTGCATCTCCCAAACCACTCCCCTCTACCCCGCAGTAGAAGGGTCCTAGTGGACCATCGAATAAAGCCAGCAGGGGTTGACTCGGGTAGTCCTAGCCAGCCGCGAAGGAGAGAGGAGCCAGGGCTCCTGTGCTCTGATCTGCGGCCCAGCCCACCTGCCTCCTCCTGCCCGCTACCCTCTAGTTAAGCGTTAATCAGCTGTTACTGGCGGATCGGGAGGGCATCTATCTCGCACTTTAAGGCGTTTTGTTTTGCCTTAGACTGGTTCTAAGTGAGGTTCTGTTCTCGCAAGGGGGAAGTGGGCTGCGGGGATTTGGGTGTGCGGTTGCCAGGTAAGTGCCGCCAGGGTTCCGATAGCCAAGCGCCCGGTGCACGCGGAGGTGGTCTCAGACGTGAAAGCAGCCGGGTGCGAGCTCCCCCTGGTGACTGGAGGCCAGAATAACGCCAAATTGCCTTCTGTACATCGTTCTTCTCTTACACCATCTCCCTACATTTCTGTTGGTATTTTCTTTCCTCTTTTATATTTATTTCGTTTTGAATAAAATTACAATTTATTGAAATTTTCAAACTTGTTTATATTGCCTTCCTGTATGGGTGGGAGGGGAATCTAACAATCTGTTCTGGAGGGTTCTGCCTTTAACCCTCAAACCAGCACAGCTGGAAAGATGTAGCAGAAGGTATTGCAAAGCCTAGAGAAACTCAAATTTCCTTCAACAAAATCAACAGCAGTTCTGATTGTGCATCATAGAGAGTAATAAGACCTTGTGACTCACGAAGTCCATTTTGCATTCAATAAGTTTTGGATGGCTATTACTGCTAAAATAATTCCATGTAGACTAAGCTAAAAGATAGAAGCACTTAAAATGCAGTAAAACAACACTGATGCTAGAGTCCCTTCTTATGAGGAAACAATGTTAAGGAACTGGTTGTAGTATTAATTGATCCAAATAAACATGAGAATTGTAAAGTCAAGCTCAAATACTTTAGCACATAATTAGGTATGCAAGAGTTCCGTGTTATTATTGATATTCTTCATGTTTGATGCGTGCTGCAATGCACTGAATTGAATCTCTCAGAATTTGCTCTTCTAATCTATTCCTTCTGTGGCATTTCCCTGCACTTCAGTCTTATATTACAGCAGCTGAAATGAGTTCTCATTTTTCCAGGGTGGATATTCACCGGGTGAGTTTCATTCTCCAGAGCAGTCCTTATAACAAAGCCTGCTCCAGCATTTTCTTCACATGAGTAAGGACAGGAACATTTAACTTGGAGGCTAACATGGCAGTTTTCTATTTAAAACCAAACAAACAGAAAACAAAACCAACCAAAAACATCAAAAGGAAAATGTGCACATTATCCCTGGGAATATATTTCTGTTTAGCAAATCATTGTTTATCAACCACATTGGGTATGATCAAATATAAAAATTTGGTTTTCTTGTTAAGTCTGTGAAGGTAACATCCCTTACTAACAACTAAAGAAGCCCTTGCAAGCAAGTGAAATACTACAAATAGCAGCATAAAAATTTCTCCTACAGAAATTTACACAATTACAGGTTACAATTTACACAATTTTTCAGGTTAGTTTTCATGTGGTTTGAAGCGAGTTCAGATTTCAGTCTGTCATAGGGTAAATAGGAACAGCAGGAGGTGGTAACTGTGTAAAAAAACCTCAAACAATCCACAGTCTTTATGTTAAATAATAAGCACAGCAAAAGCACCAATAAGGATCTGGATTGCAGCAATAGCCCTGTAAGTGCTGTTTAAAGCCTCTGAGGATGCCAGGCAGAGAGTCTAAAACTCAGTACTCAATCACACAAGAGAGGAAGAAATACAGAACAGATATTATCCTACATATATTTTCCGTGGTGCTTCTAATTTGGCAACAGGATTTTAAAGCTACCATGTGAATATGCCTTTCCTGGTCACTGAAGGCTCAGAAGAAGCAATGGTGTTTAGGTGGCACACCATAATCAACTCAATTAGTGCAAATCTCTTTAAAGGGTCCTTGTCACAAATTCTGTTAAAAGAAATTTTCTTGCTTTAAAAACTGAATTACTTACTTTTTTGAGACTTTGTCTTCAATGAAAATTGAGCAGTGAATGAACCTTTGAAGTCCATGACTCAATTCTTTTAGAGCTCTTTCAATTTGAAACTGATTTCAAGGGAAAATAATTGGATCTAGTCATAGGCAGATTTTAAATGCAAAACCAATGAGGATTATAGTTACTTAAAATCATCTGGCCAAATAAATCAATAATCAACATCTGTTGGGGAATTAAGCACTGGCAGGGGTGTCTGCTAGTGGGCAGCACTAATGCACCTAATGGTGAAAGCACACACACAAAACGTGAGAGTCATCAGTGAAACAGTAAAAATAGATTCCTTCTACACATGGATTTTGTATGATTGCCAGCTGTAAAATCAGAACAAGTATACAAGTTGATATATTAAAAAAAAAGTACGTACACAGCCTTTAAAGGCAAAAAATTAGATACATTACTCTGGAATTACAGAATCATAGAATCATTAGGGATTGGAAGGGACCTTGAAGGATCATCCAGTCCAATCCCCCTACCACAGCAGGATCACCTAGACCAAGTCACACAGGAACACATCCAGGCGGGTCTTAAACGTCTCCAGTGAAGGAGACTCCACAACCACCCCATGGAATATTATTCCATGAATTTAAGACATGGCTTTATTGCAGATCTGTCAAAAAGGAGAGGATGGATGAGATGAAATTGAAAAACACATCTATCTATTACGGATATTGTATGAGGATTTCACTGGGGTTGGGTGAGGATAGTGATCATAGGATCATAGGATGTTAGGGGTTGGNTGTAGCTACACTTCTGTTTAGACAAATCTCAAAAAGCAGAAAAGATCCTTTATGCCTGACACAAATGGCCAAATCGGGGCTATTAATGAAAGACTAAGCTACACGGCTTACCAGATATCAGCATGCAGGAGGGAGGGTTCAACTCAAAGATGATTTTCAGTGTGAAAGGCTGGCTGTGGTCTGAGAGCTGGCTGCTTGCTTTCCATACCAGTGGTGTCAAGAGACATCTTTATGTGCTGTCAATGGCTGTAAACAGTACAAGGTGCATCAGCACCCCTGAGAGTTTTACATTACTTCTTTGCTTGTTTCCCATTCCCAATGAGCCCGTTGTGACTTGCTTGAAGAATTGTCTTCATTTGTTCCTTGAATTGCTTAATGTTTGAAATGGGAAAAAACAATGACACAATTATACCTTTTGGGGTTTTGTATAGATTAGTAATTACTTTGCACAGATCAAATATTTGAGCAGATTCAGACATTTAACAGGGAAATCTGAATTTCTGCCCTTTGTACCTGTTACCTGTGCTGAACAGTGTCATGAACACCTTGAAAATCTTTGAAACACTCGTCTAATAGGAATTCTGTCTCTTTTACCACCTGCAAATTTCTTCTCTCGAGAGCTGGGATTGAAAGAAAACGGTGAGTAAAACAGACTGTCAGTGTTCATTTTGTGTACGCCGCTTTACTCCTGTCCTCAAGGCTAGGATTTCCTGTATGCCAAAGCATGGCACTTGGCAGGGCCAGGAATATTTGACTTCATTAAACCTATTTCTTGGACACTTCACATGCAAACCAGAACTGTGTGAGAAGCAGCTGAAGCCCATTCAGCTGCAGAAGTGTTCGGAAATTTTCCAAGCAACCATCTTGTCTGAAAACATTAAGTTCTGCAAAGTCTAGAAGTAGGTCCAAGCACCACCAGCAAAGCCCTTGACTTACACATGGTGAAGAACGCCCAAGATAATAACATTAGACAGCAAGGGCCAAAATATGAAAGATTACATTTATTCATGTCCTGATGGAAAAGTCATTATTTCTTTTCCTATAATGATGTCACTTATTTTTGTGTAGCTTACTATTTACAGGATCAGTTTTAGAGTCAACCATCTGTGGAGGAAAGAAGAATCAACAGACATTGTCAAGCTTCTGCTGCGTTTAGGTTAAGAAGATATTTGCAGTTATAATAGACAATTTAATGTGGAAAGACAGTGGGATCTTCTATAAAGAGAATGTAATTATTTCTGTAAGAATACTTTAAAATCTAGGTTTGAGCTATTACATAGCATAATCTCTGTAAAATTATTTTCAATAACATTTGTATAGTGCCCTGTTTGCATAAGAACCAAGAGATCATTTTAAATTTATTGTCATTATTTCCACAAATGTTTGATATTTTCTATGAACTGATAGTCACAATGTTGTGTAGGAGCAGATGTACAAGAAAAAAAATTTAGATATACATATGTTCTTTTTTCTTACTGTTACATTTTTATTTCTTTTATTATTAAACCAGAGCTCCAGAATAAGTATTAATTGAATATTAAATTGGTAAATCTCAGCGCAATTAATGTAACAGTAACTCAGGACTTACTGTCAATTCTTTGAAACTTAATGCATGCAAAAGGAAAATAGAGCATTATGCATCAGAGGGAATTTGCTTCTGGGAAAATATTATTCATATTTTCACCATTTGTTTTATTATTACTTGGTCCATCAAAGGTGAAGAAAATATATCTCATCTTTCCATTTTCCTATCACACCTTTCAGACACGAGGCATGCTGTGTTACTCTGTGTCTCAGAAAGGTTGCTTTATTTTACAATTGTTTTTCCTTAGGCATTTGAATCTTTTTTAGCAACAATCATTTCAGAGGGAAAAAATAAAAAGAATGTTCCTTCCATAATTCACAAAATTCTGAGGAAATTTTAGCTTGCATTCAGGTTGTCAGGTTGCTGAATTACTGAGAAATCAAATAGCTTGGATGGCGAACTGCACCAGCTAAAATTAAAACTACAACTCACAATGAAGGGAAAAAAAAAAAGAAGAGTTGCAGTGGAAGTACAAAAGCTCAAAGGAAATTCTTGCATATTTTCTGTGGAAGCTAAGCAAATTTCCAAGGAGGACATAGATATTCAACACACTGACATTTGGGTTTTATGTTCATCTCCTCTGAAATGACGATCCCTCCCAACAAAAAGCTGTGATATTTTATTGTCAAGTAAATGTATTTATGTGGAGATTTCTAGAAAAGTTTCACTTTGAGAGAAAGAAAATTGCTTTTTTCCTACTCTAGTCTCACACTTTAAAAAACTCAGGTGTCAGCAACATATCAAAGGGACAGGCTCCTACCAGCCTGACAATGAGGAAGAGATTTAGACACTAAGGCTCCCACTCTGTTCTCCCCTTCATTTCCGGAGACAAGGGGACACGAAACCTACCTGTCCATACCCTTACACTCCTCTAGAAACTTGGCTCCTCCTCTGTCTCTACCCTTTTATCTTCCACTGGTATTTTATTTATTCTGCAAAGGTAAGAACTAAAAGTGAACAAAAAATTTTGCAGATCGTCTGCAATTCTCAATCAGAAAACCATTGTGCGTTTGCCAGAGGAAGAAAGGTGGAGTCTTTTGAGAGGCATCTATTGAGGAACTGGGTTCTTCCACAATGGCTTTGATAGATAGGGGGTGATTTTCAACAGACATTCTTCTGGACCAGCAAAAGCCAAAATTATGAACAAAAAAGTAATGCTACTTTTAGAGATATTTAAGGGAAAGAGATAGATTAAATAAAGCCTCTGGAGAAAATATGCAAGAAAACAGCCAATATGAGAGTGAAAAACATAGTCAAAAATAATAGAATTTTTGCAAAGATAGTTGTCAGAACTTTGTAAGTATGAGCCCTAAGAGAGATAAGAAAACACAAAGCCAAGTGGTGTGATCGGCACAATATTCCCTGAGCGTGCAAGCATATTCCTCTAGACTTGGCTCCTGGACACGGGGGGACATCTGCTATGTGAGATCTGCTCTGGAAGAAGGCTGCAAACACTAAGAAGCAAATAACTGCTATTCTCATACTTGGCTCCTCTCATTGAAATATCCTAGCATACATTTTGATTCCTTTCTTGATAAAGATATATAATTTGATACCAAGAAAAAAAAGAAGTCAGAGCATTTATATTTCTGAAATGTATTGGAAAATGAATGCGTATTCTTTCTGTGTGGGATAAGGAAGTACTTTCTTATCTCTCTGCCACCGTCAGAAAAGGAGGGTGATATCTGCTGTGGATATCTCCAATTCAGATAATGTGTACTTGAGGCCCACAGAGTTTTCTGAAGAAATTGCTAACTCGCTGTTTGTAATTACCCTAAAGCACTTGCAGTTCCAAAGACTGCAAAACCACCAAATTTATTGCAATATTCACAAAAGCCACTTGGTGATCCAGGCTATATCTTCTTTTACATCAATCCACTGAAAGATGATAGGGAAATTGACAGGGGTTTTTATTTTCTGTAGGACTGCTCAACGAGAATTTTATTAATGGTTGTGACTAGGATTTTAAAGAGCAAAGATATCATCAGAGAAAATTGCTTTCCTTCCTTGATGACATTACAAATTTTTCAATAAAGGTGGCTAATAAAAGTAGTCTAGAAGTGACACAAGACTGTGTATGGTTTTCACACTATTGTGGCATTCTAGTTAAAAAAGTACACCATACAACCTCAATAAGGCATAAATGAATTAACAACAGGCAGAGAGAGAAAAGGTCAGTGGCAAATCAATATTATATGAGGGCTTCCTTTTAGGTTGTTCAGGGACTGACTATGTAATGAGTTGAATTCCACCTCTGCATTAATGACATTGAGACAAACATGAAATTACAGACAAAGTACACAAGTAAGACCTGCTTAGACAATAAATGAAGATTAGAAAATGACAACAATTGTACAAGTTTTTGTTACTTTTTTATGGTCAGAAGGTCATTCTTACAAAAAATGTGCTTTTAAAAAAGATTAATGTAAAATAATAATTTTAAAAACTGAATAGTAGACTATCTGGCTCTAGGCTACGATTCTGGTTTAGTCAGCATAACGTGCAAAAATGATGCTCTAGGACATATGGTTATATAGGGAAGAACAACTCTGTGTCACCAATTGGCCAGGCTGACCAAGTTGGGGACAAACTTCAGTTGCTAGACCAAGAGACTTAAGTCTCAGGGTCATGGCTTTGACCTCTGGGTTGGGCACCAAAAATGTTGCTGCTGAATCAAAATACCAAGGCAAGTATTATCTTTACATGTCTTCAGATCAAGACCAAGTGCCTTCACAAAGATTTACTTTAGTTTGAAGTGCTTGTCTGCCTGGGTAGAAGCTCAGCCCACAGCACCCCATTCCTCTGTCACTTAACCATCAAAGGGTTGAATTCTTTGGTCCCATCTGTTGGAGCTACACACCTGCATGCATTGTATATATCCTGCACATTAACTTGTCCAGAAATGCACAAAGCTCAACAGCATCTTCCAGGGTAAGACAATAACTGGAGAATGAATGGAAACCTTGTCACTTTCTGTGGTGCAAGGATGGGGATAGCCTCTTCTTCTTAGTGGCTAGCAAACTGGTGTCTGTTGATGTTTGTGATACACAAGTAATTTACTAGAAATACAAGAGGTTGTCAAGATCTTTTTACCACTTAAAAAAAGAAAGTAAAATCTTAACATTTTTAGTTTATGGATAAAAGAAAGGGGCAGGACTGGGAAACCTCAGATTTGAACATGTAATAATATTATACATTCATACAAGAGAATCAAGTCTGTCTTACCCATAGGGGATGCTTCATAAGTTTTCGAAGACTTAATTCACATATGGTGTCTAAACTATGAATAATTAAAGTTGGATGTAATTTCATTGAGTTTAATTTGTAATCGTCATTAAAAGTAATTTGAAGATTTAAAGGAAAAAAATCTGAATATTCCTTACAGTTAGTCTTGTAAAACCTCTATAAGTGCATTGAAAAAAATCAGCCAGCCCGTTCAATTTAATATTACTTTTACTTTACTAGTAAAATCTAAGATTTCTAGGTACTTAAAGGAGGCTGTAGAGAAGGAGATCTTGGTCTCTTCTCACTAGCAAGAAATGATAAGGCAGGAGAAAAAGAGGAAAGTTGTGCCAGGAAAAGTTTAGGTTAGAATTAGGAAAACCTTCCTTATTGGAAGAGTCATCAGACTTTGGAACAGGCTGCCCAGGATGGTGGTTTTCAAAAGTTATCTAGATATGAAGTTTGAGGATATGATTTAGGGGTCGGCTTTGCTTAGCTAGGTTGGGCTCAATGATCTTTTCTGGTCCTTTTCACACAAAAAGATTTGATTATTCTAGTTCTACCAGGTAATCACTGGTTTTTTAGAATTATGAGAGACCAAGAACAGCACTGCTTTTCTTTGGCCAAGAACCTGTGGTCCCAGTTAAGCAGTGTCAACATCAACAATATCTTGAAACAAAACAAAACACTAAATAAAAATGAGCTTACATATGACCCAGGTTTCACAACTATGCCAGTAATAATAATTCCCAGGCTAACGAGGGACATCAATAAAGAGCAGTGATTGTTCTTATGAGGATACTTCGATTGCTTCTGTGTTCTCTGAGCATCACGTATTCTGCTGGAACCTCAGTTAACTGGAACCCATGACAGAATTGTGAATCATTAACTTCAAGCTGAAAATAGATGGAGGATTTTCTGTTGTATGTATGGAATTGTTTTCCTCAAACATATCAGGAATATAGGAAATCTATAGAATTCATTATTTTGAACAATTATGGTTTTAATACAGATTTATTTTTTTCTTGAGAAGATAAAGTGTATTCTGCCTTTGGAACATCAGGGAGTGAAAAGGAGAGGAAAATCTTTAAAGAGAAACACATCATTAAAATAAATCCAAACAGAAATCCCTTCTGTCATCTATCCTAACTCTGCAATTATGCTGTCCTTGTGATGGCTATTTCTTGGAAGACCGCAGTACAGATACTGTGGATGCAATATTACAGGGTCTAGGGACATTTAGTGACATGGTTTTTAATCAATCTGTGGAAGAGAAAAACTCTTAGTAAAGTAACAAGACTGATGTTACAGGTATCACTACCAAAGAGCCTTGATGTACTCACAATACAGGAAAATCAAATGAGCTTCCTCTGGAGGGAGGACAATTTTTCCCTGGATAAAAGACAGGGAACCTATAACTGAGCAGTTGTATTCTGCCTCACTTGGCTTTGTAGACGACGGCAAGAAAACTTATGCCTTTGCAACACTCAAGAAAGGAAGATGAATTTGAGGATATTGAAGAGACCCACAGATCTCTTCGCATAAACTAGTTCTGATGCTCGAAGCAAGAACAAGAAAACTGAGTAAATGTGCAAACTAGTGCCACACAAGCTGGCTTGCATCCAGAAGCAAGGCTGCCGTATCCACATCTTAGAGTAATCTACCAGACCAGCTCTCAGGTGCTCACTGCTCACTGCAACTCACAGCTGCTTGCTTCACACGTTGGTGCCATGTGTCGTTGAGCTCAGCAGCATGGATCAGTGTTTGTGGAGAAGTCTGCTCAATGAACACCTGTGACCAGTCTCAACACACGTTTCATTTCCAGAAAGTGATTATCAGATGAGCAATCTGGCTTGTGGAGGAAAGCTTGATATCTTGAGTGTGCTGCATGAAAGCTGTGATGGAATAAGCTAGAGATAACTGTCTTTACAGTAACAGCAAAGGTCTTGCTAGCTTAAGAACAAACAAGCAAAATAATCAGGAGTAAAATTAGGTTAAAAATTAGAACAAAACTTGTGACAACCAGCATAGTGAATATCAGAAACTGTCTGCCCTGATGGGTGGCACTAATTTGTTTCTAACCGTGGCTGGACTGCAGGGAAGGAGGAAGCCCCTGTCCTTTACTGTTGTTACAACACAATGAGTGGCAATTGGGAAAAAGTTTTAATCTGATTTTTTTCTCTTCTATGTGAAGCTAGTTGCAAATAGGATGCACTTATTTCTTTTCCAGGTAGGATAACCTCCCAATAGCTCTCTGCCAGAAATGAGAATGAAGAAAACACCCCAGCCAGGCTCCAGGCTCAACAGGGTGGTAATAGCTGGTAAGTAGACTCCGCACACCAAATCCCAAGAGATTTGGCACAGAGGTGACAGGTAATACAGACAATGTCCTGGTATTATAGAATAATTTCAGTCCTCCTCTATATGATCTTCCCTCAAAACTCCCCAGCCATTATTTTTTTACATCCCAATCAGAAAACAGCTAGACCGTAACAAAACCACATCAGCCCTGTAGGCTTTAAAATGCCCATGCAAAACGCCTATGAAATCTTTGCTGCTCTGTTTCTTCTGCCAGGGACAGCATGAAATATCCAAAGCAGAAAACACAAGATGAAAAGAGCAACAGAACACTTTAGCTGCAATATTTTCTCTCTTCAGTTGTTTGTAGTATTATTTCTAGGCACTTAGAAAAACACCCACACTTAGATCATAGGATCATAGGATGTTAGGGGTTGGAAGGGACCCAAGAGATCATCGAGTCCAACCCCCTGCCGGAGCAGGACAAAACTATCTAACACAGATAACAGAGGAACACATCCAGGCGGGCCTTGAAAGTCCCCAGAGAAGGAGACTCCACGACTTCCCTGGGGAGTCTGTTCCAGTGCTCCGTGACCCTCACAGTAAAGAAGTTCCCCCTTGTGTTGAGGCAGAACCTCATCTGCTGCAACTTACACCCATTGCTCCTTGTCCTAGCACAGGGAGCAAGTGAAAAGAGCCTGTCCCCCCCCTCCTGGCCAGCCTTCAGATACTTATAAACATTGATCAAATCTCCCCTAAGTCTTCTCTTCTCCAGACTAAAAAGCTGGAGCTGGCTATCTGACTAACTTCCTCCCCTGTCTGTATGAACCCAAACTTCCCTGACTGCGTGACTGTGTAATACTATTTTATTTTCACTAACTTCTTCAGCCCTGCATGCCGTGAAAATAAAAACAGAATAAAATAGATTTGCTACGAAAATGGAAAAAGCTCAAGAAAATCAAAGGACCAAGCTTTGTAGCAAAAATCCATTATGGTAAATTCTGGACTGTCTATTGATACCTTAAATCATGAGACAATGTTAGAACAAATTACTATTTGGAGAAATATCTCAAAGTACTGAAAATGACTGTGTTTCAACAGCAGTGCAGCAGGAACAGAAAAGATACTACAGTTTAGACAGGTTTCAGAGATTATCCTCTCTGAGCTGGTAGCTTCTGAACTTGATTTTATAAGAGAAGCATTAAACATAGAGTGTGGTTTTGGACTGCAGACGTAATGCCCATAGCTAGAGAAGGAGGAGGAAACAGAAGCACTCTCAGAAAACAATTGGGCCAGTGGGGTTGAAGTACTTCAGTCACAAGGATCATTCTGTTGAGCACATTTATGGATAAAGACAAGTTTAAGGTTGTGCTTCAGTGCATTCCTGGGTAAGCACTCTTTCATTTCCCGCAGACTCACAGCTACCGTACTATAAATTCTAAACTGATTTTGTGAAGGGTTGTACTCGTCATAAGCACTCCACTTGTTAGTGAATGTGTACAGGTTTGGGATCTTTCCAAGCTATATATATTGTTTTTTTCAGAAGAATGTCTTTATCTTTAAAAAAATAAGTGTGGATGATTGATTTTAATCACATGTAGATATATTTGCAAAATCAGGAATTAAAAATACATCTGCTAAGAATAACTTTTCTGGCTTTCTTGGCAGTATTTCACTGCTAAAATATTTTCTTTGCATAGATTTTACTAATGTTACACTTCACAGTTTACTATTCACTGACAGGCTTCCTGCTAGCAGAGGAGGAGGGCTGGGTAAATGCTAACTGTAGAACTATGTTGTTGTGTCCATACTCAGCAAACGATACGACTAATGCAGAAAGTTTGAATCACTTTGTTTTAGAGATGTTTAAGCAACTCACTAGTAGTTATATTAATATAACTACTAGCTATATTAATATAACTACTATATATCACTATTAATAACTAACAACTTTGAGTTTCTCACACATGTCTACCCTATCATCTATCATTTTTCAATTACAGACTAATCAGTAGCATTTGATTTGTTAACGTACCTGTGGTCCTATACTAATGGCATCATGGTTCCACATTGGTGTTGCTCAAGAGCTTCAAATGTGCTGAGCTGACAAGTAAAATGCAGAGTCTTGTTTTATTTTTGGTTTTGTGATCCTTAGAATCAAACTTTTGTTGTTCTTTACAATCCAGCTAGATGTTCCAGGGTGAGATTTTTCACGTCCTTTATCATTGCTAGTTATAAATGTTCTGCAAAGTGAACGAGCTTCCAGCTACATCTGTGCAACACTAAATTTCAAATTAAGATCTCTATGGATGGCACCATCACCCTGTTTCCCTCAGCAGAATTTCACGGGTATATCCAGCTGAAAGCTATTAAACAGGTCTGTTGATGATATACAAGATGGAACAGAATTTGCAGCTTAACATTTCCTAGATGTGCTGGCTCTGCAGGAGAGGAAGTATATTTATATTACTGGAACAGACAGCTACTACAGAATGCTGAATAAAACTGTGCTGCTCATGCTTAGCTCTGTTTCATAGTCTTTTGTACTAACACTGTGTAATCACAGTAGTCCTTCTTCCACCATGGTCAAACAGGGTCAGGTGTCAACATGAAAAACCATTACAAATGAGAACTTTATAACCTTGCAGAGAAGTGCTAAAATGTTAGTGACTTTCTCAGATACATCTAGAGGAAAAAAAAATCTCTCTTGATCCCAAGTACATAAAACATAATGAGCTAACTTGACTTTATCTCACTCCTGTTTTGCCAGCTAATTGGTCTGTAACAGAAACATGCATCTGTAGTCTTTGCCTCACTGTCTTGAGACTTTCTGTAACTTCACCTGATTTCTGAAAGATCTTATTTATTAACATCAAAGCAGACAGCTGCCTGGAAAGAAGTGCCATCCTTCACTGCAGCATGTAGGTGCTTGCAAGATCTCTCTGTGTGAAAATAAGCAAAGGACTATAGCGTTGGTTCCTGAGGGCTTTCAGGACCATGGTTCTAGGATATTTGAAAACAGAAGAGATGGCTGACATACTCACCAGGACAAGATTAGAAAATACCTGGGTTATGGATGTGCTTAAACTGCTAAGAAAATATCATAAGTGGTCACCTGTATGCATCTTTATTTCTCCCTCTCTTATTTCTCCCTCTCCTTATTTCTCTCCTCTGCTTCTTTTGCTGTTATTTACTATCCTCATTATCCACATACATACAGGTAGACACAGGATACTATTTGCATTATGAGATTGTGATGTCCAGATTGTTATTACTTCCCAACCATCATCTCTGACTTTTTTGTTGTTAAAATGTGACTAATGATGCATTTACTGCATTGAAGTTTATAATCCATTGATTTACTGGATACGACGCATCTGAAGTTTAGCTAATTCTCTCTGTCATTAAGCACTGTGGGAATACTCTAATCACCCCATATTTCTTTGTCCTCTTAAAATTACACAATTACAGACCCCACACTTGTTCAGTGAATGAATATTCTAACCATTTAATTTCATCTCTTTTGTCTTTTACAGGTGTCTACATTAAAGAGTAGGAAGCAGTTTCTCAGCTCAAGTATCATACTAATGATGGTTTCAATACCTTGCAGGAGAATATTTTTTTCACTTGTTTGAGGTATAAAACTCAGAGAACAGCTCCTCACTGCCCTGTTCCTTATTCTTTAAATGTCAAGCAAAATGAACACTACCATCTTGCTTAGCAGTTCCTCCTCTGTGTGTGTATGTGTGAGAGAGACAGAAGGAGTGTAAGGAGATCATCTGAAACATTACATACCATTAATTTATCTTTCATCTTTCCTTGACTATTTCACATTGAAATTCTTTCAGTGGAAAAATCTGGCTTTTGGCCAAAACAATTTTTTTCTCTTTGCAAAAACTGTGTGCATTTCACAGAAAACTTCTTTTGCTTTATTTCATTTTCATTGAACACTAGAGGCCTGGAAACTAAATGTTTTGACTTGGCATATGTTCCTGTAAAGGCACATGAAACCCCATCTGAGGTTGGTTCTGTTTCTGTTGGGGACTCCCAGACAAAATGCTATCATCATAAATCACAGCCAGAACCCATCAGGAGGGGAGACTCCGTGAGAAAACATTGATCAGATGCAGATCTAGATTAATGAAGGTGTACTTCTCACTCCCCATGGACCATGAGCAATACTTACAATTTTAAAACAATAATTTTTTGGTACCAAAAAGAAAAAGAGTACAATTTAAAATAAGCAAACACATCAAACAATTTGTAAACTGATCTGAAAATGTGCAGGCATAGAAAGGACAGACAATTAAACCTGTATTTAGTGGCACACATTTCACAGAATCAGAGAACATTAGGGGTTGGAAGGGACCTTGAAAGATCATCTAGTTCAATCCCCCTGCAACAGCAGGATCACCTAGATCAAGTCGCACAGGAACACATGCAGGCAGGTTTTAAACATCTCTGGAGAAGGAGACTCCACAACCCTCCTGGGCAGCCCTTTCCAGTGCTCCATCACCCTCACTGGGAAGAAGTTCCTTCTCCTATTTCTATTTGCTCTAAACACCATCAAGAATGACCAGCAAAATCTCAGCCAACTCAGGTTGCAAGTGTCAAACAGCTAGGTGAGGTGCTCGAGTTCTGCTGAGTCTACCCCTGCATGGGTGCTGAGCGTGGTGGTATAATCCCCTCAGTTCCAGGTGTTAAACTTCACTGACAAAAACCACCATGCCAAGAAGACTAACAGATACAAACCAAATACAGACAAAAGGGAATTCTTCTAGCTTCATTGTACAGTTTTTGTTGGTCCACTCAGTGAAACACTTACTGGAGGATACTGCCTGAGCACGAATTTATGTAGTAAGTGAAAATAGCAGTCTGTGTGATAAAGGGCATCTGTTGTGCATGAGTCTTCTCTTAAAGATGGTCAGTATTTTAGAGTCAAAATATGAGCACAAATGCATTATGTGCAAAGTCGCTGCGCTGGGCCACATTTGTTAATGAAATGTGACAAACCATTCAGAAGTGGGTAATTTATTCTGGAGCTCCCCACAAAGGATAAGTCTCCATGAAGCCAATATGGGTTTTATCTGAGGAATTGAAGTACTGAGGATGAACCATGGATGATTTTTATTTTTTCTGCTGGGAAACTACAGATATCTAGGTTCTCATGGAAGGTGCAGAGAGAAACATTCATCTTGGCTTTTCATCCAGGACTTGACCAACCTTGTTAGAAAACCACTAAGCTGATAATAAGAGTTATCTCCTTCCAGAAGATATCTCTGATGCAACTGAACAATGTAAAAGTGAGTTCACATGCAGAGAGTCAGAGAGATTGCCTGTTGTCTGTCTGCAGGAGTCTCTTTATCTGCAAACAGCTTTCCTGGCAGACAGAGCAGGAAAGAACAAATTAGACAGAGGTAATGGACTAGACTGTGAATCTCCTGTATGAATCTCCACTCCCTATGGGTGGGTCTTTCTGCTCCTATGGAAGAGAAGAAAGAGCCCAGAGAGTTGTGGTGAATGGGGTTAAATCCAACTGGTGACTGGTCACAAGTGATGTCCCTCAAGGCTCAGTTTTGAGAGCAGTCTTGTTTAACATCTTTATCAATGACCTGGATCAGGTAATGAATGCACTCTCACTAAATTTGCAGATGACATGAAATTAAAAGGGAATGTCAATCTGTTTGAGGCTAGGGAGACTGTCCTATCTCTAGATGACATTGAGAAGAGCCTGGATCCATCCTCCTGACATCCGGCTGATCCACCCTTAACATATTTGTAAACATTAATGAGCTCACCCCTCCTTTTCTCCAAGCTAAAGAGACGCAACTTCCTCAGCCTTTCCTCATCAGGGAGATGTTCTCTCTTCATCATCTTCATGGCTCTGCACTGAATTCTGTCCAATCCTTGAACTGAGGGGCCTAGAACTGGACACAATAATCCAGATGCGGTCTGACCAGGGCAGAGTAGAGGGGGAGGACAACCTCTCTCAATCTGCTAACCACCCCCATTCTGATCCACCCGAGGATGCCATTGGCCTTCTTGGCCACAAGGACACATTGCTGGCTCATGGTCATCCTTCTGTCCACCAGAACCCCCAGGTCCCTTTCTCCTACACTGCTCTCCAACAGCTCAGTCCCCAACCTATACTGGTACCTGGGGTTGTTCTTGCCCAGATGCCAGACTCTACACTTGCTGTTGTTAAATTCCATCAAATTTTTCCCTGCCCAGGACATCTTGGAGTCACGACAGCCTTGCATCTACCGAGCTTCCAAATCTGGCAGCTCCTAACAATCTCTGTCAAGCGAGTGTATCCCAGTGAGTGGTCCTGTCACAGGGCTGCTATGTCTTGGAACAAAAACCTATATGTTATTCACACTTGCAAGCTCATAGCTCTGTTTGCTCTAATTAATGATTACTTAAACACGAATCCTGAAACATCTATGACTTAATGTGACACTTTCTTTGCCTTCTTATCTCCACATAGAGCCTATTTCTGGCCCCCTTCTGGTTTGTGAGGCTTTGTAATTTGATTGTCATTCCCACAATATTAGGCAGCCCCATGTCTCCTACTTTGTGACAGATATACTTAAGTAATGCAAGTTATTCTTCTCTTTTTCCCTGGAAGAGAAAAATTCCATTTTACATATACTTCAATGCTCCTAAATCTACTTCCATTCCATCAAGATATAACAGCTTCTAAAACCCAAGATTCATCCCAGCTGCAGCTAGTGTCTTATCCAGGATTGGAGTCGCATTGCTGTAGCAACTACTGCCTGTATGGAAATGGTTTTCAACCTGTAACCCATGGACCATATTCAGCTATTGGAAGGTTTGGCAAATAAAACAGACAAGTTTATTGTCTGCAAGTTGAAGTAATGTGAACCTCAATACACGCCTCTATTAGAAGGGACATAGGAAGTCAAAAACCTGGGGGGAGATGACCAATAAATCTTTCACAATAAATAGGGTTGGTTGCTAAAAAAGGCAACACAGCCCACCATGTGGATCACTGTCTTGATGCATCTATTACTTTTTATCAGTGATTAAAGGAACTTTAGGTCAGCAGGTTTCTGATGCACATATCTTGACTTACGTGGACTGAATAAAGATCTGTACTTCCATGGAGACTTTGAGTTACTCCTTAGTTAACTCAGAATAAAGCAGTTTCTTAAAGTACTCTCCATGGCTAAAAAAATGACTTCAAAACAAGCTGTGTGTTACAGATGTCTGGCCAGTCACAGCAACAAGTTGGGAAGAAATTGCTGCTTTCATGGCAATGCCTGTGACACCTGTCCCTACATCCATTTTCTCTGATGTGCTGCTTTCCCCATTCTCTGCTAAACAGAGTATTTTCATAGTCTTTTTTTCTTCTTGGAAAAGTTTATGCTGCCTTTCAAGATGACAACTGAAACCACTTTTTTTTTATTAGATGCAACGAGGAAGCTCTTGTCACCCTGTTCTTGTACAGACTGCTACATATACAAATAAGAAAAGGTGATTTAAGGTTTTTGTGACGTGAAGGTAGATATATTGCCAGCTGACTTGTCTCAGCCACTTCTATAATACTTTATTTTATATCTAGTGTTGCTGTTTGCTCTGCTCATTGTTATATTTCTGCACATGCCCTTGGATGAGCAGCTATTTTTCAGACAGTATTTTACTCTGACAAGACCTATGAAGAACAACTATAAATTCAATTAATTCAGCTGCTATTTCTTGTTATGCTGGCCTTGTGTAAATCTGGATTAAACTTGGCCCCATCGCGTGACACAGGCTGGTAGGCATGGAGTATGAGTATAATCCAGTCCTGGTCACGACAGTGCAAGCTGTACACCTGAAGTGCAGGTGTGTCAGTATCTAAAGCCTCAAGAAGAAAATACTTCCGTTTCTTCGAGTATCATTTATGGACTTCTCAAAAAAGAGTGTGATTTTCTCCTCTGAAATAACTCTATTCAAAACACACATAAACAGTAGGATTCCTTTTAGCATTTGTTTACAGACAGTTACCAAATTATTTTAGATGTAAAAGGCAGATGTGCAGTGTGTTTAAGCATAATGAAATGTATGTTACTTTTATGAAACAACTAAGAAGTGGTATAATTATAAACCAAACACATTTATTACCCAATTTCACCTTCATCCGATTGCTAAAAGGCTCCCGAACAGCTGGTTGAGGTTAGAAAAAAGAGGAAGTCTCTGAGTAGCCATAAAACTGGAAAAACCTCTGCTTTTTATCCATGTGAAGAATTATTCACAGTTCTCACTAAACTAGAGGCAGGTAGAGCTTAAAACATCTCTGAGAATCTTGGACTGCAGAGAGCTGCAAGGATGCTGTGAGCTCTTGAAGGCTGGACACCAAAATGTGTATGAATGACTATGAGAGGGTAAATACTTTATAATTTTATTCTTCCAGGGTTCTTTCCTGCTTCTCAAACTTAGGCCACTTGTAATATCACAGTTTTACCACGAGGGGGCGGTAGTGCCCGTCGAACCGGTCTGTCCCGGGTTATTTCCGGAGGCGCTTTGCTCTCCATCTGTTGGTGCTGTGTGTCTAAGCGTGTCCTCCGAGCACTTAAGAGCGTGACAAAATGCTTTGACCCAACAAGATGACCTGTCGTTAGCACGCCAGATTAATCCCCCTGGATGGTCATGGGGCTCGGAGGGGAGGGTGCTGGCTGAGCTGCAGCTGTGTGAGGCTAAAAGCAAAGTCAGAACTCGTTCCGGGCTGGCAGAAGGGACCAGCCCTGCCCGAGCATCCTGCTTACCAAGGGAGTCTGGTGGGAAGGCAGAGGAGAACCAGTGCCTGCTTGTCTTCCTTACGCAGTCTAGCAGGAGACGCTTACTCATGAGCAATATTTAACCATTTTTTGGTGAGACTCGATAACCATAGTCATATTTAAAGAGTAGAAGACTGTACTGGACAGCATATTGTGTGTAAAAGTTCCAGACTCTTATTAAAGTGAAACAGATTTGTGTGGAAAGTCCTGGTTTACTCATAAACAATTTATAAACTGAAGCATTTAGCAGAGATTTATTAAAGTTTTAAATTCCTGTAACTGTTTGCCAATAAAATATAGTGTTTCACCATGTTTTGGGAAAAATGAGTCTACTGTGGGGCCACTCAGGGTTGTAAGATTTTAATCAGCTAAAAATTAAGCCTAGTACCATATACTGAAATATCCTTTATTTTGCTTGTTTTATTGTCAGGCTAAGTAGATTCTTTTTCTTTAATGGTAAAGTTTTTCAACGTAATGCTAATAGTTATGGAGTTGTGATAATGACTGGATAAACTACATTCAATGTGAAACAAGTGAAAGCAACGAAAAAGTAACTTTAGTCATAACAGTAGCCTTACTCTAGTCATAAGAAAAGTATTTATAAAAGCTATTTTCCATTGGTGTACTGATTAAATAGCACTTTTACTGTACTTTCCTCCAGATAAGCAGAGTTCAACAAAAATATCAGTTGTTCAAATCTAAAAAAATCTTCACTACTTCTATCCTCTACTTAAGATAAAAAGGGTTTTCCTCAGCCATAGAGAGGAAAAGGGCATTTCCTTTCTGTTGTGTGGCTTGGCTGTCTGCTATAAGAAAGTCTTTACTTATATTTTGAGGGTTACATACCTGCTAGAAGATCTGTATTAGCAGTGTCACTTCACAGATGTCTGTAACCCAGAGGTTTTCAAGAGCCATGCCACAAGCTTCCAGGATGAAAACCCAACAGATCTTCTCACTCAGTGATTCAGGATTTACTTCTTTGGGCTTCTAAGTAGCTCTAATGGTGTGTGGCTGTTTTAAAAGCCCTAATAACATGTGAGGGTGATTTAGCTCAAAGAGAAGAACAGGCACTCACCTGGGTTTTTGCTGTAAAAGAAGAGCATGAGTAACTGGACAGTATGTACTAAGGTGAAATAGGCCAATGGCATAAAGGGTTAAAAGGCCCTGGTGTTTGTGTGTTATCAGGCTGGTAAATCAAATCAAGATAGGAATTCTTCATAGGAAATCCCTGGGTGGACAGATCATCCTGGGTGGATATATCCTTTTCTAGTGAGATTCTGAAGACCTGAAGAAAGAAGGGCTGTGCTTTAAGATTTACAGTATTCATTCACAGGACAATATTGCCCACAAACTTCCAAAGGAATAATCATAGACTCATAGAATCATTCAGGTTGGAAAAGACCCCTCAAGATCATCAAGTCCAACCATCAACCCTACTCTAGAAGTTCACCCCTAAACTGTATTCCCCAACACTGTATCTAAGTGACTTTTAAACAAGGAGGGATGGTGACTCAACCACCACCCTTGCAGCCCATTCCAGTGCTTGACCACTCTCTCTGTGAAGAATTTTTTCCTCATGTCTAGTCTAAATCTTGAAGCCCTTCCCTCTGGTTCTGTCACTAACTACCTGTGAGAAGAGATCAGTAGTTAATTACCTGTGGGAAGAGACCAACGCCATCTCTACAATGTCCTTTCAGATGGTTGTAGAGAGTGATGAGGTCTCCCCTAGGCCTCCTCTTCCTCAAACTAAACAACTCCAACTCTTTCAATCTCTCCTCACAAGATATTCTCCAGGCCCTTCACTAGCTTCGTTGCCCTCCTCTGCACTTGCTCCAGCACCTTGATGCCTCTCTTGTCCTGAGGTGCCCAAAACTGGACCCAGTACTCAGGTGTGACCTCACCAGTGCTGAGTGCAGGAGGACAGTCACCTCCCTACTCCCAATGTACACAGTGTCGTGCCCAAGGCCTCATGGAGTTACACACATGGAAAACCTGCACCATGTTTTGACCAAAGACCAGAAAGGATGACTCACTGCCTTCCTGTTCTACTGTATTTTCTGCAAGCATAATAATATAGCAGGAGCAGTGCCCAGGTCTAGGTGAATCTTGTGGCTTCACTCTTGTGGTTTTAATTTTTGCTAAGCATATAGAGCAAAGAAACAGCAACAGAAAATCCAGATTATTGTCCTTTGCTTTTCCTTTGCCTTATTTCAACTGGTAGACTGGAAAGCACGTAAAGATGGAGATAATTTTCACCCTGGGATTTCCTTTTCTTGTAGCTTTTGTGCAGTGACAACTCTTTGGACACATTTATCACCTTGTCTTTGAACTCTCATTCCTGTAATGAATCTGCTCACCTCTACATCCCTTCTGGATGTAGAAACCAGTCTTTGATTTGTTGCTTAGTACCTTTCCCATTAAGTGCTGTTCTAGGACGATCAAATGGGATTTCACAGGATGAAAACTCTCTAGCAGAAAATCAGCTGGCAATACATTACACAGGGAGCAGAGCAGAGCCACAAAAAGCTCTCCTGTCAGGCAGGGTCACATATGGTTAATGTTCTTAAAATTCTTACTAGCTATCAGACCAAAACCAGGTGTTCTAGAGAGTTTGTGTGGCAGCAACACCCATGCACAATTAGTGCCCCTTTTGCTAATCTCATAGTCTACAAAATGTGATGTGAGATTAAGAAGTGTAATATTTGCTGTGCAGGCTGCTGCTTCTTGAATTTCATCTTCATCCTAAAGTTATAATAATTTTGGTGTAACTTGAAGACATCTGAAGAAACACCTGCCTCAAGTGCTAGAAGCTGTTTACCTGTTGCACACTCTTTATGTCATCTGAATAGGGCTGGTCTAATGCAGTCTGTAGAGATGTTTATGAAGTGGTAGATTTAGCAAGACACCTGTCTCAGTACAGGTGCACAGATGTACATTAACCACCTTCCAGTCTTCTAGCAAAGCAAATCCTGAGCAAACACCTTTATTAGGAACTTACAGCTGATGATCAGTTTAAAATACTAAGAGTTGAAACGTCATTCAAGAAGATTCTATGTAATCCTGCCCTCTGCCATACATATCCACCCTGTTCTTCATCTTTGTGATTGTTGGGGTTATGTGGCAAGTCAAATGAAAGAGGTGACCCAGCTGAAAGTTCACTGAAGAAGCAAAAGGAAAAACATGACACATCAGTTCCCTCTCCTGTATTACTGTGGTGCTATACAGGTGCTCCTGGGGACCCAGAGCAAGGAAGGTTCCAACAGCCCAGACCAGAAGAGCCTGCACATTGTCACTTATCTTTCAGCTGTTGACCAGGCTTAGCTTAATCTACAGCATTTACTAACCTAAAGCCTGAAAAGCCTGTCAAGTAGTTTAGGGTTTTTGTTTTACTTGAATGTCTGTGACTGGTTTTAGTTTTGAAAAGACTACATTGCTCTTAAACTTGGAGTTGACTAAGCTGGAACATAGAAGGTTCCACATCAACCTGAGGAGGAACTTCTTCACAGTGAGGGTGACAGAGCACTAGAACAAGTTGCCCAGGGTGGTTGTGGAGTCTCCTTCACTGGAGATGTTCGAGACCCACCTGGGCACGTTCCTGTGTGACTTGGTCTAGGTGATCCTGCTGTGTCAGGGGGATTGGACTAGATGATCTTTCGAGGTCCCTTCCAATCTAATCCATAATGATTCTATGATATACAAACATAACTTCATAAAATATTAGTTCCTTCCTCCAAATCTCAGAGCTGATGTTTTCAGACCACTGTGATCCACCACGATTTTCAAATCTTGTTCTTAGATAAATCAACTTTGTTCTTCTTGACTGTATGGTTAGGAATAATTTTCCTCTCTGCACTACAGCAAACTTGTCTACTATTTCATTAGAATAATAAAACCTTTCAATGACTTTGCAGTCACAGGTTTTTCAGAGCACTTGCTAACTTACCCTGCAACAGGCATTTGTAAAAATACAGGTACAAGGTGGATGCTCCCACTTCATTTGCCCAGTGTCTTTTAAGTGAGAGATTTGTAAGGTCTCGTTTTCTTTTACAAAAGCCATGTTAATTTTCCTCTGTTATATCCTATATATTTTTTCTGTCTGCAACTTCAATTTTACTATATTTGTTAACAGTCACTTTGCACGGGAGAAGGCTCAACACAGACAGGTGCCTGAACAGAACTGCATTTTTGCAGGGGTAGCTGCTTCACTGGAGTTGAATTTGTCAACTTGAGCTTTGCCTGCAGCGCTGCACACGGGCTAGCTGTATTACTGGTCATTATGTGGCTTTATCAGTAAACAATGACTGCTCTAATGCTGGAATGTTTCTAGGGAAAGCATGTTAGGAGACTTGTCTTGCTCAATTATACTTGCAGTTGTACTACTTGTAGGAGTAGGGCTCTGTGTGTGGATACTGAAAGCTGCCATGCCCATGTCTATGTAAGCCAAAGTCACTAAGCAATGGATCTTCAAAAGCATTTGGATTCCTCTGCTAAGGCATCAGCAACATCTTCAAAATGACTAGTCATCTGCAACTGAAGCTGGTGGCCAGGTGCTTTCCTTCTGGAGGTCAGTGCATAAACCCATCCAAAGCACTGTGGCAGCATCGCGTCCTGTCACAACTTGCTCAGAGCCTGACATCAGATCCGTTTCAGAATCATCAATCTCCTGACAAATTCTGCTGCAGATTCAGTCAGAACTCTGAGCAAGGCATATAAAGCATTTTGCACAATTTGTTTATGTTTCAGGGTTCTGATTAAAATACCAATAAGTCTGAAGGTTTATTTTAAAATAATGATTTATTGTACTCAAATATTTTGAAGAACCTATATATTCAGGGGAAACTAAATCAAGAGGTTTTGTGAGGCCAGCAATGGGGAATACAGTCTCCAAATCATTTCTGTTCAGAAGGATATACTGAAGGCTCATATCTTCTGAAAAAGAATAAGATGAGCTCAGTTCACGTTAAGACAGGGACTGAAATTTTGTTCTTATTTATTGTCTTGTGACTTGTCTGATGTCAAAGACCCAAAGGCGAGTGCAGAGTTTGCCCTGTGCTTTGTGATGCCCTTTATGACTGGAAATTTTATTCAGATATTGGACTTGGAGCAGCAGCATGGAGCTCCTGACCTCAGCCAGAAGCTGCTGTACACACTTTAGCGTAAGTTTAAATTAGACCTTTATTAGGTTTATCAAATTATAGCATAATTAATTTTGACTGTAAGAAAGCATCAGATCCCTTATCAGTAGAGCTGAGTGAAAGGCTTTTTGTAAAATTATCTATTTTATAGGGGGGGAAAAAAGGTTTGGAGGTACTAAAAATTATTCTGAGTTTTTGGAATATTGAGTGGTTGTTCCAGTCAAGATGAAAATTACTAAATATTTTCCAAGCAACAGTTTGTTTTGGAAATATTTCCTTGGCATTTCAAAAATAACTTGGTTTGTGGCAGCGATGATAAAAATGAAGGTTTTCGAGTCACAGAACTGCTGCTGGTGCTCTCCTGCAAAGCCCAGCAATTACAGTAATCGTGAAGGAGTTAGGAGATCAACATTTGGATAGAACCTCATGTTACACTTGGAATGGATGTCCGTGTTTGGAAGAAGAGGTCTGATTCAGAGCATGGATTTAAAACAATGCTTGTTATTTCTTCTGCAATTTTTAAGCAGCTGGGAAATGAAGTATTTGATGCAGCGTAAAACAGCATCAACAGAAAGCAAATGAGCTCAGAACAGCAGCTCTCACTGGTAGCATTGGCTTGGGAAATTGACTTTTAAGTTCCTTATTAAATGTAAAGATAGAGCTCCTACACACTGACTAAGTATTCCAGCCAGGTAAAAAGGTCAGGCTACCTGTTTGATCTTCCATCACATTCCCACTTTCCATCTCTACACTGCTCCTGTGCCTACTGTGTCATGTATCTTGGTGTAAGGATATGTTAATTTACACATAATCTGTCAGAGGGGCATCACCCATGCTTTGCAGAGAGGAAGGAAGTTTCCTCTTCTGAATGTGTTTGTTTAGGGGCTGAATGCTCCAAAAGATTTTTGAATATTGGAATTTGTTGTCTCCCATTATGTCTTAATCTATGGTTTGGCTTTGGGGTTTTTTTGAGAGACACAGATTTTGCAGCTAGGTACTTTCAAAAAATCTTATATATTGAAAAAAAAAAACCTACAAAGCCACATTTTCCTGATCAAGGGTCTAATAGAATCAAATTCTTTTAATTGTAAGACTTCTCCAAACTTTTGATTTTAGGCTTTCCTACAGAATCAAGCTATTTTTGCTGTTTTGACCTTCACTTTCTGTGGTTATAGCTCACGTGGTTGTAGTGCTTGCAACTCAAGCTAAGACTTATGACCTTACTCTGAGAAATCCTCTGCACAATCTGCTTGCCTTTCAGCTGATCTTGTCATTTGACCTCGGGCAGTGGTACACGCTGTTTCTCCCGTGTGATTTATCCTGGGTGTTTGATGCTTGGTGAGGATTTACTAGCTGCTACAATACCTCTGTGATTTTGCACAATGCTTTTCTACTGTCTGCACTGTATCCTTTCCAGTGCAATGTCTTAGCTGTGCAAGATCAGGAGACAGAGGGTAAAGTAGACTCAGAAGGCAACACATACATTTTTGACTTGTTAGGCATGGTCGAGTGAGTGAATGGAGTCACACTAGTAACATGCAGACTCATAATTGTTCAAGCCTGCAATTAAGATACTTCCTTCAAGAAATGTAGTAGCAGAAGGCTAACAAACTTAATTTGACAAGAAATTTTTCATATGTACAAGGAGCTAGCAAGGGCTTAACCTGGATCAATAGAGAAATCCTTCAAAGTAATTAATTAGTCACTTTAACAAACTATTGTTTAGTTTAGGGTCACAGTTTTCCTCCTTTTTGTCATGCTCTTGCGAAGTGTAACCCCTAGTCTGCTACTCTGCTTTGTCCAACAATTGAATAAAATATGCAGCTAGTGACAGGTTTCATACTTCATTTGTCAGCTGAAGCCAAAAGGCAATAAACCTTTCAAAGTCCTTTTCAAATTAAGTTTAACTTTGAGTTCTGAATTTGTGGCAAACTGTTGGCATCAGCTCTGCAAACCTTGGGTAGTGCTTTAGAAATTCTGTTAGAGGAAAAGAAGAAACGGTCACCTTTTATGGTAGCCCTCTTCCAAAACCTTCTTTCTCAGTCCTATCTGTGGACTGAATCTGATCAAGAAACTCTGCTAAGAAATGTCCAGGTAACACTATAGTCTTCCGTAAGTTGTTTCCAGCCTGCTCTACATGTGGCAGCTGAAAAGGAAGACGCACACTGTGGATTCCATGATTAAGTTTACATCATGTCAGATTATGCATAGAAAATAAAGTACACTATATTTTCCATTTGGACCTTAATCTATAGCCCAAAATGTTTGTCAGGTGCTTCATCTTCCATCATGGCCATTAACAGCAACAGGGAACTGGAGAACTCCTGACATTCCAAGGCAAACATCTAGAGTGTACTGCAGAATGGTGGTCATTTCATGTTCTATAGATGTGTAGAATTAAGAGATCAATATCCAATGTAACATAATGCATTAGCAGTTGCCACTAAGAAGTTACACCCAGTTCATAGTAAAGTCTATAGTATGTTCTATTTTGGATTAAAAACATGCAATATTGCTGAAAGGACCAAGGACAACTCAGGAAGAGCTTGCTGCGTGTTAACCAGCTATAACTGATGCACTTAGCTTTACGTGTCTTCTGCTTACCCTTCAAAGTTATGTCTCGGACTGTACTAACCTATTTAAAAATACTTCTGCTTGGAACCTCAACATCTGCATGAAGTGCTAAAACACTGTGTTCTGCATCTCATTTTGACTATGCAGAATGACTGTGATCACTTTCTCAAGAACCACAGGAAGGTTCCATGAAAGAGGTGAGGGACAACAGCAGTTAGCATGCATGTACAGCCCTAACCTGTCTGCCTGGGGCTAGAACTGATGTAGGGGGTTTTTATGTATTGCAGGAACAGACATAGGGCAGGGACTAAAGCCCCTCTCCCCCTCTGAGTACTGGTGTGTAAGTGTTGTTCCTGCCTGCACTGAGCAGCAGGGCAGTTCACACACAGCCGTCAAATCAATTATTGGTCTTTTGTGCTGCCTGAAACACAGATGACTCCTTGCATGAGCGAGCGCTGCAGTGGCACTTACACAGGTAATGCCTGGTGTTCCATAGAGCACAGCCTGTGTTTTCTGCACAGCAGCCCTGGCACAGCCTTTTCCCTGCTGCCCATTCTTTAATTTGTAGTGGCAGGGGAAGACAGATGCTGCCCACACACGAGTGTGAAGCGTAAGGAATTACACAGCCGTCTTTGGCCTCATTTGTTTCTGTTGTGATGGCCATGTGTAATTCAATGCGTGCTCGGGTGCGTGTGATGGGTTTGGTAAAGCTGAACCCTGTCAGTTCTGGAACAACACCCTTTCCCAAAATGCTCCTAGGAAAAAGGAAAGTGATACCAAAGTGACTCACATGGCAATTTAGAAATGAAAACCACAAAAAATTTTCCATGAAAACCACAAAAAAAGCCTTTTAAATAATCGACAAAATTGTATGAAATAGGCTATAATTGTTTTAAAAACATTTATTTTTTAATTGCACTGAAGTATGCTTTCGGCCTGAGTGCATAATCTGAAGTCATAACTCTGTGGAATCATAAACTATTGTTAAACAAAGTTTTATTGTTTTATTTGGTGATATTTGCAGGGCAGAGGTGTTTTGCACACATGCACACTCTCACATGTACCGTTGACAAACAGGGACCATCTGGGACTGGAAAAGGTAGGATGGAGAAGGAAGCAGAACAGCTGAAAAGCTTCAATTGTAATGAAAACTTCAAATAATCTCATACTTGAACTTCTTCATTGCTGTAGCATGGCATTTTATGTAAAAGAGAGGGAATTTACAAAGAGGAACACCTGTAAATAAAGAGTTCTAAGCTATTAGCTTAGAACACTATACACAAGGCAGTGGCAATGTAGTGCCATAAAGATCCTATGTCCTTTCCATAGTCATGTGTGTCAGATGTTGTCCCTTCCCTTGGTGTCTGAGGCACTAACCACTATCACCATGAGGATATATCTAGCCTTTCCTCAGTATCTAGGCAGAAAGAATCTTCATCTTTGGTGTCAAGAAACACTTTTTCCAGACAAGTCACCAAGTGACTTCATTCATATATCTTATCCATCTGATTCAGCCTAGACATCTACATCTGTGTTTGTTGCTTTATACTCTCCTACAGTCAGGAGAGGTAGTAAACCTATTCTGGTTAGAAATCAGTCCAGACTTCTGGTGTGGGCACTTCAATCACAGCTCCATATGTCAATTTAGCTTTAATGATGTCTAACTAGATTAAAAATCTGTATTAACCACTCAGACCAATTTAAGTCTGCCAGTTGAAGGGTGTTAGAGTAATCAAACTCCATCAGATTAAAAACAAGTTTCTTGGAGCAGTGTATTTACACTACATTAGTATATGACCACTTAAATTGGTACATTTCCAATGTGTAGATTGTCCCTGAAGCTCACCATCTGTTAGGGTGTAAAGCTATTTGCTCTTCAATCAGTTTATTCACTTGAGAGGTTTTACACAATAAAAAGAAACTTTTTTCCTTAAAGTCATGTCTTCCTGCTAGCGATAAAAAAAAAGGGGTGTATTTAGCACTAAGGGCTAACTCTTGTAAAAAAGCTAGCCTTTCTAGCATTTTGTATGTTCTAAATGAATGCATATTCCAATGTTTTACTCTTTATTTATATTCCAAATTCTCTCGAGACAAAGCAACAAATAATCTCTGCAGAGGCCTTTCTCTGTCATATATAACCACCAGATCTTTCCATTTGTCTTTGCTGCTCCTCTTTTGGCTTGATTCATGTATCTGATGCCTTTTTTCCAGCTACTTATGACCTACCAACACAGTTCTGAATTATGAGTTACCTCCTCATCCTGTGATAGATATCTATGTTTTGGGTGGAGGCTGTTCTTTCAGTCGCCTGGTTCCATAAAAGAGTGTAAGAATATCTTCTTAAACTTAAACTTCTATAAACTGAGACTGTTGTGTTTTGAATCTGAATGGGTTTCGTGCCTGAGGTACTGGGAAGATGCTATGGCAACTTGATAAATTCTCAACTCTGAGGTCTGGTACAACTGGTTTGGAACTTCATGTTTCTGTCTCCTTCTTAGTTTCATTTTCTCATTTTTTCCCAGAGAGACAGATGGCACTGAGCTAGACACAGCAATCATCTTTCCCTGGGATAGTGGTGAACGGAGAAAGCAAGAGAGGTGCTTCAGAGATGAGCAGAGGGAAGGTCTCATCTGAATTCCATTGTTTGCTGAAATGGAGAGAGTTTTTCCCTTGTTTGTGGCTATAGGAATAGGCATGCTGGAAATGGAAGACTGCTTTGGAAGCACATGGAACAGGGAACCAGACCTTAATATGCCCACTGACCCTAAGAGACCTTTGCATGGACTGAACATGTTTTCCCAAGGAGAAAGAACTGCTGGAAGTCTTTCCCCCTGGAGGGTTTGGACACAGAAGTTTGGCTCAGTTATGTAAGAACATGTGATTTACCTCTGTATGTCTTTGTGTTGGGGTTTTTGTGGGGGATGAATTACAACATTCTTATTGTTTTTCCGCAATTTGAGATAGTTTTTGGTTTTGCCTACATTTTACAAGTGGGTTTTGAGCTCTCCTTGTTGTCTGGGGATTTTTTGTTTTAGCCCATTAGCACATTAACTAAATTAATTGGTTAATTTTATCTCAGGACACACCCCTGACACTGTTATACTTAGTACTTTCAATAGATGTCAAAACCACAAGAAAACAAATATATGCATATACTTTTCCCCTGTTTTTAGCAGGAATCATGTGAATACTGTTGCCTCTCTTTCTTTAAAACGTTTATTTTTATAGGAATACTTGCAGAGGTTTTGCACATAGGTACCAGTTCCAGGAAGTCTCCTGTGATAACTGTAAAGGTGAATGCTGGCTACATAGAGAACCCAAGTAATGGGAATTTAGTTTGGCCTATTGGTGATGAGGGCTTCCTGCATGTTGATCTGCATTAGCAAATTCACAGCCAGCAGCGTGAGGGAAGTGGTTACGTCTTCTATCCAGCACTCATGATGCCATGACTGGAACATTGTGTAGAGGTTCCACTCTTTATACAACAGACAACAGCAAAATGCAAAGAATCCATCACAAGGGTATTGAAATGATGAGGGAATGGAGTGCGTGTCATATGAGGAAAAGATGAGAAGTTCTGGGCCTGTTCAGCTTAGAGAAAAGGCTCATGAAGGATCCAGTTTCAGTGTTCAGCTACCAAAAGGAATCTATGGAAAAGATGAAGATGGAAACACTTAGAAGTGCACTGTGAAAGACAAGATGCAGTGTTTGCAACCTGCAGCAGGTGAAATTCAGGTTAAATGCAGACAAGGAGTAATTGCCATTACGGTAGACAAGAACTGCAGTGGGCACACACAGAAGTAGTGGAATATCCACCCTTGGAGATGGATATGACCAGACAAGGCTTTGAGCAATCTTACACTACTTTTAATCCAGCCTTACTCTGAGTAGAGATCTAAACTAGATGAATTCCTTTGGTCAGTTCCAGTCTGAATTAGGCTACAGTTCAAAGTACACCAATGCTTGGCAAAAATAAGGGAAATAGGGAAAAAGGGAAATGTTGTCTTCGGCAAGAGGAAGCACATCACTAATATATGCAAATAGAGAAGGAAAGAAAGTTCTTGCAATTTGACAATATTCTGTTTGATTCTGCCCTTCATTAAGCAAAATTCATTGGCTTACCTGTATCTTACCCTCTTCTGATGCAGATAAAGCTCTTACAGTTTTATCATTGCATAAGTAAGCTTTCCACTAAAGGGTAAGAACAATCTCTTTCACCACACCAGGCTGAGAGTCTACTACACATCCTCAAAAACTGAGCTAACCAGGTTATGAAGATGTCCCAAAAAGATGTTTTATGAAAATGGAGCTCCTTTTTCACTTACTGGAAATGAGGACAGGCTTTTTTATCTCTCAGTCTTCTGACAAGCAGTTTACACTTAGTCTTTCACTCAACTTCTTCCTCCTTTGATATCTGATTTCCTTTTATTTTCCATTAGGCACTTTCTTTTGTTTGTGATTGATATATCAGAAAACATAAGAAGCTAGTGGCACATTCAATTATCGTGGTTGAACTTATTTTTACTTTATACAATATAAAGATCAGAGGCTCATGAATCCCTTATTTCCTTTTAATTATATCTGATCCTCCTGTTCCTTTATCGGTTTGAATCAGCTTTATCAATTTCACACTAGCAATGAACAAAGCAGCAGAACATCTTTGAGATTAATGTAGTTATAAAAAAACTGTGATGTTAATGCTTTTGCCTACTAAATCCTAGTGCCCCCCACTGAAGGACTATCCCAACTATGGTTTAATATAACCAGCAATGATGTCTGCATTTTGATAAAATTCTAGGTATTTGATAATAAATCAATGCCTGAATAAACTCTAGATGTTTGGTATAAACTCGAGATATTTGACATCATTTTGGATCATTTTAGCTAAGGATTCTGAAATTTTAATGGCAATTGTACCTCTGTAAGAGGTAAACATTTAGCATGTTTTAAATTATTATCCTCCTTTGATTCTTTCTTATTCAAGGTTTCCCCAAACTTTGTCAGCTAGACATATTTTTGCTGCCTTTTAGAGCATGAGTTACTATAAATCATTCTTTCTTAGACGCAGGCATTGTTTTCACTTTCCAGAAATCCCAAAGAAGTTGCTGCCTGGGTAGCAACATCTACAGTGGCCTGTGGCTACAAGACTGTAGTGGCTGTGAATTCCTTTGCAAGCAAGATCGATCAACAACAGGGCTGGCACCAAGTACCTCAATGAGCACATTAACAGACCTTGCAGGGCTTATCAAGGAAGTGCTTCAAGATTATTCAGAGAGCAGTGGAAGTTGCACATCTTCTGGAAGGTTCATGAAAATTTTAAGAGCACTGTAAAAATGAGATTTTTTTTTAAACTACAGTGAAAATTAAAGTTTTGAAACTCACTAATCTCTCCCAGGTGTAATAGAAATCCAGCTTGAGAGACTACTGGTTTGTTTATGGATGTAGAGTGTCTGCTAACGAATATCTTACTGATTTAACAGTTTAATAAAACACAGCATAAAGCTTAATTTAACTTACATCTTTGGACAATTTAATTTCACACTGTTGGACTGTAATATCTACAGAAGGGATAATGATGGTAGGACTTAGTAATTCAGGTGGAATTACTCAGAGAGGAAGGTCTGGAAAAATAAAGCAAGCCAAATCAAGAGGGAGGCTTCCACACGATCCTTCTTTTACTGGCCTGTCCTACCTGCCGACTGTGCGTGTCAACAAATGGGCTGTGCCTAGACACTGTTTAAACACTAAAGCATGCAGAAAAGAATATGTGGTTTTCCAGAACTACAACTTTCCTATGCTTCCTAATTTCTAAGCATCATCATCATCTATGCTAATTACAATTTTTTAATGTTTTTCTTTACCATTCACATTTCATTATGTCTCCTACATGCTGTTGCTTGGCAGCCAGACACACAATGAGATTACAGCATATGAGAAAGCAGGGATATTTGCCTCTTGGCATTCACGAGTGAACCTTTCCTAGGACACAGGTGCTTCTTTTCAATATTTCTAAACTCTCCCGTGGGGAGAAGGAATAAGGTTCGTTTGCCCAAAGAAATAAATAACTCTTGTTACGTGCTGAATATATCTGTATGCATAGACATTGCTATTACATGGAAAGTCAAGGTAAGGAGAAGAAAATATTAAACATAACAAAGTTATCAGGCACCCAGATATTCAAAGTGATACAAGCCTTTTCTGTTTTCTAATAACTGACAAAATAATGTTCACAGCAAATCACAGAATCATAGAATCATAGAATCATTAGGGATTCGAGGGACCTCGAAAGATCATCTCGTCCAATCCCCCTGACACANTGCAATACTCCAGGTGTGGTCTCACCAGGGCAGGGTAGAGGGGGGAGAAGAACCTCTCTTGATCTGCTAACCACCCTCTTCAATGTTTGTTATGCTCTCATCAAAGTCATTCTTTCAGTCAGACCCACGTTGCTCATGCTCAAAATTGAGACTATATTGTTGGGGCAACAGGTAAACCTCGATAAACCTTTGTCACCAGCATCTTGTAGTGCATTCAGAATAGGTTTGTGAATTCTCTAAGACACAAATCTGGTTTTGGTGTCTTGCTGTCTTTCAGGTAGATTAAATGACTACGATAATCATGGATTTTTTGAGACAGCTGTTCTTGCACTTACAGTTCAGCAGGCAGAAACTGAAATGTTTATGAACACAATCCTAGAACTAGTCATTATGTAAATTTTATGCCTTTTACATGACAATCCACCTGCAAGATGCCCAGTCACCAGTGGAGGTAGGTTGCTTCTTAAAAATAAAACAGTGTACATACATTTTTCTTTTGTTTTAGAGATTTGTTTCCTGGATTCAGAGGCTGCAAAACAAGATGGCATGCTGTGACGCAGCATGGGAGGAAACAATGCATCAGCAGTGAGAAATAAAACAGCTCCGCAACTCGCTGTGTCTGTAAAGACGGTGGCCGTTCAGTACACCGAGATGCTCTGTTTGCTTCCAGACTTCCTTGAGAAGAAGGATTTTTAATTATTTTTATTTGCTTTGCCATTCTTTTTTACTTACATCTGTAGAGGAGCCTCTTTGTGGCAAGAACACAGGAGAAGACATTTCCTGTAGCAAAACTATAGACAGCAGAGATTAAAAGTCCAATATAATCAATGATCTCTGCAGATGCTGCGATGTCTTTTGATGCAATGATTTCTTCTGTGCTGTTCTGCTGCACTTTATCAAGTTTAACTTCAAATTGTTCAAATTAAGCCTTTCAAATATGAAGTCTTTTCTAACTAAAACATATTCCTAGTGAGGTAATTTTAAAGATATTTTAATGATTTTTTTTCCCACTGAACTTGCTCATAATATATCATTCCTTTATTTCAAATATTTTAATTAAGAAACACTAATTTCCATAATAAAATAAGACTGTTTGGCTGTATCATTGAATCAGTGATGTTAAACAGAAGAGCTCTGAAATTTCCTTTATGAGGCATGTGTACGTGTGCATTTAAATTAATTTAAATATATTTAGCATTTCATTGATGGAGAAGCAAAACCACAGACATTCTAAAAAATCTCTTTATGATATTAAAATGTGTATAAATATATTTCATGGGAAACTGGGGAAATAAAATTAAAGAGTGGGTCCACTGTGTTTACAGTAATAAAGACTAACTTGTAAAAAGAATTAAGATTTTGTTGTGCAGCAGCCATGGAAAAAGGAAAACAAAATAGCCTCAAAATAAAGGAATCACATATTTTAAAAGCACCCAATAAAAAAACTTTTAAAAGATCTTGTGAAATTTCTTGTAAAATTAAAAGCTGTTCTTTTTGTCTGTAAGTTTGCAAATAGAGAAAACAGTAAGGATATAAAATACTGAGCTAGTCTGCAAGATTGGCACCTTGAATAAGAGTTTAAGAAACCATGAGAACCATCTTGTTGCCATGTCCAGTCATTGACACAATGTGGTGACTGATTTATCTGATTAGTTGGAAGAACAAATATCCACACATTCTTCTACGGAACGGTTCCACTCTGCATCTGCTCTGGTAGGTACCTGGATGAAAAGGAGGGAAGGCAAGGCAGAGTTCTAGCCTGTCTGGACAGAAGCAGAAGCCAGAGCAGAGCAGCAGACATAGCCACGTGACTACTAACACACCTCCAGGAAACAGACACGATGGAGGAAACACTGGTTCTCATCAGAATTGAATAATTGCTAAAAGACATGAAGTCATGAGGGAAATAATGGGAATTCAAAGCTGTGTGCAATATGCTGACTGCTTTTGCTCTCTCTCAGTCCGTTTTGTCATGTATTTCCATGAAGCTATATGGCCAAACCTGATTTTCTTACCTGTTCAGTTAATAACAAAAATATTAAACTATTCCTAAGATTAGTGCTGGGAGGTTTGAGGGTGTTTGAGCAGAAACTCATGGCACATGAATTGAATCACTCTCATTCTCCATCCTTGTCCAAATTCTGTGTATTCACCTGAAGGAGTTTCAAGCTGGTTCAGGTTCACAACAAGAAATTACTGTCCATATCTTAGGTCATAAAATCATACATTTGCTCTTCTAATCATAATTAGGAAAATTAACACCCGTGGACTAGTAATACTGAGCAGATTCTAAGCCTCACTGCCACTTCTCACTAGAAGAGGGAACTGCTATGTCAGTCCTGACAGACTTCTTGTATCTTTAAGTGGCAATAAACTAGCCTTCTGTTTGTTTGTCTTCTTTCAAGGGCAAAGTTTCTTGAGTAATTTTAGTAGATAAACTTTGACATGATTCTGCTTTAGTTTTAATGTTACAAGGGTTTATTAGTCTTTCTGTTACTCTTATATATGCTATTGGAAATTATTTGGAAACTGTTTAAAAACCCTCAATCCATTATTTTTAAGTACTCTATTCATAGAGAGTTTTCAGCTGTTTTTTCTGTTACTGTTTTCTTAATGTGACATTGTTGCTCCTCATTGATTTTTTTAATCTGCATTCCCCTTTGAAACAAATCTAGTTTGGATCCCATTTTAAGTTTAATCAATGTTATTTTTCATTAAATATATCTCCACTATAGTCCTAAAATTAACTTTCTATAGACATTCATGTTATCAGATTTAGCCAGGAAAGTTACAATCAATGCAGGGTACTCACATGACTAGGAAATAAAATTTTAAGAACCCACACTTATTTCTTACTGTTTGTTTCTGTATCTCCCTAAAGAATATCCCTACCTTTAAAATAATCATAATTTCTCAGTTTAACAGAAGAAAACTGTTTATGACTCCTAAGATTTATACATATAATTCAAATGGACCCTTTTAAAGTCATTTCATCAGGAGTCCTCCTTCCTCCATCATTCCTAGAGATGAATGCTCTTGCTTGCAGTTCACTGCCGACTCGCTGGCATTATCCGTTCCTGCCGTTATTGTGCATCTGCAATATTATTGACCGTGACCCTGACACTCCTGGCAGAGAGAGAACTAGAGATGGGCAAATCAAAGTTTTATAAAATAATAAAGTCAGGCAGCATCTAACAGCTTGTCTCCACGGCAGAAGGGCCGTTTATTTCACTGGTTTTCGGAGATGAAAGTGAGTTTTAGCAACAGACTTGTAGTACAAGAAGGTAGAAAGAAAACAGAAACTAGAAGATTACCCTGCTCCAAAGATGTGTCAAGGATAAAGAACAAGTGAATGCAAGTGTTATTTTGCCATATATCAACAGAGGGCAAGGAATCACACAAACAGAAAGTGGAGCATCACATTATTATTTTGTGTTAGTCTGCTACTTTTCCAGCTCAATAGGGAGCAAAATGTGTGCAGAAAGACTCGCTGTCTGTCCCTGTCTTCTGCTCTAGCAAGCCCCATCTCAGTTACAAGAAAGAACAGGTAGAAAAATTCAAATTGCTCCTTTGCAACTTGAGAACAACTAAATTAAGAGAATTGATAAATTAAACTGCTCCAGTTTAGCCAGGTCTACATCACATTACACCCGTGTAGTAAGTCCTGCAAAGGTGTAAATGTGTAGTCTAAAAGATATAGTGTGGGTCAGAGACCTCAACTATATTTTAGCTAAGAACTTTGAGCTAAAGTGTCAGACACAAAAGCAGGGTTTAACAACACCACTTACAAATCTGCAGGTAGCGAAACTACTTACTCAGTCTGAAGGAAAACAGGCAACAAGACAATTTAATTCATTCCCCCCACAAATATCAGAAAAAACCAACCCCACAAAGTGTAGACACACATAGTTTTGACACGATGCTCCTACAGTGACCTGAGACAAAACGTCCAGAACATCTTCATTGTGGATAGTTCCTGTTCCTCTCTTAAATCATGGCAGTTAACTAATTTTGATCTTGATCCTCACAAATCTTCAAAGTTCAGAATTCTTACAGTCTCTCCATGTCCAGGCTGGGCTTTCCAGTCATTATAAATTTTCTTCAACTTCAGAAGTGATAACATTTGCTATGAAACTCTGAACAGTTCAAGATGGAGAAGAGCAAAGAAGATGGCAGAAATCACTGGAAATACAAAAATTAATTTACAGATTCTGCTTCACTTTTAAAGCATAACAATATTTTAAATTATGATTTTTACAATCTGAAACTTTTCTAAACCTTTTGCATATGTCCAGCTTTCGTGCTAACCATCAATGTCAATTACTGCTCTAGGAGAGAGTACCTCAGTAGAAGCATGCTGTGCTCTGTATGAAATCCAAGCTCTCAGCCTAAGTTACTCTGTGTGTAGTATACAATATGCCTGTTTTGACAGCACAAAAACATTCCTGTGAGTTTAATCCCTTGCAAGCTTATCTGCTAAAAGATAGAGAGTAATAAGAATTATAAAATAGTGCAGGGTGGATTTTACATATAGTCATGTGCTACTTGAGCCCTCCAAGTGCAGCTGCAATATAAAAGGATGGGAACAGAGTTAGCAGAAATCAGTTGATACTATTATGGGTTTGGATGATTAATAAAGAGTTGAGCATATTGTAAATCTACCCCAATTTCCTGTCTACCTAATTCAAGAAAGCCCAACAAATCTGATTACTATAAATACCAATGAAGGAAATCTTTATTTGCAATATAAACAGGGAAAATATATCTAGAAAGAAAGCAGAAATGTCAAATACAGGCCACATATAAGAAACTATTTCCTGATCTTGAGGATGCTTTAGAATGTTTTCTTTCTGAGGAAAGCAGTAGGAGCAATTAAAATGAAAAGGACAACATACAGGAAAAAATGTCTAAGACATGTCATGTACTGTGAATGAGAAAAATACATGGGTCTGTGTGAGGGAAGATGTTGCCACTGGTATTTTTTTCTATCTCCATGTTCCACAATCTTGCCTAAAGTAAAGCAACACAATCTTCATCAATCGAGATGTGTATTGAAGTGGAAGCTAATGTGTACAGGATCTGTATTAGGCATGGTGTATGACCTGTGGCACCCTGTAATTCAGCTAATTGGTAGAGGAAATTGCTCTCTTCTTGGAAAAATGTGAGATCTTTGGATTAATTCCAATACAAAGAAAAAAATTATAATTAAAAAAAATTGCAAAACTAACTACGCTTTGCTAGAGATGGTGCCTGGAGATCATTTCCACCACACTCTCATTATTCTCCAATAGTTATTTAATCCTCTCTTTTACCTCAGTGTGGAGGTTTCTGTCACATTGATAGAGTGAGATCTCCTGTAACTTCTAAAGGATGGTTTAGGAGATGTGCAGAAGTCATGCTGTTTGCATGCTCATTCCTATAGCTCAGAGGTGACAGATATGGATTTCTCCCTTACACCTGTTATGCCCATAAACTATAATAATTCTGGAGATAAAAACAAGGAAACTGATTTGGGATGTCAGAAGCTGAAGAATTGCCTTTTAGTTTGAGTTATATTATTTTTCAAGGGATTGGTTTTTTTCTTTAAAACTTTAAAGAGATGGATTCTTCATTTGAAAATGCACTTTCTCAGAGGAAGGTGGATGTTTAAATATTCATGAGAAGCCCTTATCTGTAGTTTTGTGTTCTTGTTCAGGCTTGCCATTGGTAGAAAATGTTGAAAATCTGTGCTCAAAATTTCAGCTGCACATTGTCTACATCCCATGCTAGTTGCTGAAGCAAAATAGTCTAGGGGCAAACTAGCAAGAAAGAATGCTTCTCCCCAGTGCTCTACAACTAGAGATACTGATTCACTAATAAAAGCAGGATATTAAGAGTCTAGGGTTCCCTTTTAGGTTTACCCATTAGGCATTATTCAAATTACTAAGTGAATTTCTCAGAGGAAGAGGTCACAAAGAAGAGAAGATCCTATTTTCTTTTGGATTTAATTATCTCTATTATTCTGTGTTAGGTTGACCCTGGCTGGATGCCAGGCACCCACCAAAGGTGCTCTACCACTCCCCTCATCAGCTGGACAGGGGAAAGAATATATAACCAAAAGCTCATGGGTCAAGATGAGGACAAGGAGATTGCTCAGTAATTACAGTCACAGACAAAACAGATTCAACCTGGGTAAATTAATTAATTAACAAGCAAATCAAAGTAAGATAATAGAAATTACAACCAAATCTTAGAGCACTTTTCCAACATCCCTCCATTGTTCGTGGGCTCAGTTCCACTCATGGCTTTCTCTACATCCTCCCGTCCAATGGCACAAGGGAATGAGGAGTAGGGGTTACGGTCAGTTCATCATATGTTTTCCTCTGCTGCTCCTTCCTCCTCCTTGTGGGGAGGAATCTTTACACTCTTCCCCCGTTTCAGTGCCAGGCTGGCACTCTGTTAACTGTTTCACAGACAAAACAGCATTGGTGGAATGTCTTGTGGCCCTTAAACTTAAGTTTATAGACTGGGTTTTTCCAATAGATGGGACACCTCAACATTATGCAGTCACACTGAAGCCATTCTGAAATCAACTACCATAAAGGAAAAATCATATGTTTGCTAAGAAGAAATAGATTAAAGTGCAAACAAAACATCTACAGATATAGACATTCCAAAAGGAAACAAACAAACCTGTTTCAATTAGCATTTAGATTAGGTATAAATTTTCTTTTACCTTCTGTGGCTCAGCAGTTATAGCTCCTAACTGCGCATCTGTGTTGTCACAAGATCCCTACACCCTTATTTGAAACACTAGTGAATTATTTTCTTTTATACACCATATGCCTTTCTTTAGAATTTGTTCACATTCACAACTTTTTTCTTTTCTTTCTCACCGAGGTGTTTCTCAGGGTACAATTTCAGGTTATGCTCTGTCAGATTTAACTAGTGTCTGTGATTCTGGAAAAATTTAACTTTCTTTTTCCTCTTTGACCTGACGCAATGAATTTCTGCCCCTCCCTCATACTGAATTCATAGAGTCATAGAATCATTAGGGATTGGAAGGGACCTCGAGAGATCATCCAGTCCAATCCCCCTGGTACAGCAGGATCACCCAGACCAAGTCATACAGTCAGTCTGGGTTAGAAGGGACCACAGGATCATCCAGTTGTACAGACAGAAGCAGGGCTGGCTTAACGAGCTGCACTCACCAGAACCCTGTTATTTTTTCACAGGATCTCCAAGCTCATCAGTTCATCAGGCAACCACACAGTCTCTAGGTTTGACCAAAGCAGCAGGCAAAATTGTGTGGTGGGAGTGGAACTGCATAACATCAAACTGCACCTTTATTTATTAAGCCAGTCAGAAAGAAGTTGTGATCTTCTTGTTGCTCAGCCTGCAGCTTAGAAAATGCTAGTCTTGTGTTGCTGGTCATAACCCTCTGAAGGCTCTAGCTACCTAGACAAACTAAAGTACAAGCCTACAGATCAATATTTCTCTTTCTTTTGTTCTCTGTTGAGCTAGCTCTCCAGTGTTCCCAATCTGTGCTCACAAGGCTTGCCAGACTCAGTGCAAAGTATTTACCAGACTGCTCTTTAAGATGGTTGAACTCAGGCTGGCCAAACCTGACCTGTGAAAAATGGCTTCTCTCTTTCATTACCATGTAGAATTGCAGCAGAGAAAATTCTTAGTTACATCAGAGGTTTCACTGGAATGAAGCAGCAAAAAAACTCAGAGGCAGATGCTGCTTTGATCTGAAAGTCATTGGACATTGACTTCTTGACATTAGTTATTGCCTTCTGATGTTTGAGTCACAAGTGGTGTCTTAAAACAGCCTAACAGAAACATCTAAACAAACTGCCTCCTGGTTTCCAAAACATTTGTCATGTTGACCAAAATGGCTCTTGAAATTCAACCTCAGTTCACACATAGTTTCCCCTTCCCCTGTATTTTGGGAAAAAACCCAAACCTTTAAAAAATGTAACATTTGTCCTCCTCTCCTCCCAGAGGCCCACAATCTGTATTTTACACCATTTGTAAAGAACTTCTCTAGAAGAGCATCTTCATGTCCACAGCAGGTTAAAGGAAGGATTCTCAGAAACACTCTGCTTCTGGAAGGCTTTTGCTTTGAGTTCAAGAGGATAGAATTCATATTGCCCTCGACTGGTGACTTCAACGTGGATTATCTAGATTTTATTTTGCATCTATTATAATGTTGGCTAGTTTAACTTTTTGTAAAAGACTGACTGCATGAATGCCTGATGTGCAGACAAAAAGAGGAGCCATATCAGTTTAATATGTTGTACTTGCCTGTATCCAGCAGTGGAACTAGGAAGCTAGGAGTTGGCTCGTGGACAATATAAAGCACAGAACACAGGGCAAGGGGATAAGCAAGCCAACTGAAGTCCATAAAGGTACAAGCCCACTCCTTTGCTCCTCTCTTAAAAAATCCTATCTAATTTGACTCATATAAAATAAAAAACACAATTGGATACCCAGCAGTGTCTGTAAAACTTTGCAAGTGGTTGAAATGTTTTTGCTCACTTAAGGAAGAGACATTCCAAGTGTAAGGACAAATGCTTTTCTTGGTAGAAAGCTTTAGCACTTTGGAAACTCTTCAGCTTTTTCAGAGAACCTGCAAAAACATTAACACAGGGAGTGTTGACTCCTGTGAAGCAGGCAAATATTTTTATCATGCTTTTATACATGAGCGACTTGTGAGACAGAGGCTGTGGCTTGCCCAGGCCCAAGACCACACAGCAAGCTGATGGAAGAGCCAGCACTAGGATTCAAGCATTCCTGGATCCCAGCCTAGTGCTCAATCCTCTAGACAGCCTGTCTGCAGTCCTTTGCTCTTGCTCTGTGAAGCTACCCAGTTTTTGCCTTATGAATATCTGACTGTGAAAAATTATGCTTTTTGCAGGAGTTTATGGGATTGCTCCAGGGCAAGGCTTTGCTGTTGCTGCCGGAAAATACAGATTACTCCAGCAAAAATGGGGGGGAAGGGAGGGAAACAGTCTGGAATAAAATTGTAAACCAACTGCCTTACAACCAGACATTAAGCAAATAACATAAAAGTTCCAGCCAAAACTGATCTTCAGTTTTACTGACTCCAGAAGAAACTGTGAGGAGGGTCTTTTACTGTCGTCACCTTTATGGACATATTTGCACCTTTCACTGCAAAATAGTGAAATCACATAGTCTCAACTCACACAAAAGTTCAGTTAAACAAAAACTCGCATTAAACAACTGGTGGTAACTGATGAGAAGCATCACGGCTGCCTCTGCAAAGTGCAGCTGCAGCCTGAGGAAGGAGGACAAACCAGACCTCCCTGTGGGCGTGAAGGAAGTGCACAGCTGCTCTACAGCAATGCTGCCACGGGACTAGAAGGCATCTCTGCCCATGTTGGAGCTATAGCAATAAAAATAGGACTTGAGTATCCTTATCTTGCTTAGTAAATTCATATCTGCTCTTAGGAGAAATGCTACAGCAGGGAAACATTATAGGAGAGAAAATAATTCATTGACAGGGAAAGCCTGGCAAATGTAAATTCTGAAGGAATTTGGCTACCAAGCACGAAGGAGTGTTGCAGCTTCAGTTACCGAAGCAAGTTCTTGCCCAGTGCTGGTGGGTTAACTACGTTAGGGCGTGATTTTTGCAGGAGCTCAGAAGGCAATACTGCTTTGTGAATATTTAGTATTGATTCTACTGTCACTTTTCAGCTTTACAACTCTTGCTCCCTGTAACACAGTTCTGGTTGATCCTGGAAAAATAACGTCAGGTATCATCACAAATCCTGTGTCTGATAAATGGCCAGCTCCTTGCAATGTGTTAATCCAGCTTGCTGCAGTCCTGATCTCATATGTGCTTACTGACAGAGACAGCCCAGGAAAGCAGAAATTCTTGGGAAGGCTGCTTGTGACACGAGGTGCAGATAAACAACGTCCATTGTAAAGAAAAGTGTAATTCTTCACTGAGCTAGGGAGAAAAGTGGGACCCTCCATGCAGCCTGTAGCTCTCTTCTGGAGCATTGCCCTGGGCAGACGTAGAGCAATAGCATTCCTTCCAACTGCTTCAAAAAGGTTTAATAAACAGTACTCCATTATGTTGGCATCCTACCTCCAGATGATACAGATAGTGCCTTACAGCCTGCAGTGTGATATTTTAGAACTAGATCTGAATTCCTGCCTCAGTAATAAGCTGCAAACTCTGCTGAACTTGATCTCTTTTCATCTGAGTCTGCCTTTCTCTTTTCTATTTCTGTTGAGTCTTATTTATGACAGATTAGCATTGACTCTTGTTCTACGTCATGGTTGTGCCAACCCAAGGAAATTACACCGAGCTGTGGCACTAGCCCGTGACTATCCACACTGTGTGCATGTTGGTGTGCTCCTTGGCACCTCTTTTAATTTCTGAGCACTCGCCCAGTCACTTGCAGGCATGCTTTGGGGTATATCACACAGGTCAAGATACTCTTCAGAAAGCAGTGGAAGCTAGGAGGGAAAAGGGGAAACACGTAACTGTGAGCATACCAGCCATTTAGAGGCAGACAACAGGCTCTGGCCTTTTATTTTTTAATAAAAGTATCAAAGGAGCAAAGCAAACTTCAGGAAGGGCTTTATTTCAGTCTGATTTTTTGTCTCTTTGTGTCTGCACTTTATTGGGATGTTTTGTTTTCTTTTAATATAAAGCATTTACTGATTCTGTAGCTAGATAACTCGAAGATTTAGGCTTTACATAACAAACAGTAATGAAGCCTGTGATGACCCTAAGTCCCAGTAGGAGTTGATTTCAGATTTTTAGGACAATCTTGTGAACGCTACAGTTCCTGCATAGTTTAGCATTGTGCTTTAGTAGAAAGATCTCCTCCTGTCCTTGAGCAATAAAAGCCTTGTACTTTATTGTATATTGCTGATTTTACTTGAGACATAAAGGTGCTGTTGAAGATGCTGACATCTTCTCAATGTGTTACAAAATCATTTCAGTAAGTTATGCCTTCAAGAACACTAACAGCTTTGAGGATTAGGATGGAAATGCTGTACTTCTTAGAAATTATTAGCCTTTCATTTAATATCTCAAATGTGCTCTAAGAAATTTTAGTCAAAACTTGCATTATCTCAGCTCATACTGAGTCAGAGAAAGATCGAGAAGATTTCTGAAATTAATACAAATTTACTTAAAATATCACATGTGGGGAATGATGATTTCTTCAGAAGTAAGGAAAGACAGGGTGACTCGAGCTAGCATCAGTGTGGAGGTCGACGGGTTGCACTGAGCATCCCTGTTTCTTGTGGTCATGTAGAGGTGTGCTGCAAGAGAGGTCCATGGGGAAGACCACCCTGGCTAAACAGAGATCTTTGGCTGGAGCTGAGGAAGAAATTGAAAGTTTATGGCCTATGGAGGAAGGAGCAGTCCACTCAGGAAGTCTGTGAAGATCTCGTGAGTCTATGTAGGGATAAAAATTAGAAGATCCAAAGCCCAACCAGGCTTTAATCTAGCTTCCTCCATAGAAGACAATAAAAGCTCTTTCTACAAATATATTAACAACAAATGGAGGGCTAGGGAGAATCTCCATCCTGTACTGGAGAAACATTGATAGAGAAGAAAAGCCTGAGGCACTGAATGATTTCTTTGTTTCAGTTTTTCATAGAAGGGCAATGAAGCTAGTGAGGGGTCTAGAGAACAAGTGATGTGAGGAGCAGCTGAGAGAACTGGGGTTGTTTAGGCTGGACAAAAGGAGACTGAGGGGAGACTTCATCACTCTTTACAACTCCCTGAAAAGAGTTTGTAGCAAGTTGAGGGTCAGCCTCTTATCTCAAGTAACAAGACATAGAACAAGAGGAAACAGCCTCGGATTGCACCAGGCAGGGTTCAGGTTAGATATTAGTAAAATATTTTTCACCAAACAGGCTACCCAAGGGAGTGGTGGAGTCACCATCCCTGGAGGTATTTAAAAGACATGTAGAATTAGTCCTAAGGAACATGATCTAGGGGTGATTTAGTGGTGCTGACTAAACTTTATGAACAGCTTTTCCAGCTGAAACAATCTATGATTCTATGTGGTGTTCTAAGAGCAGTAGCCAACTTTCACAGGCTTGTGTGCTGTCTGGTTACCAAGAAGGCTATAAGCGTTTAAGCATTATAAACATTTAAGCATTATAAAGGCTCACACCTTTTAGTGAAGTCAGTGATTTAGAAAATTAAAAAAATTCCCATCTCTGAGTCCAACTATCCCTGCTTTCCAGTGGGCTGTTAGCATTTGATTTCTGTGTGTTTTCAATTGATATGAATATTGGTGAGAGACAAAGAAAGGAAATTCAAATCGCCCGTTGCTCCTTTTCCAGCATGGCCATGCCTCAAATTATTTGGCCCTCATACAGTATTTATGAATCCTATTTGGAAACACTTATTCTGCAAAAAAAGGATAGATTTCACCAAATTCCACACTCAAACAAAGGTCTCCATGACAATTTAAGGGGCAATGGCATTTGCAGGCATCAACAACACTCAGAAGCATTCAAGAAAGTCATTTTTTTAAAGCCAAATATACACTGGTGGCTTAGAAAGGTTAGAATTTCATGAGATTCAATATCAAAAACTGATGTGACCTACATAAAAGAACCACTCTGATTTCTTAATTAAACCAAGCTGTAACTGCACACTTGGTTAACAGCTGCCAAAGAAATTATGCAATAAATCTTCTGACTGTCCTCCAAGAATGTGGAGACGAAGGCAGTGATGAAGAGGACAGTGCTGAGGAAGAACAAGAGGTTATGTTCAGCGTTATCCTCTGTATTGTCCACTTGAAGAGTGAGGCTTCCAGCACACAAGCCAATCAACTGGTCACATCTTTAACACTAAATTGGGGGAAGAGCCCAAATGTTTTAACAGCTGCTTTACTCTCTTCCCCCCCCCCCCCTCCCCTTTACCTAGTTTGCTTCAGCATCTGATTTCTTTCTGAAGGGGTGGGCTCAGTGCCTGCCAGGATCCCAGCAGGGAATGTTTACTCTGAGACACACAGACTTGTTTCCTTTTCTTCTCAAGCGATTTGTTTTGTTTTGGTGGGTTTTCTTAGCGAGGGAAGGTAGGAAATTCTCTCAACAAAGGTTCTGTTAAAGCAAACACACCTTAAGAAAATGTGTTAATTTGAAGGTGGTTTTTTTGTTGTCTGAAAAAAGCGATACAAGAAATAAATCGAGGTAAGCCACATCACAGTTGCTGCACAGCTGTAGAAGGCTCTGCTTCGCAAAATGCTGGTCATTTGCAGTGTCTCAGGCAAGGACTTAAACTATGCTGCGGATTTCCTGTGATTTCAGCCCTTGCCTGCTCTCCACCAGAACAGCGACATCGCTGCCAGACTCTAGCAGAGCCAGGCAAAGCCACTCCGTGCTGTGATTTCCACCAGCAGAGCTTACTCCAGCTCCATCACGATTTCTGTTATTAAAATGGTTTGCTCTATGTCCCCCAGATGCGGCTGCACTTGTGGTGAATTCACTGAATGGGCAAACCCTCCCGTGCCAAAATCTAAAGCCCTGAATATGGTAAAAAAAAAAACAGTAGACAATGCCATGGGCCCTATCAATGTTTCTGTTTTCTTCTCATCCCATAAATAGATCTTCAGTCATATTTGAGAGATTTCAAGCCGCGGCACACGGGGATCAGATATGTTTAAGTCACTGATGATAAATGAACAGCAGCACGAGAACAATGTCCTTTATTCCTTCGCCCCATCTACACACAGACCCACTACTCACAGCCACAAGAGAGCAAAAATACTCTTTAAAGACAAAAAGAAGATTGTCAGCTTAATGCAGTTACCCAAGACAGCATGCTGGAAATAAAAACCCAAACAACAACAAGGAAACCTGTCTGACAGTAAGATTTATTAGCCAGGTGGTGATTCCAGTGTAATTTTGTCTTGTCACTTTGAGAGGGCAGAACAACATGTTCATGTGTGGTCCCAGTGTTTAGGGAGTGGTCAAATCTTGAGCTCTGGGAAGGGTTAGTCCTGCTAATTTTGCTAAGCAGTCAGTGTTTTGTGCCACAAGAAATATTATGAACTCACATTTACTGCTCTCAGTGACTGCCAGTCCTCACTGCAGTCGCCATTAGTACAGAGCAATTTTGTTTGCAATACCCACTGTCAGAGATGAAAACAGATATTTGCCAGGTTTTTGGAATGATAAGTCTCTGATAGTATTTACCCCATCTGTCTCCAGACAGTGGCCCTTCAAGTCTAAATTATCATTAGAAAATATGTTTTGTTTCAGTCATCTGCTTACAGAGAGCCACTTGCTTGGCTCTGCTGGATGGAATTTGAGAAATGGCAAGCCAAATGGATTTGTGACTTGTTTGTTGGAGGTGGCTACAACAAGGATGGAGGCAACAAATGGGACAGCAGTTATTTGACAATTGCACTCTCTTCCTTACTTCCACAGGATCAGCAAAGTGTTGGCTTTGATCTAAAAAGCTCCTAGATGTTGCCAAACAGGATTTTGGAGAGGCATCCATTCATCCCATGAACTGGGATTAGTAGACTGTAATCTCAGATTAGAATGTCAGGTTAGTCTTCGCTTCCCTAGGTACTGTGTAATGGATTCAGTTTGTTGCTTGTAGGCTGTCAGTGCAGCCAGATATAAATCCATGCTGCTGACACGAAGGGCAGTCTTGTCCTTGTTGTTACCTCTGCTGGCCCATTCCTGTCCTTCTCTGTCATCTTTCTTCCTGAGCTGTGACTAGGAGGCTGTCACACTGTTAAAAAAACATTCATCCAAAACCTGAGCCTAACAATTCCTAGTGCACATTTACAGAAGGAGGTGAGGCTGCTTTCTGTGTGGTAACGTTGCCCAGGGTTAGAATCATGAAAGCTGTAAGGGGCCTCAAGAGGTCTTACTGGATCAACCCCTATCTATGTGCGTTAGACAACCTCCAACCTGTACTTGTCCCACAAGTTCTTCCCTGTTCAAAAGAAGCAGATCCAACAGGTCATCTTCCCTTGTTGGCTGTCTCACCAGTTGTGTCAGGAAGGTCTCTTCCACATACTCCAGGAACCTCTGGGACTGTTCTCTCTCTGTTGTATTGTATTTCCAACACACATTGAGGAAATTGAAGTCCCCCATTTTTTGAGCACAAGGGGTAGCAATTTCTGCTTATAAAAACTTTCATCTGCTTCTTTATCTTGGTTAGGTGGTCTGTAAGAGATTCCCACCACAAAATCACTCCTGCTGGCCTTGCTCCTGGTTCTTACCCATAAGGATTCAACCCTACCCTCACCCTCATTGATTTCTATGCTTTCATGTGTCTCCCTAACATAGAGGGTATGAAAACAGGGCAGGAGACAAGTGCCCCTCACAGGGGTCTGTCCCAGGGAACAGACACCCGCCTACCACAAGTGCTGAGGCCCATGTGAGAGGCAGGAATAGTCATGGGGACAAGAAATAGGGTTTCCCTGGGTGTCTGGTTAAGGCCAGACAGGGTGCCCTCAGCTCCCTTCCTAGCATACAGAGAGTCTTATAAAACTCAGAGACAAAGAAGGTAAAAGGACACACTGGAGTCTGGAAATAGCTCAGAGTTGTAATGAAGGCAGCATCTGTGGAACTGTAATTGTTCAAGAGGCAATTAAATATATCCCTAATTAGAATATTATATGGAAATAACAGCTAATGCACATGGTTTGATGAGGATATCAAAGATGACTTTTACTAATTGCTTGCCTTTATCTTCTCAAGGAAGTGGAGTTGTCAATGAAAGCAGAAAGAACTAAGCTGCTCCCTAAGGAGAGGCTTGATGAGAGAAGCAAGGGCTGCACAGTGGGGCAGCAAGGCAGGGCTCTGCAGTATGGTATGGTGTGGTATGGTATGGTGTGGTATGGTATGGTGTGGTATGGTATGGTGTGGTATGGTATGGTATGGTATGGTATGGTATGGTATGGTATGGTATGGTATGGTATGGTATGGTGTGGTGTGGTGTGGTGTGGTATGGTATGGTATGGTATGGCATGGTACAGTACAGTACGGTATGGTATGGTATGGTATGGTATGGTATGGTATGGTATGGTATGGTATGGTATGGTATGGTATGGTATGGTGTGGTGTGGTGTGGTGTGGTATGGTATGGTATGGCATGGCATGGTACAGTACAGTACGGTATGGTATGGTACAGTATGGTATGGTAGATGTTGGAAACTGGTTGGACTAAATGTTCTGCCCAGAATAGATCTCACCAGAACATGTTCAGGCAGGTTTTGAATATCGCCAGAGACAGAGACTGGGCAGCATATTCCAATGCTCTATCACCTTCAAAGTAAGGAATATTGTCCTTACACTTAGGTGGAACCTCTTGTGTTCAATTGCATTGTCCATTGCCCCTTGTTCAGTTACTGTCACCTTCTTGCCACTTTAATTTACTGTGGGATTTACATCCTAACATCTTTCAAAAGGATAGCTGCTTAACATGTAAGGACAGAAATAAAAAAACTCCCCAACTTTACTCTGTCCCTCAAGTGCTCTTTATGTACTCTTGTTGCCTAAGTTAACAGTTCTATCTAAACATCTCCCAACATTTGCACTAATAGTCTCTCACTTCTGTTTCTTTTTAGCCTAGAGAAGATTTGTAATCTTTTCTGTGTGGGAGGTGTGTGACTAAGAATCACAGAATGTTACAGGTTGGAAGGGACCTTGAAAGATCATCAAAGTCCAACCCCCTTTGCTGGAGCAGGGTAAGCCTACAGCACCTGGTGTAGGCTGTCTCCCATCCAAGTACAAACCAGGCCCTGTTTAGCTAATCCAGCGTCCCATCTGCTATGTCTCTTCACCCACTCCTCTGGGTATCGATAAAGATGCTTCAAACTGAACCTCTTGGATGGATAAAGTGAACTTCTGTGAATAGTGTACCAGGAAAATGAAGACAAGAGGGTAGCACAGGATGTCAACCCATCACGTCTCAAGTGACACACAACCATCACATGAGGAATTCTAGTCACAGGGAAGAAAATAAAGGCTGACTTGTTATAAATGAGCTTTTGATGGTTTTTTTTATATCAGACTGTGAAGTCTGAGCCTGAAGTGTAATATGCAAGCCACAGCAATCTGTACTTAGAGGAAGAGAACATAATGCATTTGGAAACTTTATTTCCTTATGAGGTTATGTGATTGAATTGAATTTTTGTAAGGCAAACAAACCAAAACAAATGAGAAAGAGTGTTGCTTAGACTTGAGTAAGGGAATAAATAATTTCAGGGTGATAACTATTATTTTCACTTTTCTCAAACCCTTGTTTCAATCTCTGACCAAAAAATTTCACTCTGCACAACTCCTGAGAAGCATTTACTCTATGAAGCAGAAGGAGGCAGGAGGAGCTACTCTCCCTGTAGATCTCCCTTTCACATCAGTTTCAAATAACAGGAGAAAGGCTGAAGCAGAGTGTACACTCAGAAGAATGCAGGCAGGAACGTGATAGCCAAAACTGCCAAACCTTTCACTGGAACAGGCAAGAAAACCTGTGCTGGGATCTAGAGGATAATTTACTCACCAGGATTGTGAAATGCAGTCCTCCTCATTGTCATTATGAGAGGCTATCCCGCACCCTGAATATTCATAGGCTCTCTCTAAGAGTTTTCATGTGTGTTTTTTGTTGTAAAAACACCTAACTACCATGAGAAGCTTGCTAAGATTTTGCTCCTTGGCATTCAAATTTCCAGTTCCATAGACAAACTATGGGAAATTATTTAGATCAGGTTAAGTTCTTAGTGTAAGTTATTCAGTCTTTTTAATAATTAGTAGAGGAATGGGATCCTCTAGGAGATATTTCATCTCATATTTGTATATGTTAAAATGAAAGGAGTAAATTACTTCAGGAGATTTGTCTCATCCTCTCTCCTCATCTCTTCCCATGAGGAAAAGTTTAGGTGGTAAGTTTGAATGAAACATATGACATCAGCCCAGGGGAACATCTTGTTTTCAGCAGCAGATAACAGAAGAGTGTGGGAATTTGTACAAAAAGAGACTGATTCCTTCTTTGCCTGGTAGAGTGATCCCTTCCTGTAGAATCATAGAATCATAGAATCATTAGGGATTGGAAGGGACCTCGAAAGATCATCTGACACAGCAGGATCACCCAGACCAAGAAACACAGGAACATATCCAGGTGGGTTTTAAACATCTCCAGTGAAGGAGACTCCACAACCCCCCTGGGCAGCCCCTTCCAGTGCTCTGTCACCCTCACTGGGAAGAAGTTCCTTCTCAGGTTGATGTGGAACCTCCTGCGTTCCACCTGACATCCATTGACTCTCATCCGATCACTAGATGACACTGACAAGAGCCCAGGTCCATCCTCCTGACACCCACCCTTCAAATATTTATAGACATTAATGAGGTCGCCCCTCAGTCTCCTCTTCTTCAAGCTAAAGAGACCCAACTCCCTCAGCCTTCCCTCGTAAGGGAGGTGCTGCACCTCCTTCATCATCCTCGCTGCCCTACACTGTACTCCTTCCAGCAGCTTCACATCCCTCTTGAACTGAGGAGCCCAGAACTGGACAAAATACTCCAGATGTAGTCTCACCAGGGCAGAGTAGAGGGGGAGGAGATCTGAACCCCAGCATGCTATTGGCCCTCTTGGCCAGAAGAATTTGGCAACCAGTGGTTTTGAGACTGACCCACAAGGAATACCTGATCATTCTTCCCAGTAAGTTTGGAAACCCATCCTAAATGTTTGTCTAACTCCTCCTTGAGCCCTTTTTCTTACATGGTTCATAAATCATAGCCTGCAAGAAGTTCACCAGTTAATTACACCTTGTGCTCTTTAAAGCACAAGACTAGATAACAAGGAATGAAACAAAACAAAGATTTGCTGTCATACACATCCAAGCTGTTCCTAAACATAAGTTTAAGTAGCTGGTTTCTAGATATTATAAGGAATTCCACGGCTTGTAGCAACCTTTTCTGACTTGAAGTCTGTGTCCCAGATCCCAGCGAACAGCTGGGTAATGGTAATGTTTTTAAACATCATGTTCTCCAGTTCAGGTGAAGCAGAACTTAGTTTTTATGCATGAGAGAAGCTCCTTTATGTCTAATGGCAGAGTTATTAAAAAAGAAAGCAATGAAAAAACTAAAACTCAAATAAAATTTTACAAACACCCCAAAAAGGCAGCTTTATCCCTGCTGCTGCTATAAATTTTGTCACTGCCACCAATACAAATTTGAGTGAGTGTGATCCACACAGTGACAACTATGCAATCCTTAGATGGATGAAGATTTATTACAATATAATATTAGCTTAGTGATCTTTTGGGATTCTATTAAATCATATGAGAATCACTTTTATGCTTATGACAATCCTTTGAAATCACTCTACAGCACTGTAATTTCATACTGAAGCGTTCGTATGATGCTTTGTAAATCATCTGTAACGTCTTTCCTTTATGTGTTATTGCACTACTAGACCTTTAGAAACTCTTCTTGTGATTGTAAATCTTGTAAGTTAGACTGCTGTAAACAGTTCATTTTCATAAACACTTTAACAACACACAAGCACAGGTTTCACTACCAAAAAGACACGTGGTCCTAGCCCTCGTAAGTGCTGGGGAAGATGGCAGTCAGCAGTTTTGCATAGCTCTACACAAGACTCTGCTGTCTTTTCCAGTGTAATTTATTACTTCTTTGAACATAATTTTAAGGTGGGAAAAAAGAACTAAAATAACTTGTAAGATTAAAAAGTAAAGTGTTTTATTAAATGTTTGAAAAATGTATTTGTAGATAATTTGTTTGGCATAACTTATATTATCTTAATGTATTTCTTTCCCATTAATTAAAAAAATCACGGTGTCTGCAAGGCTGGTCATACTTCTGCTCTGCAGAGATTGTCCACTTGAGCCAGTTCAGTATGATCACAAGAACTTTATCTAACATGTTTGTCAATTTAAGATATACAGTGTAGTATTCATTAAATCACCATCTCTTTAAATTAACTTATCAAAGAACAAAACTGTACAATAATAGTCCTGTTTTGAGAAAGGAAAGAGCTCTGTTGTTGCATTAACAGATATATTCTTAATTCTCCCCTGTTGATAAGGAGTATATGTATTCAGAACTCTTGTCATTAAGCTGATTAAAACCATTCAACCTGTACAGAAATGCTGTTTTAAAACAGCTGCTTCTTTGGTAAAATACTGAAAAGTATTAAAATGTCACTGAGATGTGGACACCTTTCTTCTTATATTCTTTTTGTTGTAACTGTGATCACCTTGTAATAAAGGAAAGTTTGTAATATTAAAAAGATCAACTATCACAGAATCATAGAATGTTTATTTATTCCTATTTGTAAGTGTTACTGTGAAGAAAAGCCACACTGGTGATAGACATCTAAAAGACTGTCTTGTGCCAGGGAGACTCTGCTGTTAGCATTTTCTGCCATAACTGATGCCACACACACACACACACACAAAAAGGAGAATCTCAATCCCAAGAGTACCACTGTATGCAAAGCTGTCGTAGCTGGTGTACTACTGTGACCAGTGTCTCTGAAAAAAAAAAATACTCAACCCTAGATCATCAGGATTGTGTTATTTCCTAAGATATGCATGGTATAATTTTATCTCTCCCATTTACTAACTGAAGAGCTGTGTATGCAAGTCTGCAGACATGGTGTCGGTGATCAGCATGTAGGTTTCAGTTTTGATTACTCGGAAAACTCTGAAGTCAGCTATATGCTGATTTTATAGCTCATCATATTCAATCTACATCAAAATGGAAAATTTTGGGTTAAAGCTGTGAATAAAGCAAAATTAAATTTGTGCACTGCAGTAGCCACCCTAGTCATATCTGCAATGACAAAGTCTGATTTTCCGCAACGTGGAAGCTGGTCTTTTGGCTATTTAACAGTTTGCAGCAATGGGAATAGTATGTTTAATAATATATTGGTGTAGAATGATACAATTTTAGTATTTAAGAGTCCTGTACAAAAAAAGATCCCTCTGTAACATGCTACCAAATCTGCTTTCTTGAAAACAATGCCTGCAAACACTTTAATTATTTTGCTCTCTCTTAAATCTTCTTTCAAGGAATCTTTACTGGATTAAGTATTCAACACCAAGAGATTAAAGCTGTATATCCCTGTAGCTACCACTGCACATATCTCCACATAATCACCAGGATTAGCTCTCTAAGGAAGTAGATCAAAGCTTTATTTCCTCGTGGATATCCAATAATAAAGGCTAAGGATAAACCAAACTCTCATCACTTTTGCATCTATCCTCCACTACTAGATCAAGACAAAATAAGAATGTGAATAAAGATTAAGTCAATGTAGAAAGCTGCAGTATTCTAAAAAATCTATAATAATAATCATCAGCAAAGTAATAGGAAGATGGTGAGTTACATAAAATCTTTAAGGTACATACAGGAAGGCAATTAATAAACTGCATAGATGCTTGAAGGTAACTGAATGAATATTCACAAGCAAATATGTACAGGTTTGTTGAACATGTGTCCATGAACTACACAGTCTTGCGCTTCATTATGATTTTTACTTTGGAAGCAATATTTCATGAAAACTATCTGTACCTGATCAAGAGCAGTTCTCATTCTAAGCAACAGCTCCAGGAAACTCCATTGTTAAATGCACACTAACCAGAAAACAACTTGAGTTCTCTGGGTGTTTTCCTGTGTGACTTGGTCTAGGTGATCCTGCTGTGTCAGGGGGATTAGAGTGGATGATCTTTCGAGGTTCCTTCCAATCCCTAATGATTCTATGGTTCTATGATTCACATTTCAAAAAGGCCAGTACATATTTAATTATTTTCCTGTACAGTTCCTGGACCAACAAAATGACCTGTATTTGTATTTAAAGTCATTACTTTCTCCAGTGAGGTACAAAAGCAGAAACACTACCTGGGGCCAAAAGCAAGGAAGACGGCTAAATTTTCCTTTCTTCTGCCTGTCTGATCAGAAAGTCAGCCCTCAGCAAGTTTGTGTTAGAAGAGAGATAGGACTGTTGCAGAAATATTAATGATACTTCCTAGTTTTTTAAATCTTACCATAAGTAAAGCAGTTGTGGGTTTTACTGCCAGTTGGCTAAGAGGTTTATGCACTCTCTGCCTTCAAGTGATGGCCGCTTTTGCACGTGAGGCCTACATGGGATTGCTGTGCTTCTGCTCTTCTTGGCTGTCCCGTGGTGGAAACATACCCGTTCTGTCAGCACAAACACTGAAAGCCAAGGCTGCTTGTGATCAGAGGGCTGGAGCAGCTTTCCTGTGAGGCCAGACTGTGAGAGTTGGGGCTGTTCAATCTGGAGAAGAGGAGGCTCCCAGGTGACCTTATTGTGGCTTCCAGTATCTGAAGGGGCCTACAAAAAGGCTGGAGAGGGACTTTTTAGGATGTCAGGTAGCCACAGGACTAGGGGGATGGAGCAAAACTGGAGATGGGGAGATTTAGAGTGGATGTGAGGAGGAAGTTCTTCACGGTGAGAGTGGTGAGAGCCTGGAATGGGTTGCCCAGGGAGGTGGTGGAGGCCCCATCCTTGAAGGTGTTTAAGACCAGGCTGGATGAGGCTCTGGCCGGCCTGGTCTAGGGTGGGGTGTCCCTGCCCGTGGTAGGCAGAGCTGGATGATCTTGTGGTCCCTTCTAACCCAGACTGACTGTATGACTTGGTCTGGGTGATCTTGCTGTACCAGGGGGATTGGACTGGATGATCTTTCAAGATCCCGTCCAATCCCTAATGATTTGACTTTGATAAATCAGTTAGTGACTCCGATCCTCATTTTACCCACAAGTGTCTCAGAGAAGTGTTGTGAAGATCAAAGTATTCGAGGTCCCTGAAGGACAGTGCTATAGACACATATTTCAGTATTGTCTTCTGTCAAAAAGGAGCCATAAGAAATTCAGTATTTTTGGAAAAGTGCAGAACCTAAAACACTTTCGCGTTCTGCTGTTCCTCAAGGAAGTCACTTGTAACCTAGGAACTGCAGACTAGCTTCGTTACTCTACCGCTTACGTTTCCTTGCTTGCATTATCCTTTATCCTAGGAGTGTTACCACAACACACAAATCTTTTCAGAGACTCTAACATTCTCCACTCTTGAACAAATGGGTGCATTCACACACGCAAGGGTGCACACGCACACACTGTGCATTTAAAGATTTCTTTCACATTCTGTGTAATTAAAATAAAACCCTTTTTTTTATTTAGTAGGAAGCAATTTCTTCTTATAAAATTGTGTAAAGGGCTCGATAAAATCTGTGTCAATGCATGTTTAAAATTATGTCCTGCCTTAAAGAGCAGGCTAAACTTCTGAATCATTCTTTCCTACGTTTGTTAGGTTGTTAATCTAAATCTAATTAAAAGATAGCACCACCGAAAGAGCAGAAACAACATATTGATTCTCTGGTGCTTTTTTGGCACTTTGAATTTTAATATGTGCGTTTCATTAATAGGCTTGGTATAAAGATTGCTATTTGTTTAATGCTGTTATTCCTGCAGTAAAACCAAAGCATTTTGTTTTGTCTTTGACTCTAAAGACAGTCATTTTTAACACGCTTTTCATCCTCAATTTTGTCTTTGACACAGCTCATTTATTTAAAAAACTTGTTCTTATAGTTTTTACTGTGCCGTGTGTACTTTTCCCCCTTCTTATTAATCTGCCTCAATCTAGATGCTGATGTCTAACTCTTTTATGAAGAACTATACAGTAAAAGTGGACCTTCCCATATTGAGACTTGAATCTCCCCCTCTCTGTTATAGAGGGGACAAGTCAGACACTCCCAGCACAATGCTGTAGTTTGTCTCCAGCTTTCCATTGCCACATGTAGGGGGCAGAGGGCCTCAGGACAGGATCATGCGAGTGCACAGTTGCCAGGAACACCCTTTAGTTTTCAGTTTTGTGCTGTGTCCTCTTCACATGCGGTGTACACGTACCATGGGACATCACAGGGCTCCACTTGGGTGCAGAGCGTCCATCCATGAGTAGTGTCTTCAGCACTGGCAATGTTTTAACCTTTGTGTAGGGTTACTCTTCTGGAGCCTTCACCTGACTTCAGCATCTGAGGTGCCCTTGGAAGGTGCTCAGATAAAGAATCAAGGCTGAGGAGGGCTTCCAGTTATTTAGCAGCATACATGAATAATTCTTGTAGGGAGTGGCTGAGAGAGGTGCTGGTAGTTAGACTGAAGAAAAGGAGTCTGATGCCAGACCTTCTCACACTGACTCTCTCCTCCTGAAAAGAGGTTTTAACAAGGTCAGTGTAAGTTTCTTTTATTAAGTAAGAAGGAAGGACAAGAAGGAATGGCTTCAAGGTATGCCAGAGGAGGTTTAGATTAGGTACAAGGAAAAATATCTTCACTGAAAGATTATCAAGTAGGTTGCCCAGTGGAGTCATCATCCCTGGAGGCTTTTAAAAGACACATAGACATGGCACTTAGGGACATGGTTTAGCAATGGCCTTAGCAGTGCTGGGTTAACATTTGCACCCAATGGTCCTAAAGGCCTTTTTTAACACAGACAATTCTATGTTTCACAATCCAGCTTCCCACCTTTCTGTCCTTGTAGGTTTATCAGCAGCAATTCTTTTCTAATACATCATCACTTGCAAAATCACACATAGAAAAAAAATCATTTCTGTTTTGAAAAGCACTGGTAGAATCTACTATTAAAGTCAGGCAATGAGAAGACATTATGTCAGATGTTCCAGATGAACCTGGGAACACGCGTGCAGCAGCATACAAAACTCAGAAAGATAATCAAAACTTACAGTCAGGGCTTCCTTTTCCACTACAGTTAGATAGTGCCTGCATGCCACTTTTGAATGAACATTTCTTTAACTGCCATCTATAATGTCTGGACATCTTAACAGGATGCTATATTTTAGTGTGATATTGGAGGTTATAACATAAATAAAAGGTAAAAATTTCAGGCTTCTCCAAACTGCATCTTTCCAAGACTATAAAGAGAAGAGATAAAAGAGTCCTAGTTAAAAAACTTCAAACTGAGCATCTCCAGCACATTTAATCTGTTTCTGCCCTGAAGAAAAATTGCCCTTCAGAAGCACTATTGTATAAGAAATTGTTAAATGTCTTATGCAGCATTTTATTTTTCGCTTATTTTTGTGAAGGATTAAGCCTTTGTGATTGGAACTGCTGACACTAGCTTGCATAGGTAAATTAAAGGAAGACAATTTTTTGTCAAGTAAGGGAAATTCTGGTGCTTTATATGTTTGTGTTTACAGTTGGGAGGTTGCAATACTTCCAAAAAAACAAATCAAATGTAAGTTTTACTTTGTTTCAATTATAAAAACAATACATTTATTTCTCACCAAGTAAAAGGTCCATTAAACACCGGATAGAGTTTGATACCTAATCAAAATGAAATAGCCAAGTAACATCAGTAAAATGACTGTGGGGTTGGCAAATTTGTTTTTCATCTTTGGTGCACTCTTCCAAGTCACATTATGCATTGTTTTGTTTTTCCAATTCTTGCTTTTAGGTATTTATACACAGAATTTCACAGCCCCTCATTATAAAATTCTAGCTATGTCTTTTCTAAATTGATAATGAAAATCATAACCTTAATAAAATGAAAGCCACTTAATTATATTTTTCCCCAGCAAACGTAATAACAGGAACTATTTTTAGGTTCATGAGATTCTTCTGAACAGCACAAGTGAATGTGAATGAAAAAGATGGAGAAACAAAGAACAAGTAGAAGAGCAATGCACAGAAAGCTACTGCTAAGATCTTAAGCCCAACCTGCTGCCACTGACTGTGGCACAAATTTAATCCTGGAATTGCTCAACAAAATTTAACAGACTCGTAACAATTAACCTTTTGGGAGGTGATAATAGAAGGTCCTCAGACTAACAGTGATATATGATTAGACATAACATGTGAGTGGTTTTCTTATCTCATTGAGATCACAAGTTTTCCTACTAAAAGTAGAGGCCAGACTTTTATGATCTACTGAGGCAAACACCAAGAATGAGCTGCTGACATCTGCAGTTAGTCAAGTGTTTCTTAGTGAATATTATTATTCAGTGATGATTCCAAAACAGCAAAATGAAGATTAGACTGTTGCATTGTATCTAAAATCAGAAATCACCCTTCCTGCAAAACCAGATTATAATGAAACTAATGAAAAAGTTCAATGTTAAAACACTTCAAAGAGAGTTTGTCATTGCAGTTCCTCCCTAGTGTTGTTCCCAGTCATCACACAAACCAGTCAGGATAAAAGTGAACATGGATCTCATTAAGCCCATTGCTAAATTAATCATCATTTGTTCTCAAGAATATACTATACCTTGCTTATTTGATTTTTATAGCCTTGAGACCTTCTTGAAAAGAAATCTTAGTGTAGTCATACTTACTGACAAGATCAGTTTACACAGTGCATAATGATGTGAACTTTAACATCACTTGTGATACCAAACAGAAAACAGATGTATAAAATACCAAGAAGATTATCCTCTTCATGGAGGAAGGAATGTAGAAAGCAGTGCAATGATTCCAGACAGGGTTTGCAGCAGTTCTCATTTTGAATAAAATATGATGACATAAATTGCTGAATCAGTCCCCCTGAGTTTCTCCTCATTCTCTTGCCAACTACTGCCACTTGTTCATGTATTGTCAACCGACTTGTGATACTAACAAGTGTATGAAAAGAGAAGGACATGTTAACACCATGTGATTATCTAGGTCTTTATGAACTGCAACAGGATGCACTACATACCACCAGCAACAAAGACCTACAGTTTGGAAATAGATCTGCTATCTGAAGTGGACCTTTTATCACTAGTGCTCATTTCATGCAAGGTGTACAGCTAATCCATTTTTAACCTGTAGCACATCAGCAGTTCCTATATTGCTTTCATTTTGCCTGTTCATGCCAATAAAATGTCAGCTTAGGCAATTTGTGTCTGATCTTCAAGGACTTTGGAGTATTTGCCATCTATATTGATTCCAGCTGGAGTCTTAGGTGTTCACGACCCTTCCTGCAACTCCATCATTACTAGAAACAATAGGAGTCCTAATGTAGACAAGATGTTTGTCTTTTTATCACCAATGTTTACTATAAGTAAAACATCTATACAGTGAAGTAGAGCAGCTGCCAAGAGGAGTCACCACCAACAGGAGTGGAGCTGCACTTGTGTTAGTGTAACGGTGGGAACTTCTGCTCAAGGGCTCATTGTGAACACCTTCTCTGTACCGTGCCTCTGCTCAATAGATCATTCATGAGTGCACAGCCCCCGCTCCAGAAAGCAAGTAGAGCTGGGTTGTGAGCAGGAAGGGATGGAGACAAGGCTGAGTTTCTTACTCACAGCTCAAACTCAGAGCTAGTTTATTGTTGTCATGGCTACAGGCTCCACATGCCTCCAGTCCATGCTTTATGAAAAGAATGATGCAGTGTCTAGCCTTACAGCTGCATATATAAACTCAATTAGTCTACCATGCCTCTACCTGTTTTGTGGCTCACAATTAAAGAAGTAATATATCATGCAATCACTCTTGTAGCAGTTATATTCTGTAAACACTAAGTCGTTACACTCAGGCTTTTTTATTTGCTCTCTAGAGTCCCTTCTCAGTATAATAAACTACAGAGCCCACTAAGAAAGCTAATTCAGAAGAGTCCTTTGTGACTGAAATTCTGTAACACAGAAGTTTAAAAGTGCACCTCAAATCCCTTTTTGAACTATGATTGTATGATTCTAAGAGTCTAACTCTATCTTTGTATAACATTACTTACTAAAGAAGTAGGAAGATGTGATGACTGTCTTTTCTAGAGCTGCAGTGCCAGGGCATTACTAGAATCAAGCTTCCCCTAATACAAGTAAAGAAGATGTGAATAGTCCTGCAGGGAACTCTTAACCTTTTATGAATAGAGCAAGAACCTCATATGGTCCCATCTCTACTATGAAATTAAGTGAACCCTTAGTGGCACTGAGTGAAGACACCCCTTGTGACACTGCTGTCATCAGAGTCATTTGGAAGAGTGGGAAGGAAAGAAAGAAAAAAGACAAGTGCATAAGAGTGGAAAAATGGGTATCAGCATAAAAATGTGGAAATCTCAGCATACGATGGTGTAGCTTGCATACCAAGGATTTGGAAGAGAAGGTGGCAACAGGAAACATAAATGCTGTTAGGGGTAGAAAAAGTGTAAATTTGCTTTAATTTCCACATCCTTATACATTCTTCTTTTCTTTTCCCGGACTGTAAATTCCAGCAGTTTTGATCCTCCACAGGCCCATTTAGCTGCATGTGTCACTAAGCGAAGGTGTGTGGCCGCATAGTTCGCTGTCATTTCACCCTCTATCTCTGTGTTTCACAAAAGGGGCCTTATTGTCAGCTCCAAAATTCCATTAGAGCACTTTGGCAGCGTGGGTTGTAAGTGATGTTTACAGCCACGGAAGTGTAAAGGGATCTCAGTGCAGATAAACAACAGAAAGAAAGTGTTTCGTAAAAATAAATTTCTTAAAAATAAACAAAGACAGCTTTATTATCTATCAGGGAAGGAACAATGTAACAAAGCATAAATTGAACATAGTCCCCAAAATTAAATTCATCTTGGCTACAGCAAATCGAAACTTTTGAGTCATCAGTATATAGCCAGTATTTCATGCTGCACAAAGTCTCCCATGCTGATATTTTCTATTTCTTACTGCGACGGAGAGAATTGAAATTAAAGAAGGTTTTCAGTGTAACATACCTGCGTGTTGGTGATACTAGGGTAAGTCTCATAAAGGTTGCTACGTATTCTGCAATCTTTCACTGGAAGCATTTCAATGATTTGGCCGTTTCAGAAACCATCAAGAGTAACTAAGCAAAAAAAAAAAAACCACCAAAGAATGTTTCTGGTGTAATTACACAATCTTTTCCATTTCAAAAAAGAAAGTATTTTTACTGTGTTCTGAATTTCTACTGTCTTGCTCTAAAATGATGCACAACAAAAATCACTTTGCCTTTTTGTTCACTGTTTAAATCACAGAATCATTTCAGGTTGAAAGAGACCTCCGAGATCAAGTCAAACCATCACCCCAACATCACCGCACCCACTAAACCATGCTTCTAAGTGCCAGCTATACACACTTTTTGAACACCTCCAAGGATGGAGGTTCAGAACACCAGCTGAGAAAATCCCTTGGGGGATAGTCCTGAAGGGCAAAGAAGTCCAGGAAAGCTTTCACATGTGGTGTGCTTTTTTCTTCTTTTACCAAATAATGGAGGTGTGACATGCATTACAAACTTCTGCATTCACAACCTGCCATTCACAAACCTACTTCACCCAGATAGCTCACAGTCAGGCCAATGAGTTGAATTAAACAAAAACATTTCAGCTTTTGAGAGCTGGAACAACTGTTGTCTCCTAGTAGTGAACAGGAAAGATCCAGGTTCCACTAGAGCCTGGGGCTTCTAAGTAGCAAGGAGCTCATGCCACAGAGGAAAGGAAAATCACAAGTAAGTAAACTACCTCTCCTCCTCAATAACAAACACAAAACAATGAAACAACAACAAAACCCCGTACGTAGGCTGGTCTGATCTGCAAAAACAGAACGTGCATTTGATCCAAGGCCTGACAACAACTTTGAGCTCTGAAAAATGGATGGACACCCACCTGGCCAGCCAGTTAAGATTCCTTGTAGTGTCTCTGAACTTTAACTTGACTTGTCTTGTACAAACAGTCCGTTCACTGCAGCTTCAAGATGAGATCTGGCCAAACAATAAAACACAAACATGCATCTGTCACTTGTAAAGGGAAATTATTATTCTTAATTTCCTCCTGCATTTAACTGCCTGAAGCTGCTGTGTTTAATTATCCTCGTTGCCATGCGTTTTTTGAGGTAAAAGCAAAATGTGTCTACTGACTCATAGAAGAACTGAAAGCAGAGGACAGTTCCCGAAATGCAGAATTAGATGTCAAGGCCAAAGTGATCACATTACTCATCTATCCTCTTTGATTTTCCCACTCAGAGATTTTCTCCCATGTGTTTGACTTCTTGTCTTTAAGAAAGAACCTCAATCTTGTTCTAACAATTCCGAGTGATCTTGCATCTGTTGCCTTGTGATGAAAGTTATTTGTACATTGAGCTACTTTTAAGGAACCACTTTTATTTAACATTCAGTTTGGCTGAAGGGGGGTGGTTAGCAGATCAAGAGAGGATCTTCTCCCCCTCTCCTCTGCCCTGGTGAGACCACACCTGGAGTATTGTGTCCAGTTCTGGGCTCCTCAGTTCAAGAGGGATGTGGAAATGCTGGAGAGAGTCCAGCTCAGGGCATTGAGGATGATGAACCTCCCTTATGAGAAGAGGCTGAGGGAGCTGGGTCTCTTTAGTTTGGAGAAGGGGAGACTGAGGGGTGACCTCACTAATGTCTATAAATATTTGCATGGTGTGTGTCAGGAGGATGGAGCCAGGCTCTTCTCAATGTCATCTAGTGATAGGACGAGGGGCTATGGGTGTAAGCTGGAACACAGGAGGTTCCACATCAATATGAGAAGGAACTTCTTCACAGTGAAGGTGATGGAGCACTGGAACAGGCTGCCCAGGGTGGTTGTGGAGTCTCCTTCTCTGGAGATGTTTAAGACTTGTGGTGAAACACTGGAGCAGGCTACCCAAAGAGGTGGTAGATGCCCCATCCCTGGAAACGTTCAAGGTCAGGTTGGATGGGGCATTAAGCAACTAAATACATCCCTGTTCCCTGCAGAGAGATTGGACTAGATGTTCTTTAAAGATCTTTCCAACTCAAGGTATTCTGTGACGCAACGAGAGCAGAATTTAACATAAAGTATGTACATGGGACTAGTTGTACCACTAAAACTTTGCGTGGAAACCAATTGACATAAATTACGTGTCTGAAATTAGGTGCTCTCTCACTGCAAGAGTTATTGTCTACAGTAGATGAGTATATGTGGTAAGGAGTGTAACCTGAAAGTTAAAGCATATATCCAAGAACTCTTTCCAAATGCTTCTTGAACACTTACAGGCTTGACCACTTCTCTGAGAAGCTTGTTGCAGTGCTTGAGCACTCTCTCAATGAAGAAAAAAGTGAACTTAGAATGAACCAAGAAGTAGCTACAACTGTGAGGATGAACCTTATTCGAGATATTCAGCTTAGGTTCTATTCCAGTTTTTCCTTTATATGAGGATGTCATACTGTTATATGAGAATGGATTAGACATAGCTGCAATCTAAGTACCCCTCTGGCTAAGAGTAACAGTAATCCGAGAGGGTTTAAGTTAAAAACTCAACAGTCTGTGCAGAGACTAGGGTTTATCTACTATGCAAGTGGACTAATCTCTTCAGCATTTGCAGTACTTACTGCTGATAATTGAACTAGGAAGTAGTGAGCAGTAAACAGACTAGTTTTCTGTCTGGAGCTTAGTTGTGTTGGATTCCTGACACTTTAAGGAGTCTGTAAATTTAATATATTTTAGCTTCAAAATCACATTTAATCCAAAACCAAAACAATTTTCTACACCACTTTATAAACATTCCACTTCACCACAGACAGACTATGTTAATGCCATGAGCATCCTACCAACTAAGCCACCGTTGGTAATTAGATACTGCACAGCTACAACCTGCTGCACTACACTAGCTCATACTTTCTTACATTTCATATAGTGATTTTTCAGTGCTCATGCTCACATCCTCAGTACCTTTAAAAGAGTGTTGCTCCTTTTTAACTGTGTAGATCACAGGACATTAGGGACTGGAAGGGACCTTTAAAGATCATCTAGTCCTAGATCAAGTCACATTGGAACATGTCCAGGTGGATTTTAAACTTCTCCAGAGAAGGAGACTCTACAATCCTCCTGGGCACCCTGTTCCACTTCTCATATGTATGTGGAAGCTCTGATGTTCCAGCTGACACCCATTACCCCATGTCCTATCACTGGATGACACTGAGAAGAGCCTGGCTCCACTCCTCAGGTACTCCTGATATTTTAACACCATACAAGAGAGTGTAAGGTGCTGTTGACTGGAGAGGTCTGTGTCCCACTCAGCAAAATATTGTAGATAAAGCCCATGAGAAAGTGTACTGGGTTCTTAGGAGCTTAAAATACAACCATGAAGGTGCTGTCATACAACTAAACCATTGTGCTACATGAAAATTAAGAAACATTTTGGGCTATTAAATCTTGCTCTTTTTTCACTGTATAAGGGCAAGCAACACGTAGAAGGCCAATGCAAGACTTTTGTAATTAATACACAAAGATTTGTGAGGGGTTCACAGGCCAGAAGCTTACACTTTCTCCAGTATAATCTATCCCTCGTGTGGACTTGGTATTAGACAGCACAGAGCTATATGAACAGAGATGTAAGTTTTGAGATTCAGAAACAGAGGGAACTGTAATGAGAGAAAAGAAGACAAAACTATAGACTTGGTCCAGGATCTCAGTGCCACATTGTGTCTGAACTTCACAGAATAGATCACTATGTCAAATATTCTGAATATGCAGCCNTAAAAGAGTGTTGCTCCTTTTTAACTGTGTAGATCACAGGACATTAGGGACTGGAAGGGACCTTTAAAGATCATCTAGTCCTAGATCAAGTCACATTGGAACATGTCCAGGTGGATTTTAAACTTCTCCAGAGAAGGAGAATCCACAATCCTCCTGGGCACCCCGTTCCACTTCTCATATGTATGTGGAAGCTCTGATGTTCCAGCTGACACCCATTACCCCATGTCCTATCACTGGATGACACTGAGAAGAGCCTGGCTCCACTCCTCAGGTACTCCTGATATTTTAACACCATACAAGAGAGTGTAAGGTGCTGTTGACTGGAGAGGTCTGTGTCCCACTCAGCAAAATATTGTAGATAAAGCCCATGAGAAAGTGTACTGGGTTCTTAGGAGCTTAAAATACAACCATGAAGGTGCTGTCATACAACCTAAACCATTGTGCTACATGAAAATTAAGAAACATTTGGAGCTATTAAATCTTGCTCTTTTTTCACTGTATAAGGGCAAGCAACACGTAGAAGGCCAATGCAAGACTTTTGTAATTAATACACAAAGATTTGTGAGGGGTTCACAGGCCAGAAGCTTACACTTTCTCCAGTATAATCTATCCCTCGTGTGGACTTGGTATTAGACAGCACAGAGCTATATGAACAGAGATGTAAGTTTTGAGATTCAGAAACAGAGGGAACTGTAATGAGAGAAAAGAAGACAAAACTATAGACTTGGTCCAGGATCTCAGTGCCACATTGTGTCTGAACTTCACAGAATAGATCACTATGTCAAATATTCTGAATATGCAGCCACGGATTGTGAAGATCCTCACACTTTTTCAGAGGACATGTTTCAGAAGTCTTCATCTGCATTTACCATTTTAAGATCCTCTTTGTGGTAGTAGAAAAATATTAATGTAATATTAGACTAAACTTTACCTGATTGGCTACCCATGCTCTTTGTTTTTGCTTATTTTAGAAACGTTTATGTATGTGTCTTCTCTTCAAAAAGGTAATGTGGAGATTTGATGAGTGTGCTTTGTAGCCAACCATCTTCTGGTGGAATTAAATATATTGCCTAGGTTACCTGGGAATACACACCAGGAACAAATAAAGATACCATGTTTGCAGATTTTGTGATGTAGATTATTCTGGGTGATGTGTTCACCTCTAGGTATGCTCAAACATCTGTTGTTTATTTATGTAGGACTCATCATTCTTATTTTTAAGATATTTAAGTAGGTATTTCTCCTCGTAGACTATCAAATGGGGAGAAAATCAAGAAGAGACGCATGGGATTACATACAAGTGATGACACAGGACATTACTATGGTGGGAGGTGTACTTTAGTTCTAACACTTCATTGCCACGGGAACTTATGGTCTGTATTTGAGGAAGATGTTAGCTTGGCTTGTATCAACTTTCCTCAGAAAAGAAACCACATTAAGAGCAAACGTTATGGCTGTAAAATCAGTACTGTACATATTTAGCAATTAGGTTGATAAAACACTACTAAAATACAGTAGAGTAAGAGGTTATATCCTCATATGGAGCCTTATCATTGATTTTTAGAATGTTGTAAGGTACTGTACTTCAGCAAGAAAATATAAGCTATTCGAAGTTAATTGCATTATGAAGGATTCTGTTCTGTGCTCTATAGAAACGCAGGTTACGTGACATGATGGTCCTTGTTTATGTGAAAGCATAGGATGTCTGACTCATTTGTGAGTGCAAGTCTTCAATGCACAGCCAAATGTAAACATGGTTTTACACAAGCTTTACATTATCACCTAATTTGGATTTCTGAGTATTAGTGTCCTCAAACCTGTTCGCCCACTAGTAGGAAGACATTTATTGTTTCTATGTCAGTCCAGCTTCACTCCATTCTTTCCTGGACATAAGCAAAGCCATACAAAGTAAACATGAGGGAAAACTGCAGACCCACTGGCTATGGTAGCACGGAGTACTTACGTACTTACCTCATCACATTTAAGTTTCATTAGGGAAATTTATGGATCAGCTAGGCATAAAATATCCTGACCAGAAAGTGTCTTTAAAGATTTACAGTGATGAAGAGTTCACAGCACCGCCAGACCATCTGCTTCTTTACACGAGATAAAAAGTCTCATCCCATTCTAAATAGTTCTTGAAATGTAAGACCACTACTTCTCCATGCCCAATGCAGGTATGCAGAGAACTGCTCATTTCTTTCCCTCTCACAGCCACATCTGTCCATGTGCTTCTTGTGCTGATGACACCAGAACTGAACACAGTACTCCAGGTGGGGTCTCATTGGAGCAGAGCAGAAGAGAAGAATCACCACCCTTGACCTGCTGTCCATGTCTTTTTGACTCATCCCAGAACACTGTTGACTTCCAGGGCTTTCAGCGCACTTGTTGGCTCATGTCCAGCTTTTCATCAATAAGTGCCCCCAGTTCTTCTGCGCAAGGATGTTATCAATCCCTCCATCCTCAGCCTGCTGGAGGTTCTGATGGTTGCATTGATCCAGATGCAGGACTTTGTACTTGGTCTTGTTGAACCACATGAGGTTCACATAGGCCCACTTCTCCAGCTTGTCCAGGTGTCTCTAGATTGTATAATGTCCCTTTGGCATTGTCAACCTCACCACTCTGCTTGATGCAATCTGCAAACCTGCTGAGGATTCACTCAATCCTGCTGTTTGTGCCACTGAAGAAGATATATAGCATTTGGCCCAGTACAGATCCCTGAAGAACACTACTTCTCACTAATCTCCATCTAGATATCGAGCTGTTGAAAACTCCCTCTGTGTGTGACCATCCAACCAATTCCTTACCCACTGAACAAACCACCCACCAAATCCATATCTCGTCCACTTAGAGATAAGGATCTTGTAGGGTACTGTGTCAAGAGCCTAACAGAAGACATCTCTAGTTCTTCCCTTTTTCACTCATGCAGTCAACAGTTGCCTCCAAATCATAGGATGTTAGGAATGATGCTCACTTTTGCCCAGATAGTGCACAGAGCTGGAACAGAACTCCTTCTGTTGCTGCAGAATTGCTGGTGAACATGTCTGTACCAACTACTCTCTAAAGTATACGTGGTACCATTTCTGTGGGTCCATGCATAAAATTTCTCCCCCACTATGAAAAGTATTTCAAAAAACCCCATGCAAATTAAATGCATTAGAATGTTTTGATAAACTACTTTTTTAGAAGAATGTATGTACTAAATGACACCTAAACTCCATCTAATCTGCAAGGCTGTGTCCAGCAGAAGTCAACTGGGCTCCTGTGCTCTTAGCAAAAATAGTCTGGTTAGTGTTGCTCCTCAATGAGCTTCTCTTTCATCCTGCTTCATATTTGTCTGCTATATTCATTTTCATTCTCAGTTCTGTGGCTTTCCCCCTGATCTTTGTGAAAACAGTGTTTTCAGATAGATGTAGGTTTTATTCCCCTTTTCTGATGCTTCAGTTACTAGGACATACCACATAAAACAAAACATACTGATTTCTGTCTCAAGGAGGGCATACATCCCTTCAGAAGGACAATGGTTTGCAGTTAGCATCTCTATAACTTCATTCACACATTAGTTGTTAAAAGTTTCCTTGACACTTGCTCACAAAAGTTTCACTTCCCTCTCTCCTGATCCTCAAAGTAGCCCCGGGCATGGCCATTTGATTGCAGGCAGCTGGTCCCTACAGCTAGGAGAGGAAGCAAAGATAATTTAAGCATCCTTGCAAATACTGAGTATGTGTATGGAGAGCAAAAGCAGTCGCTCTAACTAATCTGGGGTAGTGAAGACTGCTTGGGAATCTGTAGCTACTGCAGAACTATGAGGAGGTTTGCAGCTGGCTGGAAAGATTTCTTTGCACACTTAGTTAAGGGAAGAAAGAAACCTGCTTATGACTCTTACAGCGTAAACTCTTAAAGCCCAGCTGTAAGTTCAGTGCCCATAGCTCATGCAGGCTGAACCATTCCCAGTGAGAAGAAAGGCACTCTGAGACTGGTGCTATGGGTCATAAGAACTACAGAAGACTAAGGCCGAGCTCAGAGAGAGAGAGAGAGAGACTATTGTGCTGCTTCCACCATTGTTCTTATTCAGCACATTTTGTTCCATTCTAAGCCATGTACTGATGAAAGCTCTTCGGTGGTGCCTGGCAGAATCTCAAGCATCCATACAGCTGCGGCACTAAACACCTGACTCCTAGTGTTTGCTGACACACTGGGTTTTAATACCTTGGGGCATTTTGACTGTGTTTATGGATAGGTAGTCAGGCCAAGCACTTAAAGCAGGCCTGAAAACACAGAAGAAAATGTTCCTTTAAGCAGAAAGCCTTCTTTCCCCTCCCCGCCCTGAATTTTCAGACTCAGCTTTTCACTATGAGGTTATTTTTAAAAACAATAATATTGCTTAAGAGGATACGGGAAAAAATCTTGGGGTATTTTCGTTTATTTCATTATATTTTGGAAAATATGGGTATGTCATTTGCCCAGAATTTGCAAAATCAGCAGGACTTTAAACCAGAATGGTATTTTTAGAAACTTCAAAAAATCTTTTTTAAATTAATCTTCGGAGTAATTAATGGTGACTAACCCTTTACTATTTATAGCATTAAAAGGGAAGCATAATAAAGTTATAATGATTACTGGGTAAAACAGAACAAACTTTTCCAGAGGTCATTACCATGATCTGTAATGTCCCTGCAAAAAACCACAGATGTTGTGTTTGGTGAGGTCTTCCTACATTCCTCTTTCATTTGAGGAAATTAGCAGAAGTCATGTCTCTGTCATCTCAGTTTAATACACCACTTGAAAAAACAAACTACATGCACTGTACAAGCAGGGTAATAGGACCTAAACTAATACAATAAGATAATTAAAACTAGATAAATAAAAAGTGACTTGCAAAGGCTTAGCATGCCTGGGCACAGAAGCTATAGGCTTGTGCCTCCGGAGAAGATCAAAGACATTATTTTGAAGTCAACACTTCAAGTTTGTGCCAAGACATGGAAGTAAGCCTAGTAGTCAAAGTTAAGACTTATTCTCAATGAACAAATTTCTGCCTTTTCTCAGAGAAAACCTGGAAATGAATAGTTACGACTGTTATAGTATTTAGGATCTTAAGCTCAAGCTCTGTTCAGGCCTTGGCAAGTATCTTTGACCGCCTGGTCAACCAGAGTTTCTTGTTTCTTCACGCGGTTCAAAATCCTATTTTTAGTCAAGGTTAGGCAGGAATGGAGCTCTTCTGAAAAGCTGTTCTGAAGCAATAGGCTCCAGCCTGTAAAATGTTGTGAGGATCTTTGGCAGTGGGGGAAAACTGAAGTATGAACACCAAAAGCTGAGCCTTGTTTTTATTTATTTATCCATGAAAGCAGAACGGGTAACGCTGTACAAGGGGAGTTTTTTAGTTTGTTTGAGTCTTTCTCTTCCCCTCAAAGGAGGTGATGAGAAGCCAAGAATCCTTGGCTTCCAAAAGCTGAAAGGTAAATGCTGATTTGCATGACCCTGACAGCTAACTTCAGCTTCTGGCCCTAGCTGAAATTAGTCTAAACCCTTAATAAAGTAAAACTAGGCAGATGTCTTGTGGCATCGTTAATTAATGTCATGCTTTTCAAAAAAAGAGAGTTTCAAAGAGGAATGTATGAATTAACAGTAGTTTCTGTAGCCAAAATAAGTGAAGGGCTGCAGCCAACCCTGCACTGTGCATTCCCAGGCATGTTGATAATACTTTGAGAGGGGAAAACCAAGGGCACTGTAATAAAAGAGGAGGAGGTTAAAGAAAATGTTAGAGTGAAAAGAAGGGAAAATGGATTATGAGGGAAAGAAAAAGCAGACTGATGGTCCCAGACATTTCTCAGGTACTAGATAAAACATAAATATTCCTTCTCTATAACTCTTCTACTGCTCACTCCTTTCTCAGCATCTTCTTCAAACGCATTTGTGTTTTATCAGTTGCAACACACTTGTTCAACTTCTTTGCCACACTATTGAGCTGTCTTTCATTCAGCCTTGATCAGCCAAGCTCCCCAGTCATAAACTTTCTAACTCACTTTCACGGATCCGCCTAATTTCTACAGCGTAGGAACACCAAAGAACAAAAGCCTTAGGTGGTAATCCCTCTTCTTCACACTTCTTCATGAAACAATTCCCTTAGCTCTGAACCTTCTTATGCCTTCTGACATACGCAAACATTTGTTTAAATCCATCACATATATGACCTTCTTGGCCTAAGAAATTACACCCTAAAGTCAGAAACTTCTGGCTATTTAAGATTTGAAGATTTAATGTGATGGATGTGAAAAAACAAGAACTGAGAGTGTCACTGTTCTGTGTCTGTGCAGCAGAGTGAAAGAACTTCATATTAGTATAAATTTGTAGCTCTGATGCCTACACATATTAAATGAAGACTATACAAGAAGATTTACCCCGTGCACCTTGTGCTCTCTGCATCAAATGAAGAAGACAGCAAAAGGAGCAGTGCAAGGAAACGCATCTCCAGGGGTCGAGGCATTGTGTGTATTCATCTATAAAGTTATAAGCTCCTGTACCAGCTGTGCTGCATATTGACTGTACCATTTATAGCCATTATTTGTAGGACTTGTGTTCTATGGATCTTCTGAATCATCACAGTAACTCTGACAAGCCTCAGCCCTATTCTTGTGATCAACCAACAACTAATGTTAATAACTGGTTATCATGGAAGTTAAAATCAAATCAGTTTCATAGACAAAGCAGTTTCAGTCTTATAAAACCTCTGTTATGTAATTACATACCTGCTTTCAGCCATAGGAAGGATTAGTCTCCTCCTGAGGATGTAAACTGGCATAAATAAGCCTAAGAGATCAATGACACTTGGGGTAATTTTGTCGTTACTTTCATTCCTTTGCAGATGAATCATTCAAATTACTGACAGCAGAGCACTTCCACTGAATGACTGGGCTTAACAAAACTTCAAAATCAGGTTGAAGTGGTGGGAAAGTGTCTACAGTTCTAGAAAAGAAAGTCTTTTCCTTACTGACAAACTCTTCAAAACTCTCTCAGGCAATCCCAGTTTCAATAAGGTCTATTGATTTAAGGAATTATTCACGCAGACTGGAAATGAAGGAGCTTTTAAAGTGCATCACCAAAGCCATACAGTTTATTTCACAATATCTTACTGCTCAACTTTAAAACAACTGTAGCTCAAATCACAATGCAATGATGAGTGATGTTTTTCATCAACGCCCAATTATCATTCCATCACAGCACAAGACTTTAAAGAGGGGTTGTCTGAGCCAAGTAAAGCACAAAGTGAGCATCTGAAAATCCAGACCTGTGTGCTTACAAAATGACTTACCAAACCACATTTATTATTTTCTAACATGTTGAGTCATGTTAGTTGCACATGGGTGTAAAAGATGAGGCATTTATTTTAACCTTATGCTCAGGTAGTTCATTGCACTAATTTCTGTGTAAGAATCATATCTGCAAAGAGAGTTGGGTTTGTTTTAAACAGGACTTGAGGTAAAATTATTAACTGGTGTGACCAGTTCTCATATTATTTCACTCACTGGACTTCTCTAAATATTTGATACTGATCATTCACATATTTTGCTGGGTATTCATGGACATATCACTACAAGTTCACTACACTTCCCCTTGGTTGTGCAGAATACGTTACAATACAGATTGTTTGTATAAAACACTTATAGATAGCCTATCACATAACAGATTAAGAGATATCTATTGTTTTTCCTCTGCACCATCTGACATGATCTGACATTATTATAGTTGGAAATTAAGATTAATTTCCATGAAGTTCCAAGTAGCAGTTTGTTTGGGGTTGGGGTTCTTTCAACATTACATAGCAACAGTGACAAAACGATGGGAGGCTGTGGGACGAGAAGAAAGTATTTTAGATATGCAAATACTTTAAAAACTTAGGTGATAAAAGTAATAGTAATCTATGCAAACTATTACAATGCCTTAAGTTCAATATTTCTTTTAACCAAGAGAAGTATTACCTTATTTTTGTTTAATGTATTATTCATAAACTTTCTTTGGAGCAGCATACAGACTTTGTCCTTAAGGACTGTAAAATAACTGATACACAACTTATGTAATGAACACTTCATATTTGCAGTCACTTTAGGTGGGCACAAAAGCAACAACTTAATAATGTTCAAAAATAATACATGCCAACTGAGAAAAAAGTAGAGAATTATATAGTTATTAAAAAAAATTATACTGTGTGTTGGCTATGTGCAAAATAATAACAAAAGGTTGAACATATCCGACACATTTTGCTTGACACAGAGAGCTAAAACCTATGGCATTTTTATTTTTGCCTGTAGAAAGGGTTTTGGTTTTATCCTGCAGCTCAAATTGTGACATCTCCTCTACTGTGCTTCCCAATTCTGAATTGGTGCTGTGATTCAATGCTATAGCTCTTCAAAAGACATATTCTAACCTCATTTTAATGCACTTGATCCTTTGTGCCAATAACAAATCTGAAATGAAATGTTTACTTTTCAAAGGTGTCATTCAATTTTTTATTTTTTTTTAAATCTAACAGTCCCCATTCAATTTTTTTACTTAGTTTACCACATAAATTAAATTTGAATGATTTGGTAATTATGGGTTGGGTTTTTTTTTCCAAAGGCACACTTATTTCCTTCCCATTTCCATTCAAGGAGAAATGTGTTTTAATGAATTCTCTTTGTCTAACAAAGTCTTTCTGAAAGAAATAATTTTGCTCCTTGATGTTTTAGGAATTATTATAAGATTCAAGGAAATCTTGTACTTGAGGTCCATGCTGAAGGTACGTCTGCAGTCATTAGGATACCTGTCACACATACACACATCTAACTTCTGGATGTTGTTGCCTCTTCTTTTCAGTTAACCCTTTAAAGGGAAAAACAAAGCAGCAAACACACATCCACAGAGGTTTACGACGATGTTCTTGGCTAACTGCTTGGGTGACATTTGATTCCAAATCCATTTTGCTTCTGTTTTTTGTGTGTGCTGCAATTGCTATGTTTTATCTTGGGGAAGAAAAGATTAAAGATAATGCCTGCTAAGTTTGGCTTCTTCTCTTATGAAAACCACTGTGAATATGATACATTTTCCCTTAACAGCTTCGAAAATTTCTTCAGGGATTCCCAAAGGCTCCTTTATACAAGTCCAGCACTATAAAGCAAACTTAAAGTGGAAGCAAATAGAATATTCATGCTCTTTAAAGAAAATTTGCATTGCTTACGCTTTGTGTAAACAAGACCCCTGTCCCAAACTACTTGTTTCTAAGAGGATTGATTTTTGTTATTTGTACAAAATTGAATCAGAAAAAATATTTCTCTAGTAAAGGGAGTTTGTTGATCTGAAAGTATGCTATAACCTAGGACTAACTTTGTGAATCCATTCTGCTTATACATGCATATTACCAGCTGTCTGTTCACACTATAACCCCGTGGAAAATAACTTCATTAAGTGCAGATAACAATCCATCATTAGCTACCAATTAGAAATTCACCAGAGAGCATGAAAACACTCTGCATTCTGTCTGGTTGGTTAGAGTGTGTGAGGCCTGTCTTAAAAAGAATTCAATGTCAGACTGAGTTTTGCTCTGTGGTGCAGTCCTGAATGTCAACAGTACCACATGCAGGTCTCTACTCTTTGGTTTCCAGTACTCACTCTCCCCTTCTGGCACGCCGTCATCCAGCAGAGTTTTAGTTGGTCATCCCCAAAATGAAGACTTGGGAACTTACAAGTGGGGCTTGAGATACTAATGGAAAGTCTGGTTTTCTGCTCTTATCCAGTATCATAAGGCAAGCCAGTCATGTTTGCTTGTCTGACCATAGAATCATAGAATCACTACGGATTGGAAGGGACCTCGAGAGATCATCTAGTCCAATCCACCTGCAACAGCAGGATCACCTAAACCAAGTCACACAGGAAGCCATGTCTGAGTTGAAGTCTGCACAGGAGGTGGTGTCATGTTTTAGAAGCTGAGTAGAATCTAAGAGTCTAATTTGAGTGTTTCCTGTAGAAAAGTTTAAAGTAAGTGGTTTTAAAAGGTTGAGTAAGCTCTTCTTTGCCTGCTGATCCATAAGTGGGTTTGTTAAACCCTGTCTTTGTGTCTGATGCTTTATGTGGAGCTTTGGTTGAAATATGGTTGGGGTTTCTAACCCATGATACTGGTGGCAACTCAGGTGGGACACGTGAGGATCCAGACAAGGACCCTCATAACACTACATCATGGCACAGCCACTACAGGTGGTACCTACTGTATCTACAAGTGATCTGCTAATTAACAGTGAAAGAGATAAAGAGTGATTAGTGAGGAACAATTACATGGTACTAAACTGCTTTCAGGAAAACTGTTTTCTCTGCAACCAAGAAAACGTACAATTTGGCCTTTTCAGACAGAAGTGCAGTTCTTGATCTATGGTCAATGAAATATAGGCACTGATGGTGCTTCTTTTTTGGATTAAGTCTGCTCTTTCTAGGCTGCTGCAGTGTCTTATAGGCACATCTGCACTACATGGAGCTCTGTGGACACTGCACTAGCAGCTGCTCAGACTGCACCTACATGGAGCTCAGGTAGAGACTTCTATGATGAGACAGACTTTTAAAACATGTCATATCCAAGCTCACCACACTCTAAACCAGAATTAGTAAAGTAGAAGAATAATTTGGTTCTTGTGTGGATCTAAATTATTTTATTTTCAGGGCTTGTGTGCTAAATTTTTAGTAAATACTGATGAACACCTTGGCATTAACACTGTCAGTGTCTGGATCAATTCTTAAGATGGATGTACAGTATGAGAAGACACCATAGCCTGTCTCCATGTGGCCCCTGCACACCACTGTTTACACAGTGCACCCGCTGAGGTGATACATTAGCATATTCACACACCTTATGTTCTTGGAGATACTTTAAAAAATGCACGATGTATGATAGACAATTTCAAACTGTTCAGGTGCTAAACTTGGCTGCAATTTCCTAAGACTGTTCAGTTCATAATTGCACATGAAAGTCAACAAAATTAAATATCCATATTGCCTAATTACATGTACATACTCTAATGACTTAATTAAGATATACAATTTTACAATTAGAGTGTGGCATTACTTGGTAAACAGTTTTCAAAGCTTTGTTTCAAATTACTTCCAGAAAACACAGATTCAGATGCGAGCTGTGGTACATTGTAAGAACATTAAAATCTGTTAAATACTGCATATTCACAAGGGGCCAAAATTAAGGCTAAATAGGCATGTTTGACTACCCCTGTCTTGGCTTTTGAAAATGTATCTGTACAAATTTAATGCTCTGTTACTACAGTTTATGTCTGGTTGTTTGAAACAAAACTTTTGATTTGTGCTTTTCTAGATAAAAACGCTTTAGATTAGTGCGTTTGTAACCATTTCTATAAAGACTATTATTTTTCATCACATTAAAAATAAGTTTTTCAGGAAGTCAGCCTGAGAATCATCACTTACTTTTCTAAAGAGAATTTTTTAAGTATTTGTATAAATTCATTAACAGCAGTAAGAGGGCTAAGGACCATCTCCATCCTCTAGTGTATGGCAGGGGGGAAGCATAGTAACCAAGGATGAGGAAAAGACTGAAGGGACAGGGACACCCCACCCTAGACCAGGCTGGCCAGAGCCTCATCCAGCCTGGCCTTAAACACCTCCAAGGATGGGACCTCCACCACCTCCCTGGGCAACCCATTCCAGGCTCTCGCCACTCTCATGGTGAAGAACTTCCTCCTCACATCCACTCTAAATCTACCCATCTCCAGCTTTGCTCCATTCCCCCTAGTCCTGTTGCTACCTGACATCCTAAAAAGTCCCTCCCCAGCCTTTTTGAGGACTCCCTTCAGATACTGGATCTAGCTGCCTTATTTAAGGATTTGGAAAAAATACCTAGATTATTCACAGAATCAGAGAGCACCATCAGAAACAGTAATTTTATTGCAATTTCTGAAAATCTTTCTCAGACTTACTAGGAAGTAGCACAAACAAATTATGACTTTAAAAGGTCTAAGATCTAAATTACCCACAGCACTCCAAGGATAAATAAGACCTATTCAATAAGGTATCTAAATACGCAAGGAAGAGATATATAACCTGTCTTTTTCTTCAAAAGCAGAAAAGAAGTATTTTTCTTATTATTGATTGATTAGCAGACAAAACAGAATTCTTCCTCTCCCTTTTCAAGGGAATTTGGTCATTGCAGTCCATAAGAAAATGAATTCTCATAGTATGTCAGCAATGGAATAGACCCACTATTCTTCATCTGAAGAACTATATATTATTTAGTTTCAAATTGCTTTCAGTACTAAATGTAACTTGATTAATCACCACTGATAGTAATTTCCAGTTCTTTGTTGCATTCTAAGTTTAATAGATGAACATAAGTAGTGATTTTTCTTGATTTATCACTCAAAATTCAGAATGGCTAGAGACAGAATTGCTGGCTAGCTTCTAGCAGCAACTGAAACTCGCAGAGAAAGGCATCTCTCCACAGGGCTGACAGGGCATTACCATTTCACTTCAATAACTGGTACCGGGGAGAAAAAAGCAAACTCAGAATTGTGCAAGGGGAAGGAAAAAAATCAGTCCTATTGCTTGGAGATACATGATTTATTCTTCTTTCATGTTCAGACAAGCCCTTAAAAGCTTCAGACTTACTTTACATTCCTTGGAAATGATGTAATAATGGATTTAGTTCCCACAACTGCAGCAAAGTTTTAACCACATTATCAGCTCAGCAGAACTCTTAAAACGATGGTGTAAAATCTGTTGGATTTGCTTCTAAGTGACTTGGACTTCAAGATTTTGTAATTATTAGCATCACATTATGGCATGAAGTTCCCACAGTGTAAATGCTCATAGTCTGCTGTGTGATATTAAACAGTGTTTTAATGGTTTGTGGATTCACTGAAGAAAGGATTGCCACTGGCCAGCCCTCAGCTTTCCTCTCTAGCCCCAGCTACTCAACACTAGAACTAGAACACAAAAATGTAAAAGGAGTTAAGATACTTTATGAATAAAGCTTGTCATGTAGGGCATCAATAAGGTAAGCAGGTTGCTTGGAAGATCCTCTGTCCAGCTGACAACCTACCCAAACTGGAAGAATTAACCTGAAGGTTCCTGATACCCATCCACGCCGTGTGTGCACTATGCATGCGTGGTCACAAAACGTGTGACCTCCCAGCACACCCGAACTCATCATTTAGCTGTTTGAGGGTTTTTGTTGCTGCTTGATTTTCTGTTGTTTGATGCGTTATTGGTCATTTTGCTACTAGAAACACACACCACTCTTCGAGGAAATTTTGGAATGATGTTAAGCAACACTATGTCAAAGGAAGAGAGTTTGGACAAAGGAAACAGACTATTTCCAGTTTTTAAGGAGAAGGACAATGGGTTTGGTAGAAAGGAAGAGACATTTATTTGCTGTCTAATGAATGAGGAACAAACCGCTTGTGAAAAGCAATCACAGTTTTGGTGTTCTGTTCATTAGGGAGTCTTTAGGTCTTTGAGACCAATGACTCCATATGGTGTGACTCGCTATTCCAAGTGATGGGTTCACTTGGCTGCTGTGCTAGAATACAAGAAAAACATCCTCTTCTCCATGCTGCAAATGTTTAAGTTGCATCCCTGATCACATTTGAAACATGTACTGTTTGTCACTGGAGTAATCAGCCCTTCTTCTGGATTAGTCTGTGTGCTCATTGCTCTAAAGCAGAGGATTTTTGAATGCCTGCATGATACTGTGCTTTACATTCTGAAAAAATATAAAATAGCCAAGTCCTGCCAGCCCACGGACAGAAGATGTGCTGCAGATGCAGATCTGACCATCAATACTGGCTTGATCACAAGATAGGAAGAGAAGCTGCACTCACTGAGGTATTCTGCTGCAAGGATAGGTGTTGAATTTTGCACCACATTAATTCTACTTCCTTCATAACCCTTCCAGGGCAGTTTCTCTGTCTTCTGTCTCTGTCTTTCTATTCTCAGATGCTCACAACTATTCCTTCTTCACTGCAGATGGTTCCTATACCTTCACTCTTTCTAGCCCTGATTTTCATCCTTCTCCAGTTAGCAAGTGCTAGGCTAGGTTGGGCAAGTGATGTGGTGACAACCTGGATCATTTCAGTAGAGGATGTGATGAGCATTTGCAACAGTAAACTGTGGAAAAGTACAAGTGGTCCAGTCACAAACAGTGTTGTCTCTGTCACATTTCAAAATGGAATTTAACCCAAGGCTTTTCATAAGCAAGGACAGCACCCTAACAATACAAAGATTGAGTAGGCAAAGAAGGGATCAAAGACATGCACGTAGTCAGACAAATTCTGGTTACAGCAAAGATATCAGCACTTCACATACAGTCATTATGTGTTTATATGTATTTAAGGAAAAAAAAGGAAATAACAAGAGAGATTAAAGTAACAAGCAGCTGAATTACAGATTCATAACCAAGAAAGGAAGGGATGCCCATGAGTACAAGATGTCACATTCCACAGCTGAAATACTGCTTCACCATTGTATGCACCTGAAACTTGAAATGAAATTAATAAAAAAGGTAAATTCTTTTATCTCTTTATCCCCTTAACTACTACATATTTATTCAGGGGGTTTTTTCCAAAGCAATCCAGTCAGCAGGTGGAACAGTTAATCTGAAGAAGAATTGGGTTTTCCCAAGTGATCCCAACTCAAAGTCATGCACACAGCCAGTGAGAGTTGGTTTTCCACATGCAAAGATCTTCGGGGTTGTTGTTGGGGTTTCTTGGGTTTGGGATTTTGGGTTATTTTGTCATAGACCTAATAATGCTATAGAAAGCAAAACACTTTTTTTTGTTAAAATGATTATGCAGAATTAAAAGCTTCTTGCAGAAAAAAAAATCTCTCTTCCAACAGCTGCACACTGGGCAGAAATGGAAGGAGAGCTTTGCTAATCCTCTCCATTGACTGTTCTTGCCCGACCTTTTTAGACTCCTGCTTTTAAAAAAAGGCCTTGAGTACATTTCAAGAGCATTGGCTGATGTAGATATGCTAGAAAGTCTGTCTGGGCCCAAGCTGGCTCTGTAGTTCTTTTAGTTGTCTCTTAGGGGTTGTCGTCGCAGTCTCCATATGGTTGTCTGAAGCTTGTAAATGCATTTAGAAATGTATTACATAAAAGTGATTTTGGAAGTAATTTGATATGGGTTAGCAGGTGTTTTTCTTATTTTTATCTCAGTTCTTTTGCCAGCAGACCTTTCTTACTGAAATACGTAATAAGTGAGTCTGTGGGCTCACCACAAGCACTGCATGGCACTGACACCCTTGTATGCACTGGCACTCTCACTTTTAACCAGCCTGGCACATCCTGGTCTTGAATCATCTCATGGCTACTGTATGTTCCAGCACATCTTCAGGTGTAAGACACACAATGGGTTGCAGACCCAGTGTTTTATCTTTCAGTTTCAGCTTTTGCTGTTCTCTTGATGCATTGCTCACTTAGGGTCTAGTGAAAATAAAGCAATCAATATCAATGATAGTGCCAATGAACTGTGGCAAACTAAAAGATACCCCAGATTAACAATCACTGCATGTCAGAGGCTTGTGATGGGATGATGATGATGGCTGCAAAACATATTTGCCTCTACAACAAACAATAATGTGATTAATTAAAGGACAGCATTAAATTATGTTTATCTTCATTTATCCTTAGCAGAGAATTATCAATAAAGTTATAAGGAAAAAACCCAATCTATTTTAATTGTTTGTTTTAAACAGATACAAGGTGAAACCTAATTTAAACCTCACTGTGATGTTCATAGGGAATATGTAGTTTAGGTTACAATATGTTATAAGACACAGAGCAAACACTGATTAAAACAAAGTTTATAGAATCATAGGATCATAAAACAGGGACCTTAAATATTATTCAGTTCTAACATCCCTGTCATAGGCAGGGACACCTTTCAGTAGACCAAGTTCCCCAGAGTCCCATCCAACCTGGCCTTGAATACTTCCAGGGAGGGGGCATCTTCATAAAAAGCACCTCTCCAGCTTTCTTGTTGTCCCCCACTTCAGGTACTGAAAGGCTGCTGTAAGATCCACCTAGAGCTTTCTGTTCTTCAGGCTAATAGTCCCAAATCCCTGAGCCTGTCTTCACAGGAGAGCTGCTCCAGCCCTCTGATCATCCTTGTGGCCCTCCTCTGGACTTTCTCCAACAGTTCAATATCCTTCCAACATTGGGAACTCCAGAAATGAATCCAGGTGAAGTCCTGCAAGAACAGAACAAAGCATCACCTCCCTTGACTTGCTGCTCACACTTCTTTTGATACAGCCCAGGATGTGGTTGGCCTTGTGGGCTGCAAGGGCACCTTGCCAGCTAGCATTGAACTTCTCATCTATAAAAACCCCCAAGTCCTTCTCCTCAGGACTGCTCTCAATGCATTCTCCACCCAGCATGTATTTGTCCTGACCCAGATACAGGACCTTGCACAATGTTTTAAAAAGATCAAGTTTCAGACAATTCCCTGGTTTTCCTAGTAGCTTTATTCCTTTAATTTTGGAAGGAATGTTATCTGTACCCTATCAGAAGCCTTTTAGAGGTAGATGTGCGGTACAGTCTTCCTTAAATCTAAAGAAATTAGCCCCATTGGTGTGATGCATTTTCATTTCTGCTGCTGATATGAAGAGGGAATGTGTCTTTTTGCCAGCTTCCACCTATTCAGCATATAAAAGATATTAAATGATTTTAAACTCTGTATAGTTAGTCTCCAGTCAAATGAAACCAATGTCTAAAAGCACAAGGCTTTCTCTTTGGCCACACTGTAATTGGTGTAACCTCCCAAATGAAATTAAATTTCACTTTCTTTTGATGGCCAAGTCTGAAAGGAAATAGGCAAACCCATATTTAAAGCTCCTATTTACCATTTCCTTTGTCTTCTTAACAGAGATATTCTGGAGCTTTGTCCTGGCAATATAGATGCTAATTTTACTATCTGAGAAAATCACAGGCTGTAACTTTGTCCAACACAGAGAAAACTCTGCTCCAACTTTCGCATTGTTGGTATCAAACGTAAAATTTTGTGAATAACTTTAGTTTTGCTCTCTGAGTTTTGTACAATTTATATTAGGAATGTCTTTCTTTCTTAGCACAGAGAAAAACGTGTGAAGGCTAAAATGACAGTAGGCATCTGGAAAAGTTGCTTTACCTTTACAAAGTTGACATAAAAATGTTATAACTATTTATAAATACATAGCATATATTTGTATGTTACACATCTATTTACAAAGACATCTATAAACATTTTAAAAACTATAGTAAACATGTTACCTTTGTTCCAAGCCCCACAACACACCTTTAGAATTTACTCCAGGATGACACCTTCTTATGAAATTGCTTAACATCAGTGAGATGTAGTCTCGTGGCAGCAATGACCTTGCTGGCACACAGAGCTAGAACTGACATTGCACTTTCCCTTCTTGCAAAAGTTAAGCCTGGTAATATTTCATAGGCACCTGTTGCTCATTTTACTCCAAGGTCCACCTCCTATTTTCATTAGACCCTTCAGATTCTCCAAGATAAAGTGCTAATGGAATTAATTTCTAGCCCAAAAACTTAACTGGCTAACTGCTGGCTGCTGTGCTCCTGATGCATCCCAACACATGCCTGGCCCTCTCTTGCCCTTTCCTCTGGGTCTTCCAGTCCAGGCAGAACTTGTTGAAACTCCTAAATCTACACAAAACAGCTCAGTGCAGGATTAGGAAAAGACCAGAGCTGGTAAAAGAGAGGTGACAAAAAAGAGTAACCAAGAAGAAGAAATATGAAGGAGAGAAGGTGAGGTTTAAGAAGGCAGCCAGGTTCTAGGACCAGCAGATGTTGCTGGGGACAGGGACCTTCTCAGCCCACTTGGAAGCATCCAGGCCAACAGATGTGTACGTGAGAATTACTGCAGAGCACCTGCCACTGCATTCCCTAATCTTGTTGCTGCCACAGTAAGGGGCATCTCTGAAATAGTTTCAAGAGTGCCAAACCTAGCATCCAAGTGAGCAAGTAAGAAGGCACACCTAGAGAATGATGTGGCAAGCTAGTGGACTGTACCAAAGAGAGCTTTAGCTGCGTCCAGAGCTTTTGAAGCCACTTGGCCAGAGAAGTCAGCATCAAGTTCTGGAATAAAAGAAGGAACCTCTTGCATGAGATATTTTTAGCTCTGAACTTCCTCCTAAATTTAGTGCAAGGGTAGATGTTTTCTCTAGCTGGAGATTCCTGCCCCATCCCACCTGTGACTGACTCAGCCTGTGGGGCAGCTCCCTACCTCACCCCAAGGAAATTCAGCCAAGTTCAAGCCAACAGTCTGCACTATTTGATCTTCTTTGTTGTGCCTGAAGTGAGTTAATGTTTGCATATGCTAACAGCCTGAAGAAGAGTGCAGATTGGCAGCTGCTCTGAACCAGAACTGGCAACCCAGGGCGCTACAGAAAGCATCTGTCCTTGACTACAGGTCTCTACATCAACTCACTTCTCATAAGGAATTTACTACCCCTTTCTTACTCTCAGTGTAATCTTTAAAACCCTCACTGCACTCTCCTGGGAGACAGAGTCTTCCTAGCTTGCCAGTTCAAGGAAGCGTGCATCCACGTGCTTTAGAAGCCTGATTTTCAGAGGACTAAGCATTTCAAATCATGCTGTTTTGTCTGTCTGTCTGCAGTGGGATCTAAAGCAGGATACAGAATCCCTTAGTACCTAGTGAAACTCTTGCCAGCTAGAGCTTGGCATTTTCACCCACAATGAAAAAAACCTGAAGAACCCAAGTTCTCTGCACTAAGTATGCACCTCTGAGCAAAACCTGAGTCCTTCCTCCTGACTATCACAGTCCATGCTCCCAGGCAGCAGCTCTTTGATACAGCTCTGTCAGAATGAACACATGAACACCTCATCAAGTAAAAGGGTTATTTCACTGTCTGGTCTCACTTTAAATTAAGATCTGGTCTGAATCTGCTGGATGGGTTAGGACCTGCCAGCCAGGCAGGCAGAACGATGTCTGATTTAGAAACCTCAAATATGTTTGGAAACTAAGCTAAAGATAGTCACACGATGATGTTTTGGCAACTCCAGAGTCTGAACAGTTGCTAATACTTTGAAATGGGAGAAATGTGATAGAAACTTCAGTATTTATAATAACAAGCCTCTGAAGAGATTAAGTGAAGAGCCAGTCAAGTGCTTTGAGATCTAGCAAACCTGAAGAGTACTTAGGTACCAGAATGTATCTTAAATATCAAGTGTAAAATCCAAAAAGTAGCCTGTAGCCTGAAGCATGGTTTCACCAGCTTAGAGCTAGTGTATGACACCCACCTACCACCTCCAAAGGACAGGAGTAAGAAGAGAAACCGTGCTGGTATAGTCCATCCCACAGGAGCCCTGACTGCGCAGCTGCTGCCTGCCTTGGTCTCCTTCACAGCCAGCACGTGAAGCTGCAGTGACCAACACTAATCCCACCCTTTGGATCTGGGGTTGTGTGTGAGTGACTTGTTTACTGAACTTGCAGTCCTGGCTTCCTTTCTTCTGCCAGGAGTTTGGGGTCTGTTTCCACCAGCATTCATTAAGCTTAGGTTATGATGCACTGTGCCAAGTTTCCATCAGCCCAGCAAAAACACTCTGAATTCCAAATCCTGTTCTCCCAATGGCAGCATTCTACACTGTAGATTTCTGAGTTCTCTTGGCTAGAGAAATCTGTTTAAATTTTCCTAAGAATTTGCCTGATGGAAGCACACACACTTTAATAAGGCAGAAGGTTGTAGTGGCTGCTGGGTAGTGTTTTCTACAATCAGAACGACGTGGTGGGGAGGGCACTCACAAACCCAACAGCACAGCTGCAGAAAAAACAAGCTGTTAAAATACCCAGAAGTTGGTCAGGGATGCCCAGCCCCTCCAACCATATAAATCCACATTCTAATCCTGACACTGTGATCCTTAAATTAGTTTGCTTTTCATGATAATCAGTGAGCCAAACCTCTTCAGAGATGAAACAGGAATCACTGGCAACAAACACAGCAAATTAAAACCTTGCTTGGCTGAAGTCTGGGGATTTGCTTTGGCAAGTTTCAGTACTTCTCAGAGTGTTCTGTAAGTATGCAGGTATCCAAATCCCAGTACAATTGAGGCCTTAATTCCTGTCCACTGAAGTAAACAGAGGTGAAGTCATGGATTCAGCTGTGTTCTCAGCTTTCAAGGATGTGAGTGTAATGCCTAACTCCATTACCAATACCTGGTTGTTTCATTTGTGATGGAAAAGCTGCTCAGTGGCTGTTCAGTGGGACAAGGTCACATTTTAAAGCAGATTTCATTACTTTTTTCACTGTACAGAGGAGATCTAGGTACTGGAACAGATTGCCCAGGGAGGTGGTGGTGTCACCATCCTTGGAGGAACGAGTGGACGTGGCACTTACAGGTATGGTCTAGCAGTTAGATACTAGGAGGAAAGGTTGGACTCAATGACCTTGGAGGTCCTTTCCAGCCATGATGATTCTGTGATTCTAGAAATCTTCATCTTGTTTTGAATTACACAGCAAACTCAGATCCACGTGTGTCTTTTGCAAAGGGATCTGGAGACTCTTCATCAAATAAGAAGAGCTAATATTGGAAATAGTGAGAAATTATCAGTGTGAAAAAGATTTCTAAAAACCTTCCAAAAGAGATGCAAGGAACTGCAGATTCAGAAGCCTTATGATCATGTTAGGAAGACAAGCTTCTAATGCAAGTATCCCATCATCAGTGAAACACTCATAGGCATTTTATAACAGAGAAGAGCAGACCTCACTTTTGCACTGCCCAACACGATAACAAATGCTCTAGAAGAGGAAGATGATCGTAAGTCTGTGACATTTGCTGGTCATTTGAGGTATTAAAAATTAATTTCATGTTACTTACTGGCCAGGTAATGAACTGTCAGGGGAAATCTAATGATTATAAATGCTGAATCATAAACAAAACCAGTCCCTAACTAGATCTGTGTGGTGGTGGATTGTAAAATAAATGTTACTGGTACTGTAGGAAAAGATCCTGGAGTTAGTGAATAAATCTGTAAACATCTGCTCTGTTCTCTGCGCTGATTACAAAGGTAAATACATGAAGTCTCAGAATAGAGAAAGTGAAATCACTGGTATGCTATGATCATAAATCTATGAGTTGTTTTCATTTTGATTGTCATCTGCTGTTCTGATGACATTCATGTCAAAGGAATGCAGTGACATAAGGACAGGTACAGATGCAACAAGTGCAGTTGAACTGCAGATTTCCTTTCATGTCAGCCGAGGTTAAGTAGACTAGAACTTACAGGTCTAGAAGAAATAAGACTCAAAGGACTGTGCTAGGAGCCACTGGTGGTAATCCTAAGTGGGAGAAGATGCAGGATGTAATTATTCATGAGTTAGCAGAGAAAACTAAGAAGCAACAAGTGACATTATCAGACACTAGTTTGGAAGAGTCAAGTAAACACTCTGTAACTAAGTCAGTCATAGAATTCACAGTGAAGAATAGATACTGTTAAGTCATCAGGAAGGGATGGGCTGTTTGACAATTGATTTAAAGTCAAGGAACAGGAATGTGCAGGTGTTTATACCTCACTGCTGGTTCTGAGCAACTATTTTCATAACATTTTACTACATTGCTTGCCCATTACTAAGTGTGGGCAGGACTAGAGTGTGCCTGAAATGATACAACCCTTTCCCACAAAAAATTAGCATTGCTCTTTTCCTCATCTGGCAGCTTTGCCACTGCTCACTGAGCTAACTGCTCCACTGAGCACATTCTGCACACTGCTCTTATAGACCAACAAGTAATATTTGAGCTGGGTGGTTTTCTAGAGTTAAAGCTTCATTCATGTGCTGTGTTTATCAAATCTGTGAAGGCATCACCTCCCATACTGGTACATTCACAAGAAGCTGGTACGGGTGAGGAGGCTACACTTGTGTGAGCTTTCAGTTACAAGAATCAGACTTTAATTGTAATCAGTAAGGTTTTCTACCTCCTACCCAGCCAAGACTGAACAGCAAAGGAAAATCACACAAAATGAAACTTCCTCTGCTATCATTTGAGTGACAACTGCTTACTCTCAGGGACAGACTGACACCACTCACACTGACAGATGTGGAAAGAAACCTCAGCTCAGTATTGTGTCCAAGCCCTATGACTGAGTGCCTAGCGTGGGCTGTACTTCTCCTAGCACCCCTTGAGCCCCCCAAAATTACACAAGACTTCATCACAACCTCTGGAATCTCATAACTTAACCAGAAAAGCACTGTACACAGCAACATCTGAACCAGCTGAAATCAGTTAGAGCAGTTGGTGTCTCTTCACCAAGAGAACTTCATAAGTGCTGCTGAAGGAGTCGATCTGTCAAGTTTGCTGAAGAAATTTTGGAAAAGATTCCTTATCTTGTATAATCAAAAAAAAAAAAAGACTGTTTGAAGACATTTTCTGTGACTTCATTTAAATAAACATTATAAGAGGAAGAATTACTCCATGCAGAATCATAAAGGCCAGGTGAATTGGCTGGAAGTTTTTAATATTACTGTAGAGTGAACGTACCCACTGCCTTGTAGCCTCACAATATTTCTTTACAGAGATACCAGTGCTACAACTGAGTGCATCATAAAGAACAAAATGCATTCCAAACTAGGTAGGAAAACACTTTACGACCCCAGAAAAGACACCTAATTCATCAAAAGTCCTTCCTTTTTGAACCTTGTTAAACATAAAGCTATTTACAAAGTACTGAATCACACGTATTACACAGAGCCATGGTGATTTAGAAGACACTGAGGACTGCTCAGCTAAGACAGTAACTCATTTGACAAAACTAATGCGGAATCCAGACCAGAATCTTTCAAATATTACTCCTGCAGACAGGCCAGGCTGTGACTACTATGCATTATATAAGCTAGCAGATAGCCACAAGCCTTATGAATTACAGAAGTGCAAAGAGAAACAGAGTGGACTTGTAGTAGGGAACTGATCAGTGCCTTCTAGGGGTTCTTACTGCAGCTGGTTAGGTTGTGGCTCCTGGCAGTCTTCTCTACTCCTTTGCTGTGTGTTAAAAGTGGTTTTTAATGTTCAGGCAGGTTCTTACTCTTTGTATTTATAATCTAGTAGGTCTGACCAAGTTCAGCAGAACTACTCCAGTTCTGTCCTGGGGACCTTGACACACTGGATTTGCCACCATGTGGTTTTCATGCTGGAAAGTGTCTCTTATTTTAGGACAAAGCAATGCAGAGAAAACAAGTCATAAGACAGCCAACTGTCTGTAGGCACCTTTGTCTTGCTGTTCAGTGTGCCAGTAGCCATATACATGAATTAATCAAACTGCTCTAGTCTGTCTCTGCCTCTCCAGGCTGTGGTCCAGTCTGCAGCCTGTTTCTTCAAAAAAATCCTGAGCTAAAAAAAGTTTATCTTTGTGAGCTAGGGCAAACTTCCCAAGGGGTGGTGCTTTCCCAGGCTTGTTTACCTGTCTGAGAATTTGCATTAAACTCTGTCTCCAGTGGATTGGGAATATAATACGTAGTACAGCACTGGAAAGAGAATTCCTTTTTTCTTGTTTCATTGTTTGGTGGAAGTTTTTTTAGAACTTGCCATTGTTCTAGCACATCAAACATCTGATGCATAATTGTTTTTGAGGTTCTTCCCAGGCTTCCACAGCCTCCAATCTGAAACACATCATTACTATTTAGTATAGATAGTACAGAAACACATAAAGACTGAGAAGAATTGGTCAAGAGTTCTTATCTCTCTACAAAGTACTAAACTCACACATGTATGAAGACCTAACACGTGCAGGAATCCACAGACAGAGCAATATTAAATGGTTACAGCCACTTATATTTGTAAATCTTGTTAAAAACATAATATTGTTAATTTTTCTACTGATTCACTTAGATCCAGCCTGAACAAGTTCTGTCAAATATGTGAAATGGATGTCCAGACTTTGACACAGTCTGAGAGAGAAACAGAGTGCTTCCTACTTCCCAGGACTGTCTAATGTGTGACTACATATATTCATCAGGTGCCTCCCTTCTCAGCTTGAAAACTTCCGAGTATTTACCTGCAATATCCCACACATCCTCAGAAGGGGGAAAATGGAAGCTTATCTCCTACCTACACCTCTCATTTAATGGGTTTGTTGGATTGGGACTTGAACCCAGTTAAAAGTCCCTGGAGAAGACTTATTAATTGTGGCCAGGACTAGAACTAACCACATCTGATGCTTTGGAAGCACTGAGTGCATAACTGTTTAGTTGTTAGAGTATTCACCCAGGAAGTGAGAGAACTGAAGTGTAGTCCTTAATTAGCCCAAGGGAGTAAATATGCACCTCTAACACACCAAGCAAGAGGCTAACAGTACCGAGCAATAGGCTAACTTGGAGCAGATTGCATCCCCTGAGGAGGTGATGCCACTGGGCAGGCAGGAGTGCCAGGGCTAAAGACTGGGGGTGACCTTGCTGCAGCCCATGTGTCCACAGCTGGTTTGGAGGGGTATGAGTAGGAATCTAGTCCCCACTTCCAACTCTGCCTTTGTTCACTTGGCAATGACAGTTTAATATAAAACACCTACACACTTCAAGGCACATCTGCATAATACCAGGTCCGTCCTGACCACTGATTTAGCATCTGACACAAGAATTGTTTGCCTGGTTTTGGTAGCATGGAAGTAAGGATATGAAATGGCTGAAGGCCATCTTCATTGAATCCTGTGGCAGAGCGCCAATGCCAGTGAGATCAGCAATTACATTTAAATTACAAACTTAGATCCATGACATAAATTAATGGCAAAAGGGATATTAGAATAGAGAAACTGCTGGAAAGATTTGCACACAGACAAACCAGCCATCCTTCTGAGACATGACTCTGCTACACAACTGGGACATTACAGCCAAGTTTCTAAAGTTTCTTTAAAAATACTTCCTGATTTTGGTACAGGCCACAGGCTTAGAACATGGCCAGGAAGCTTTGCAAAGTGCTAAAGGCTGAATAAAGCCCAAAACACTAATGTCATCAGAACCCATTTTTGTTGTTGTTCTTGTCAATCATGTCTGATTACAGCCATCTCCTCCACTAATGTGAGTTATGTCTGATTTCTCCTCAGATAGGCAGCAGCACAACCTTGATTTTTTTACTGTGTCATTGGTACACTCACTGCTATGAAAATGGCAAAAAAATAGATTGAACCCTCCTATCTGCTTTTATATTTTTTATTTAACAGGAATATGAACAAACCTATGTGAAGTGCACTATTATCACGGCACTTCACAGCGAATGGGTTTCAAACCTGGCTCTAAGCACGTGATGAACTCATGCTCCTAAAGAAAGATCAGGAAAGAACAAAGCATGTACATGCAAAACTCTGGATCCCAGAGCTTGCTGCAGCAGCATCCTCTTATAGCAGTTAGGCAACTGATGTACTTGAGAGGAAACATGCACGAGATGAGCATCCTTGATCACAGGACAGGGGAAAGGAGGAATGTGCTACTCTAAAGGAGACTGTTCTGCAGCTGGATATCCTTGAGGGTCCTTGAAGGTACAGGGAAGCGTAAGTTTAGCAGCAGAATTTTGGGTTCTGTGTGGATGCAGGACTCCATGTAACAATCACATAACTGCTGTGAAAATGAAGCTCCAGCACTGGTGCTGGCACTGACAGCTATCAACACTTAGCAGGAGAAGGAGTGGCAGGGTGAGTGCACAGATCCTCACGCAGCCTAAATCCTGTTATTAGCATAAATAGAGGAGTCAAAATGCAGGATGCCTCTTTTCCATATAAGTGACTAACTGCTGGACTCCAAAGCCACGTTTACATGGCTCAATGACTTGTGAAATTGCGTGGTCCAGCTTCAACAGAAGGGTCAGTGGGCACTTTGTGTGCCTTCTCACTGCTCCCCTCATCATTCTCTGCCAGCGTGTGGCTGGAGGCGGCTCACATTTCTCTGAGGTGGTGGTCACACATGTGAATTCTTCAGACTCAGATGCAAAATTAATTAAGTGCTTCCTTTGCAGTTGCTATAATCCCCAGGCTGTTATGTTAAAAAGTCCTTGTCCAGTCAATAACTTTCAGAGGAAAAGCATGAACCCTGCTCCGTTACTACAGGGAATGGTTTCAAGGTTCTACCAGGGGAGGAAGGGGAGAGAACAGCAGACAGACAAAACAGACAGAAGCCCTTTTTGGCAGACATGCATCAAGCACCTCAGAGCATGTCAGCTTTATATATATAATCATAGAACCATTAGGAATTGGAAGGGACCTCGAAAGATCATCTAGTCCAATCCCTCTGCCACAGCAGGATCACCTAGACCAGTCATAGAGTCAGTCAGGGTTAGAAGGGCCCACAGGATCATCCAGTGCCAACCCCCCTGACATGGGCAGGGACACCTGCCCAGTTGTAGAGAGCGATGAGGTCTGCCCTCAGCCTCAGCCCCAACTCTCTCCATCTCTCCTCATCAGATTGGTTCTCCAGGCTCTTCCCCAGCTTCATTGCCCTCCTCTGCAAAAGCTCCAGCATCTTGATGTACTGAGGTGCCCCAAACTGGACCCAGTACTCAAGGCACAGCCTCACCTGTGCTGAGTACAGGGGGACAATTGCCTCCCTACTCCTGCTGGAGTCACTATTACTGATCCAGGCCAGGGTGCCATTGGCCTTCGTGGCCACCTGGGCATCCTGCTGGCTCACATTCAGCTTCCTGTCAATTAGAACCCCCAACTCCTTTTCTGCTAGCCACCCTGCTCCCAGCCTGTAGCACTGCAGGGGATGGTTGTGACCAAAATGCAGACACTTGGGTCTGTTGAAACCCCCCCCAGTTACCCTCAGCCCATCGATGCAGTCTGTCAGAGTCCCTCTGTACAGCCTCACTACCCTCCACCAGATCAACACTCCCTACCAACCTGGTGTCATCTGCAAACTGCCTTCTCTAACCACCCCGAGCAGGTCTCTGCATAGCCTATAGGTTTGGAGTACCTTGTGATGTATCCCCAGGCTTCCACAGAGAGGAGAAGAAATTAACTAAGACTTTTGAATTTCACTCTAAACTCTGGTCTCAGAAAAGCTAAGTGCTGTGGTGCCTCATTATGACTAGCTACATGATTGTCTTCAGCTGAGCTCTATCCTCTTCTCGTGGCTATCGAACAGAGTGTTTGACACACTGGTACTTTAGAGAATCAAGATAGAGCTAAGAATGCAATTTGTGGGGGTTAATGTGACAGACATTGCCACATTTTCACTTTGTGAGAGGTGAGGAAAGAGAAGATAAAGCCAGATTACATGGACTGGCAGTGCCATTTTCTGTGTAATGTCCTCCAACCCAAAGGCAAGTTCAGAGAAGCCAGATGTGCCACGATGATCAGTGATTTCTAGGCATAAAATCATGCTTGGGCATTGTTGTGAACAGCATATTGTAAAAGCAGGTAGCCTTAAAGAATGCTGAACAAACACCCAGCTGTTTTTTGCATCAGAAAGCCATTTCTGCTTTCTAGCTGACTCCCAAAAGCCACTAACCACAACAGAAAAACTGATATGGGAACATGTTTTCCAAATGACTTTGCACTATGGACTTGGCATATATTGTTTCAACAGCCCTTCTTCCCATTACACTCAGACTGGGTTTTGGTGATACTCTAAATCCAGATTTGGGATTCTATTACATTTTTCTAAATATATCCTGGCCACAGGGTTAAAAAAAAAAACCCAAACATTCTAATAGAGTCCAAACTCAAATTAAAAAACCAAAAAAAACCAACTAAAAAATCTTATGTTTGATTTTATGCTGCCAGGCTTTATGCAGACTTAGATATTCTCTGTCTCCCCACTGTATCCCTGTGCCAGATCAGGTAGCATCTCGCAGCACCTGCAGCTGCCAGAAAGCCAGCACATAAGCAGAAAGTCAACAAGATTTGTTTGTTGTGTGCTCTGGGTAATTCAGCATAGATGTGATCATTTGCCCATGCCTAATCTGTATGCTAGTTGTACTGCTGGGTCACTTGGTAAAGCAGAGACTCTCCTAGAGTTACCATGAGAAGAAAGTCTTATTTGCCTGGCAAGGGAATGGAAAGGAAACACAACAGAGTGTAAACAAAAGAGGAAATAATTATAAAACCTGTGGGGACTGGGGGATGCTAAACACATCCTTATGAATGTGTGCACTCAGTGAGGCTGCACATAACACACATCTGGTGCAGACACTCACATCCTCTACCTAAAGGCAGAGAAGATCCAAACAGTCAGTCCTGATATGTGTGGGTGCCACAACTGCCTGATTGGACCAGGCACATGCTGACTTGGGGTCTTCTTGGAAAAGTAGCACAGGTCTTTGCCTCCCACCTTTGCCTATAGGATCTGCCCTTCTCATGTGTGTACATATGGGGAGAGACAGGCTATTCCACTGCCTCCAGATTAGAAACACAGGAACATCTTCCTCCCTTTAAAAAAACAGAGGAATAAATTGTTTTTAAACCCAACATTTTCATAGTCATAAACCTTTTAATATTGACTAGACACTGGTAGAATGAATGTGCATTAGAATAAGACTTTTCCATGTCTGCATCGCTGGGTTTTTCCAAAATCCTTTGGAATTTTGGTGCAGTTGTTCATGGACCAAAATTTTGGTCTCTTGATTTTCTCACCAAGGCTCTCACAGTGGTAGGACAGTATGTCTTCTCTTTCAGTGTTTTCCTCCTGTCTCTCTACACAAACACAACCAAGGACCTGTCTTATGACTAGGGAAGACACTGTATTAGTCCAGTGCTCTGCTGTAGTTCTCGCGTGAAAAACTTGGGAAGTGCCTTAGGCTGGTACGCTGCTGGATTTGCTGCCTTCTAGATGAAGCAAACCAAAGTGAGACAAACTTCAGTGTCCTGCTGCTGCAATGTCTAATCACTCCTGTATTCACAGAAAAAGAGTAAATCTGCCAAAACTTGCAGAGTTTTGGGTAAACTGAGCAGAGACCATGTACTGCAGGGCACTAGTGAAGCCAGTAAAAGTAACGCGCTCAAAGAAAATAGTTAGATATTTTTTCCAGTGTGCTGTGTTCGTTGAGGTTAGTGGTTAAATACAGAAGATTTACATCAGAGTTTCCATTTAATGAAAGTATTTGTGTGGATGTGCATCAGAAAGTGGGTGGTTAGCAGATCGAGAGAGGTTCTTCTACCCCTCTACTCTGAACTAGTGAGACCATTGTGTCCAGTTCTGGGCCCCTCAGCTCAAGAAGGACATGGAGCTGCTGGAGGGAATCCAGCATAGAGCAACGAGGATGATGAAGGAGGTGGAGCACCTCCCTTATGAGGAGAGGCTGAGGAAGCTGGGTCTCTTTAGCTTGGAGAAGAGGAGACTGAGGGGTGACCTCATTAATGTCTATACATTTGTGAAGGGTGGGTGTCAGGAGGATGGAGCCAGGCTCTTCTCAATGTCATCTAGCGGTAGGGCGAGAGGCAATGGGTGTAATCTGGAACATAGAAGGTTCCATATAAATATGAGAAGGAACTTCTTCACAGTGACAGTGACAGAGCACTAGAAGGGGCTGCCCAGGGTGGTTGTGGAGTCTCCTTCTCTTGAGATGTTTGAAACCCGCCTGGATGTGTTCCTGTGTGACTTGGTCTAGGTGATCCTGCTGTGTCAGGGGGATTGGACTAGATGATCTTTCAAGGTCCCTTCCAATCCCTGATGATTCTATGATCTTCTCCTTTTAGTTGCTGTTAGTAGGGATTTTGCAAACTGCAATTTTCAAAAAAGCAGCAGGCTATCTTATTGAGACTATTGTCAAAAGTTCAAGAAATTAGGAGCTTCGGGGTGGCACCATGGCTGGGAGAATTGGGAGTGGGACCGGGGGGGTGTCAGCCCTTTTATTTATTTATTTTATTTTATTTTAATGTTTTGTGATCCCGCTCGAGCAGGGGGATTGGACCTGATGACCTCTGGAAGTCCTTCCCACCCCCTAATGATCTGTGTATCTGTGATGGTGATACAACATAAATGGCACTCTTGATTTCTCACGTTTTTCTAGGCTGGAAGAGGAATACATTAGTGGAGAAACTGATACACCTGCTGTTCCACAAGCACAAATTGAGTTTATGACCTGAATATGCTGTACATGTAGAAAATAAACAACTATACAATCTTATCGCATGGCACATGTGATAAGGAAATATGAAACTGGAGATATCTTAGGGTTCTGTTGCCAAACATTTATTATAGAATCACTAGAGGAGACTAGATAGAGAAGAGAAAGGTGAGGAGTCATGCAGCTATCTTTTTAGATTCATAGGAGGTACTTGCAGCTGGTAACATCTGAAGTGTTCATCCCATCCTACAAGGTGGAGTTGTTGCCTCCTCGCTGCTATCAGCACCACAGTGCTCCCTCTCTTGTGCTTTGCAGGGGGGCAGGCTGGTAGCCTGGGCCCCTGATTAAAATATCCTGTAAAAGCCCTTCACTGGCCCTCAGTCAAATCCCTTCCTCTGAATGTTTCCCAGGTTACTGCTTTGTCACAGCTCCTGGCTATCACCTCCTGTCCACACAAAAAGAGCCAAAAGGCAACTTGTGTACAGCAGCAATTAAATATTTAATAGCAAGTGAAATTACAGACTTTGTAAATATAACAAAATAAATAAATCAAGTATATTTCAGCAGAACATCACACAATATCATGAATGATAAACTAGAAAGCTGTAAAGTCAATAAGGTTCACAGCAAATAGATCAGAAGCCAGCAGGTCTTGAAATGTAAATACAAACATGACTCAGTTATTGAGTAGAGTCACAAAGAGACAATTTTTGACCTTTCTTTTAATTTACATTTTAATTCATGAATTACAGGAGGGGAAAAACATGAAAAGAGATTCCACCACAGCTTTCTTTTGGCACAAACAGGAGAGAAGTAGTGAAAACAGGAAAAAACTGTGGCTGCTTTACTGACATTGTTCTGTTTTGGTTGCTCAAGTGAGGATACAGGACCTTTGTCACAATCAGTATTAACCACAGGATCACAGAATCATTAGGGGTTGGAAGGGACCTCAAAAGATCATCCAGTCCAATCCCCCTGCCACAGCAGGATCACTTAATCAGAAAGGCTAATAACCATTTTTCCAGAACTGAGGGAGGAGAACCATGAGGAGGGGACTTCTACCTGATCTCAGAGTCCTTGGTGGATTCGACTTCTCAAAGTGATGGTGGTACCAAAATGGATAATGGAGCTCACTGACATATAAACAAGGGGATCAGTCTGAAGTGAGGTTTCTCTGTGGTGTGCTGCTGCAGTTGAATCAGAGCTATCTGACTTGACACAGGAATTAATATGCAGCAAATCAGTTGCCTTTATTATGTATGAGGTCAGAAGAACAATCCCTTCTGGTCTTAAAATACACTAATTTATGCAAGGGGAAAAAAATTACCCTCACTAAAGCTTTATCCATCCCCAGAGAATCAGTAGAGCATACAAGGAATAGTAATTAAATTTGTAGTTACTATTTTAACAAGAAAACTGAAAAAAAATCAACATTTTTTCAGATAACACAATATTTTCCAAAGCTAAAATTTCAGAATGTCAGCTGCTCTAAACTTTGCATTCCCATGTTTTTGCTTTCCCTCTCCCCTTCAGCATTGAATGAATGAAGCTCTAAGGGGTGTTCCCCCCATTTCTAGTCCTCTTTTCTCCACCTCCTACTCCCTCCTCGGTCTGAAATTCCTCAGTTTTGAAAACATTACAGAGTATGTCAATGAAGACTGGAGGTTTCCACTCTGGCTAGTTCTGGCTGTTTTCCCTGAGCACTGCTTTGAGCAGCCCCATCTCACCAGCTGCCAAGACCCACATGGGGTAACGGCAGGTGGGCAGCAGCCATCCACCCAGGGGTCCAGCAACACCTTCTCCCTCCCCTCTGCACCCTCTCTGCTGGTGGCCAGGGGTAGCTTAGCCTGAGAGCAGCTCCTGCAACCCACCACCACCTGCACAGAGGGAATGTGGAAGTTTTATTGGGTGATTCGAAGTGGCCAGAGCAGTTTGGAAAATCTGGGCATTTGCACTGCTTTCCTCTTTCCCATCTTCATTGAAGTGTCACAAGGCAAACATCAGTCATCTTGAGGAGAAAACCAAATAAAATAAGAACACTGCACGTGTCTGCAGAGTGAACTCCAGATTGCCTGATGAAAGCACCAACAATTAGTTAAATGATTGTTGCAAAGCAGGGTTCAATCATGTTCTCACCGGTTACAAAAGACAGAGTGTGTCTTTAGACTGTGTGATGATAGTCAGTGTGGAAAGTTTTCCTTAAAGTACATCCAGGGAATAGGGTAGGAGGAATGCTCACCCTACCAACCGAGACATTTGAGAGTGTTTTATCAACAGCTGGGTTGTGAATCTGTGACAGAAAAACAATTCCAGTGTTTATAAATTACTGTGCACTTCATAAGTGGCCAGGCATTTAAAGAGGAAAAATGTAGCCCAGAGTTTTCTTAAACTAGTACAATCCAGTGCTGAGGAATTTGGAAGGTGTTTTAGATGGATTTTTGTGGTTTTCAGCTGGGTGGCCAAAGTATACTAACTTAATTTTAAGTCTGCACATACAGACTGCAGCAGAGTGGAAGGTAAACAATTAGTTTGTTTGCTTGCTGAATTGTGATCCTCTGGGTCTCTGGTTATTTAAAGGTATGCTGATCATATTTTACACTGTGACAGCATCTGCCTAGCCAAGACTTCAAATGATTTACAGCATTTAGTGAAATGCACAAACTCTGGCTCCCTCTTTAAGACAGATACAATAATGCTGAAAATGCAAAATTTGATATATACTAACAAAAAAAACCCCCCAAAAAAGTGAAAAAACTCTTACAAAATAAGCATATTTACCTGTAACAGGTAAAAGGCCAGGGATCCTGTTTTGTATATGGAGGATTAAAACAGTACAGTAGGTGATAGCCACAGCGAGGTTAGCAGCAACATAACACACAAAGCCACCACCACTATAGGGTCCCACAAATGGGACCCAGATTTTGAGATGCCCAGTAATTCCTGTGGGTCATCAAGTAAATGCTCAAATGAAAACAACTGGATGTAGTTCATATAAAAAGCCATCTGCCAATTCCCTTCCTTAGATTCCAAAGAAGGTTCCTCCCAGTCAGAGATTAGAGGACACGCAAGGCTTGTTTCTGCTGTGGTGGCAATGGGAAATGTGGGAAGGAAAGGCTGAGAGAGAGAGACAGCACATGCTGCTCCAGGCAATGCTGATCAGATGGTCACTCCCTAGCACAGTAGCCTTCCCTGTCACAAATCTGCCTTGATTGTCAATGTTTGCTAATGTGTAGTTTACTGTAATAAATTTGAATAAATGGTGCTAGATAAATCACCTGTGAAGCTGCTGTTTTCTTTTGCAAGACTGGAGCTGCCTGTTGGTTCATCTGCTTGTTCTGTTGGGTCCTGCTTTGCTCTGTGCAGCCCCAGCTCCTGCTTACAAACCCACACACCCAGGAGATCTAAGCAAAACACAATCGCAAGCATTGAGTTTCACTTGGTTGCAGGCTGAAATCTTGCAAAACCAGCATGGTCCACATGACTCCACAAGCCTCACTGGGCAACTTTGGTCTCAGTACTCTGTCATCCTTACATTAAAAAAGTGTTTCTTTATCTTCAGAGATACCCTCCTGTGTTTCAGTTTGCCCGTTGCCTCTTGTTCTGTCACTGGGCACCATCAAAAAGCACCAGACTACCTCCTCTTTGCACTATCCCTTCAGATATTTGTGCACATTGGTGACACTCTCAGGAGTTTTCTCTTCTCCACTCTGAACAACCTCAGTTCTCTCAGCCTTTATCCATGTGAGATATGGCCATAAAATTCTGTGAGGAAAAGTATTTACATTCCTTCTTCTGTGAGGAAGGATGTACGGCAGGATGCAGTACGCATTCAAATCTATCATCTGATCATACTGAGGTGTCTGTTGGACATCTATATGCTTAGGCTCCCTTTGTAATGATTTGAAATCTTGTCTATACAATCCATAGAGTCTAAAAAGTGATTCATTCCCATCTTAAAGTAACTGTCTAAAACAGCTGAGGGGAACCATGCCCTAAAACTCCTTATTTCAGTGAAGAACTCATAGTCTAGTTATTTACACTGAAGGAGACTATCGCACAACACTAGTGTCTCCTGTAAGTTACATAAAACTCTAAAGTGAAACTTCAGAAAACCTGCAAAATAAAAATACACTGGGATCATTCTATGATGCTAAATTAGTGCCATGGTCTCTAAAATATCTTTAAAGCAATGTTTCAATAAATCTGTTCTCAAAGGCAGAAATCTCACGTCTTTGACACAAAAAGATTTGAAGGCTTCAATCTTTGAAAACATGCCTCATAAAAATGCTTTCTCTGGCAAATAAATTTACTGTAAACACACTACTATTTGGTTAATGGGAAAATACATAAATGTTTGCCTAGACCATAACATTATTTATATTAGCTGCTGGTTTGGGGGCCATTTGAAGTAGGACAATTGTCATTGCAAAGAAGATATTGACTGTCTTGGACACTGGTCACCTAGCTGTGTACCAGACAGATTTAGTCTAGGTACAGTGCTCTGTTCTTTTTTGTCTAACGAACAGACTCTGGCTGGTCTGAAAGTTTTGTAGCTTCTTGCACATGAAAGAAGTACATGCAGTGGGAAATGGGAGAAATTATGGATGAGCTTCAGAGGGGTTTTGATAGGATACAGATTCAACTTCCTTCTAATCATCTGGACATCATCTGGACAATCATCTGCTCCTTCACAAAAGCAAACAAACACTAGACATTTTTGGCGTGAGATATAAGTTGGTTGGTATTAAACAGCAGCTGTAGATTAAACCCCTGCACCGTCCCCCTCCACATTCCCTTTCCCCTCAATAGAGATTCTAATTTTAAATATTTATGTTTTCAGATAGATGAAACTGTGTGCTCCTGTCCATTTGTTTATAAAAAAAGGATTCAAATGAAATTAGGTGTGTTTTATTATTTGAAGACTTGTAGTACCTCTCCTGTCACAAGATGTTTGGCACTGTAATTAATGTTTCCATGAATTAAACACAGGAGTCTAGTAGATACCATGACAGCTTTCAGGTAAAATATGTGGTTGATCTATCGTCTGTTTAACAGAGTGTCCAGTTAATAGCACGTTCATGTTGAATCTTAGTGAATCTCTGGTTGTTCTTCCTTTAAATTATCATTGTTGCACTTCATGAGAAAGAAATACAAATGTATACCATCACACAGACCAAGAAAATCTGTTCAGTACTCTCCAAGTACTCAGAATACTTTATGTAGGGTCTAGGCTCTGCTATGGATCAGGTGTTGCACCTGAAAGTATGACTGGTTGGTTCTGGAAATCATTCCAAGCATTGAGCACTGAAACATGGCTTCACACATCCCATTTTGGAGGTCCCTTCCAATCCCTAATGTTCTGTGATTCCCTTCAAAACACTGCAAATTATATCCCAAATACTTTTGGTAGTTTACAAACATGTAAACCAAGAACCACACAGACAAATACGTTTTACTGGAAGATCTGAATTCAGATTTTCAAAATCTTGAGGCTCAAAAGGAAGAGAAATGTTTATCAAGACAGGACATTGCCTGACTGTCATTGTCAGTAAGGTCTTTGACAGGTGGGAAAGTTTTAACTCCAGCTACTTCAGTAAACACTGAAATGAGAAGTGCTAGGTGTTGAGAAAATCCATTCAATAGAGTGAATAATCTTCCAGCCCAGTTGCTTACGTCAGCGCACGCTAATCTAAAGGATAAATCCAGCTCATTTTACTCTGACTTGGCATTCCATTAAGTGCCTGTGAATTGGATGCTTGGGTCTTGAAGAGTTCGTGACTTCAGTGCTTCTCTGACATTGGATTTGGAGTAACTAGGAAATTCAGCTTTCTAAAGTCTTTCTCCAAGTGAAGAGGATGGGAATGAGACATTATCTCTCAATAGTCTGAAAAACAACCAGTGCAGTAGCTGAATCCAAAAGGAATGCAGGGGAGCTCACCAGCAGCATCCAGTACAATATGCACAGAGGATGCATTAAGAGGTTCTACCCTTCAGAAGCAAACCACGGTGTTATTTTCATTATAGAAGTGTGGAAAAGATGCACAGAGACACAGGGTCATGCTGACAGGATGAGATGGAGTTTAGGATGCACAAAGGCAGGAGAAATATGGCAGACTAGAAATTAAGATGGAAAAATTATACAGAACATTGGAGGGTTTTTATTTTACCTTTTCAACTTTTTTTTCTAGTGGTTTAAAACCTGTACTCTGGTTCAAAAAGTAGAGACCAGAAACAGATTCAACAACACATCTAAGCCTGTCTGCCTCCTGGCTGCCCATAACTCTTCTGCCTCCTGATATGGAGAATACAGGACCAGCTTCTCAGACCATATCTAAGGATTGTACCAGACAGTGGATGTTCAGAGATGAAGATTCAGTCTCTTTTACATAGAGGATTTTTTTGGAGATTTTCAAAGCTTTCCTTTTCAGAAAATGATGTGAATGACACAAGAAAAATTTCAGTTACTATATCCTCCATGTTTCCAGAGCCAGCTTCCAAAAGTATTCGTGACATCAAGTTAAGCAGTTTTGCTTATTTATATGTATTTTTAGTATTGAAACTATTAACTGACTAAATGCACATTAAATTAGAAAGCTAAAAGCTACTAACACATTATTTATTTTTAAATGTAAGCTTAACTGAACATAAGCTTTGACCTAAAGAGGAACTTGTTTGCTTGTCCATAACCAGACAACGTGCACGTGGTGAGACTGCCAGACTGGGCAAGTGGAAAAAACCAGTCTAAATGATAGATCTGACCTCCTGTATTTCTGACCCTTTATTGTATCAGTGAGAGCAGTATAGATTCATCAGAGGTATAAAGTCAAATTAACTTGTTCCAGGAAAAAACGATAATGAAATCTGGAAAATAATAGGGAAATATATGAAGATTTCAGAACAGATAATGGAAAGAATTTATTTTCATATTTTTCACCCTACATTCTTTTTCATTCTATGTACAAATTACTTTTCAAGGCCAGTGATTTAACCCTTCCCATTTCAATTAGGAGAAAAATAAAAGCTCCATAATGAAAGAAGTTAACCGAGTGGCTATTTACCTCTTTGTCATCGCAGTGGAGCCCAGGCCAGTGGATCCTCTATTCAGAGTAGAGTGTTGCATGAATTGCTGATGTGTTTTCCTTAATGAACCCACGGGGGTATTTGGTATCTACAGAGCATAAGTCACACTGTATATGACTTCATATTCAACACAGCACACACTTCCAAACAACAGTTTATTCCATAGTTACTCCAAGGGCAAAGAAACAGATTTTACTCCACATTGTCCTGGCAGCAGTTTTCCTCTTTTGAAACGTGTGCGGTCAGTATAAATTTCAGAACCTGGAAGCAGAGGTTTCCTCACTACACAGCACAAATCAATATGCTCAAGGTGAGTCTGCTTCATTGGGGTGGTTGGAGATGATCTCCAGAGGTCACTTCCAACACCTACCATTCTGTGCTGTTGTGCTTCTATGGGTATGCTCATGTCATGCAGGTGGCACGGCACCGTGCTTACTAATAGGGACACATTTGATGACCCATGCCTAGATCATAGAACATTTGTGAGCATATATGTACACAACTGTGCCTCTGTATCTCTTACTTAGGAAGAACAGAAAGTTCAAGTCAGCAATTTCTCCAGATCCTAAACATTCAACTCTATGAAAATGTATTTGATGACTCAGAAACTAGGGACTGACTAAATCTGTGCTCAGCTGCAGAACACTATCACATATTGCTCACAAATCAACATGTCCAGCCACAAAAAGAGCACAAAAAGGATATCTTTGTAAAATCTGTGTTCTACATTTTTGCTACATGAGCAAGTAATGGAACAGGCTGCCCAGGGAAGTGGTGGAGTCTCCTTCTCTGGAGATGGTTAAGACCAGCCTGGACGTGTTCCTGTGTGACTTGGTCTAGTGATGCTGCAGTTGCAGGGGGGATTGGACTAGATGATTTTCAAGGTCCCTTCCAATCCATAATGATTCTATCATTCTGTAAGGTGGAACAATCAATGCAAGTGGTACCATACGTATTTCAGAGGTGTTTATTTTGGACTACTCCTAGACTGGTTCTGGTGAGTGAATGCCCATTAAACAATTACAGCCTCCTGCGTACACTCCCAGAACACATCTGCAACATGAACTAGGAAAAGTAGGAACAGAAGTGCCCTTCTTAGTGCACTGCACTTAGTGGTGATCAATTGATGTTTTTCCCCCTATTGATTGTAGTAAGAGTATTAGATGATGAGTATGCTGTTAACTTTCTAAAGTAAGGAAAGCAAACATCATGTTCTCCATCACAGAAGATGAGGGTGCCAATGGTGTCTAACAGATTGTCCTGTGTAAGTCCTCCCATACCTACTAAATGTGAACTACTCCCTCAGCTGTTCATTTGGAATTCCATTCTCCTCTTCTTCTGCCTATTTACTGGAAACTTAGTGGTGTATAACCCATCTCAGTTAAAACTTGTAGTAGATTCAAGTATTATAGCAGATAATCTGACAACCAAAAAAGCAGGACTTCTCAATCCTCTAAACTTCATTTCGTTAGAAAACCATAGAAGAGCCAAAACCATCACCAAAGTCACATAAAAAACCCAAAAAAAAAAAAGTGTGGTTTTTTTAATTTAAACAAGAAATACCCAGAGCTTTATAAGACCTGCTGTAAAACCCAGCCTGCAGGATTTTTAGCTGAAACCACCACTAGCTGTTAAGCAAATATCTTCCTTTCAAACCATTCACTTCCATTTTGGTTTTAAGTTACACAGGCAAACAGTAAGTGAAATGGGCAAGCTGAAGCAGAGAGGCATTGAAATTCTGCAAAGGAACAAACCAGTTAAAGGCATTCCTGCATTTTCTTATATTTGCACAAATGGAAAACAGAAAAGTTAAAATGTTAATGGCACTTGAAAATATTGTGCATCTTCAGCAATTTAAATCCTTAAAGATTATTGCAGAAAGAAAGAAAGAAAGAAAGAAAGAAAGAAAGAAAGAAAGAAAGAAAGAAAGAAAGAAAGAAAGAGAGAAAGAAAGAAAGAAAGAAAGAAAGAAAGAAAGAAAGAAAGAAAGAAAGAAAGAAAGAAAGAAAGAAAGAAAGAAAGAAAGAAAGAAAGAAAGAAAGAAAGAGAGAGAGAAAGAAAGAAAGAAAGAAAGAGAGGGAGAAAGAAAGAAAGAAAGAAAGAAAGAAAGAAAGAAAGAAAGAAAGAAAGAAAGAAAGAAAGAAAGAAAGAAAGAAAGAAAGAAAGAAAGAAAGAAAGAAAGAAAGAAAGAAAGAAAGAAAGAAAGAAAGAAAGAAAGAAAGAAAGAAAGAAAGAAAGAAAGAAAGAAAGAAAGAAAGAAAGAAAGAAAGAAAGAAAGAAAGAAAGAAAGAAAGAAAGAAAGAAAGAAAGAAAGAAAGAAAGAAAGAAAGAAAGAAAGAAAGAAAGAAAGAAAGAAAGAAAGAAAGAAAGAAAGAAAGAAAGAAAGAAAAAGAAAGAAAGGGTTATTCTCTGCCACTATCAGAAATTCCCCTTTATTAAACAAGTGCAAATAAAACTCAGTGTTTCCAAACGTCAAAGAAAATATGAAGTGTTACGTTTTCCACAGAGAAAAACAGACAATATTTTCATTTCTGGAACAAGTCATTTTACATTAAGTGAAACAACAAAACCAGAAAAATATTTTAAAATTTAAATTGCTCATTCTGTTTGAGAAATGCAGCTGCTCCCAGAGAGAGCAGAGTCATGGAAGCATGTCCTATGTGGAAAATGGAGTCACTGCTGCTGTATGATACAGTTTTATGTTCCACAGTAAAGGAACGTCTGTCACTTTTCTCTGAAATTAGAAAATATTTTACCGCTTAATCCAAAAGTTTAACAACATTTGGGTTTCCTGAGCTTCTGCCAGCAGCAGTTCATATTCTAATTTCTGGTAAAGTATCTCTTATAAATACATAATTTACGTAAGAATAAAGTATTTTGTTTCACTCTGGAAGTGATAACAGGAACATTGTCTTCATCAAGAGGGTGGGTTCTTCACCAAAAGCATCGCCAAGCACTGGAACAGGCTACCCAAGGGAGTGGTGGTGTCACCATCCCTGGAGCTATCTAAAAGAAGTGTGGATGTGGTGCATGGTTTAGTGCTGGGTTAATGGTTGGACTTGATGATCTTAAAGGTCTCTTCCATCCAAAACAATTCTATGATTTTAAGAAATACTGATGTTATTGAATGAGGTAATTTCTTGATCTGTGAAAACAACACAAATTGCTTCAATCAAGGAGTCATCTTGCCTTCCTCAATGTACAATTTGAAGACATGCTTAGAGAAGAAGTGAGGATAAATGAACACAGGACAGTGATAGACCAAGTCTTGGCTAGGATAGTACTGTTGCATGTTGTGGAAAGAAAAACAAGAGAAAAAAATTGACATATATTAAAAATATGAAAACCAGAACTCCATTATATCTTCAAAATATTATGAATTTTGAAGGCAGCAAAGCATTCAGTTACGAAAGCACTGAGATCATCATGATTTTGAGATTATTTCAGAAAATAACACACTTTCAGAACTTTCTTGAGAGAAAAAAGGATGTTTTAATGAAAAGCTTTTAAGGAAGATTTTCATCATAGAGTTTTTGATCAGAACAAGCATAAGGAAGATAGCAAGCAGCCAGCAGTCACAAGACGCAAGCACAGCATAAGAGCTCTGGATTTTAGTTCCAGGGGTGCTTAGGCAAATTGGAGCAGCTGCACCATGTGTGGCTGGGAAGTGTGGCTGAGTACTCAGTGATCCTGTGGTTAAGACATCCACAGAATTGTGCAAATAAGTAGTTCTGCAAAGCACGGGCATGAATTATATTCTTCTACTTTGGTGCATTGTCAGCCAGTTTTGACCAGACACGTCACCTTGTCAATACACACCAGCTTCTATATATTCTGATAAAGCAAGTTTCACTGGAAAATTCCCAGCCAGCCCTCATATAAAATGGGCTCTTGTTTGCCAGGTCAAATGAGCCACCCCACCACCTGACAACCTCTCCCACACTTTTTGGCTGGTAAGTCTTGGTATGAATGCCAGTGGCAACTGTCCCAGCCCTGGAAGGTGTTCACTGTAAACTGAAGCAGGCATCAAGGGGACTCCTACTGATCAAGACAGCAAGTGGGAACATTCTCAACACTGAAGGAGAGAAGTTTGGAGAGAAGCAGCCCATGATTACCGTTAGCACAGCATCAAATTTCACCAGATGCCTACACAGATGCTAAGGTAGAAACATTGGGCTGGAAGCAAACTGGGAGAAAACTATGTTCAAATCCCAATTAGACAGTGGCACACAGAAAGCCATGAGTGCAGTGCCCACAAGAAAAAGTGAAAACAGGCTGCAGCAGTGTATCTTTTCAGATACTGCAATTACCCATGGGGAATCACCATATCCTTCAGGCAATTAATTATGCAGTGTAAAAAGAGACACAAGAGCAGAACATAAGCAAAGTGTTAGCCCCAGTATACACAATCCATACAGGACAGCTGCAGCTGCACTGACTAGAACAGCATAAGCACCACATGAAAACCCAAGGTGGTGTTCTCTGGAAAGACATGAGATAGTGGGAAGTGTGGTCTCATCACCAGTAACCATCATCAAGGGAATACTGCAGGCTGCAATACTAAGCACAATTCACATTCCTGAGACCTAGCTTTATGCTGCAAGGATGAGGAGCAATCCTCTAGCAGCATTACTAATGACAGAGATACACTTCAGAGCATGCCTTCTGGAGATAAGTATTCTTCAAGCTCTATAAAACAGAAATTGTATGTGAAATGCAGCACTTTGGTTTCTCCTTTCTGAGTGTTGAGAACAGCAGCGAGTAGAAAAGTTCATACTTCAGAGCTAGCCATGTCTCAAGGAGCAAACACCTCAGGAAGTTAGTCTCTCTTACAGACAAAGCTACAAGGAGGAGGTATTTTTCTAAAGGCAAGAATAAAGCAGTAGTTCCAGAGGACTTGGAACCTGGCACAAATGCATTCACCACATGTGGAGAAAGAGCTATGATGAAGATGAGCTGCTTCACAAGCAGAAATGCTAAATCAGTAGCATATGGATTGATACAAGGGAATAACCAGAGTCCAGCAATCAACAGAACCAAGAGATCTGTCGTAGATACATTCAGTATTAAAACTTACAGGAGTTATCAGATAGTAACAGATTAATATTCCATTTTCTAGGAAGTGGGCTGAATGGAAGGCAAAACTTATAAATCCAGAGCCCAAGCTGCACTGAAACAGAGTACATGGGAAACACAAGGCAGGTTGCACTACAGTAGACAAGGCAGGCAGTGAAGGGTTATCAGTGACTGGTCTTCTTACACATAGCTAGTCCAAGGCCAGGACCTGAACTTAACACAAATCTTAATGATCAGTACCATGCAATGCTCCTGAATTTTGTGCGAGGCTTGCAATCAATATCAGAGGATAGCAAACATCAGAAGCAACCTAGAGGCTACATAAAACAGAACCCAAACAAGCACATGGAAAAGACTGACAAAACCATTATGATATGACATGATTTATAAATAGAATTAGCTATGATTATAAGGGAAACATCATCCTTTCGTAGGAGATGAGTATAAGCATAATGTCCTTGTCACAACTATTCCAGGGCTCTATTTTGAGGCTACAAGTTGTCCTGTGCTGAAAGCTGGAATAATCCAGGTTGGAAAAAACCTTTAAGATCATTGATTCCAACCAGTAACCTAACTGTACCTAGTGCACCACTAAACCATGTCCCTAAACTCCTCATCTACATGACTTCTAAGTATATCCAGGGATGGCAATTCAGCCCTCTCCCTAGGCAGCCTGTTCAATGCCTGATAACCCTTTCAATAAACAAGATTTTCCTAATGTCCAAATTAAACTTCCCCTGGTGTAAATTGAGGCTGTTTCCTCTAGTCCTGGAAGAAGTTTCCTTTCTAAACTATTTTGAAAATACAGATTTTGCTATTCTATGCATAACATTTTGATCAACTTGTACCAACTGTTTTGCCTGAAGCTAAGACACTCTTCTGCTTCTGTAAGGGAGAGACCTATTGTATCTGTCTACGGACATCAACAGTGTCTCCATAATTTGATGTCTCTTTACTCTGTAAAAGCTTCTGCCTTTTGATAACATAAAGTTTTGGACATAGAAAGTAAAACAAGAGTTACCCCATCTGCCAGCAACAGGAGCTTCTCTTGCTGACCCCACATACTCCATCTGGAAGTCCAAAGAAGAGTTGATAAAGCTTCATAGCCTGAGGCCCTTTTTTCTGCTCCACATGGCTGCAACCCAGAGCTGCTGATGGTCTTAGCATGTGGCAAGTGGCTTGCTTGGCCTTGTCGCAGGGACCACAGCAGGCACAGTGAAGAATGGGCTCTAAGAGGGACTCTACCTTTTCACAATCCTGTAAATCAAAGATCACAACATGCCTACCTATGTCTAAACACAAACAAGCACAACCTTCTGTTGCTACTGACATTTTAGAACTCTTTTCCCAGAAACAAACTTCACACCTCCACAGGCTCCATGATTCCCAAAGAGAAGCATCAGTCACTGCACTGAAATACCTGATTTGTTGTACACAGGACAGGTAGGAGGTAATTACTACACATTTATTACTATTTTATTATGTGTTTATTTTGGAGAGGCAATAGACTATCTGCAATTAGGTTTGCTTCCATTATGAAACCCTTGTTTAAGCTGTTTTATACCTTTGACTTGCCTTAGCTTGCAAATTAACACATTATTCTGAGGGCAATGAGAAACAGTTCTTGTTTAGTCAGAAAAAATAATGTTCTAGCATTTCAGTAAGTGCTGAAACACTGCAAGTGACATCAGAGATCATCGAGTTTCAACTCCTCTTCAACGGGCAGGGACACCTCTCACTAAACCAGGTTTCGCAGGGACCCATCTAACCTGGGCTTGAACACTTCCAGAGAGGGGGTATCCACAACCTCCCTGGGCAACCTGTTCCACTGCCTTACCACCCTCACAGTGAGGAATTTCTTCCTAAAATCTAGTCTAAATTTACCCTCTGTTACCTTGAAACCTTTTCCCTTTTTCCTATCACTAGAGTCCCTTGGAAAAAGTACTTTTCCAGCTTTCTTTAGGCCCCCTTTAGATACTGGAAGGCTGCTTTAAGGTCCCCCTAGAGTCTTCTCTTCTCCAGGCTGAGCAGCCCCAATTCCCTCAGCCTGTCTTCATAGGAGAGGGGCTCCAGCCCTCTGATCATCGTTTCATCCTTTCAAAACCTGCATGAAGCAAACAGGTATTTGCCTATTTGCAATACATTCTCCAGACCCAGGAGTGTTTTTTTATTGTGTTTTTTCTCATTTGGTTGCCAGGCTTCATCCTCTGATCAATAGGAAATTCTGTCCTTCAACAAGGAAATAACCTGGCTTGAACTGAAGCTCTTCAAGTTTCTTACTGGTCCTCATTGTTGCATTTGAATGGTGGGTTGGTTGTTTACCTTTATGAAATATTCCATTACCAAAAGTTTGTGTGCTCTTTTCTCATTATTTCATTGTAAATCATAGTCTCCCTAAACAAGGTCATCTTTTGGTTGTAGAAACGTGGGAAGAAAAATATTTTATTAATACATTCCTTGGCAATTTCCCACCAGCACAACCAATGATAGGATTGTTTTTCAGAATGATCTTTTCCCTCAATAATTTTTACTAGAGATTCACTTTAAACCTATCAGGGTCAAGCCCTTGCAGTCATCAACTGCAACTTGTTTAATCACATCTCCCTTCAGTACATAAACGAAGTCGAAAAAACCCAACAAAACTTCTTTACAAGTTTACAGTTTCTAAAAATCCTAGTCAATCTAAAAAGCCAATCATGCCATTGACTGCAGATTTCTTTCTGGGTCTCTCATTCTATTTCCCTTAAATATTTTGCAGTCATCTTAATTTAAAATTGAAATAACAACTAAAGAAAAAAGTTAAAAAGGTTTTTTTCCCTTTCTTAGGCAACAAACATCTTCACAACAGGTCTCATTTGTTTAGTTAAAACACATCTTTATTACTTCTTTCAGCTAACGAGAAAAGGTGAAAACTTCTCTCCCTACTAAAAGCTTTTTGGAGTGCGGAGTTCAGAGGAATAAACGGACTTGAAGCTGCCAGTGATGGTCTGAAAAAGTAATTAACAAGGCCCTTTCTAGAAGGATTAACACCCTTTAATATGCTGATTAGCCAGCTTTTAAATAGTGAAGAACCGTGGGTAAGGCTTTCCAAGTGAAGGAAATATCTTTACTTACTGATTTAACTGTATTTGAAAAATCAGAAGTGATTCATACACGAAAAGTGTTTAAATGTACAAATGTGGTTGTTTTCAGAGGGGAAAAGGTGCTTAGCAACGCGCTTATTGTCTACTCATGCTGCCTGGCTGAACACGTTGTTTACGGCTTTTCTTATTCTCCCAGGAGAAGACGACAAACATCCCACGGACTTCAGTGGGATCGCAGCCCCGACGATCCCCGCACCGATTGCGAGAGATCCTGCAACACCCCCCAACTCCCTCCCTCGCCCACCAAACCCCCTGAACCACCAGTTGCTGAGGGCGCTCAGCATCACGAATTACCTCTCACTTTGCAAAAGTGGGTGCTAATAGGCCCGCTCTTTGGAACTCTGTAATTAGTGTTCTGCATTGGAAATGGCTCCTAAAAGCTTCTCGGGATCTCCCAGTCGAAAGCAACCTCAGAAAGCAAATTAAGAGCAGATAAACACCAGCTTTAAAAGCCCAGCTGTAATTATTATTCAATGTAACACAAGAATACTCTTCCTCTTTCTTGAGAGTAAATATAATTATTTGTAAAGGCTTCTTCATTCTTAAGTGGCCGGTAACACCCATGTCTTTACACGACTGTCATGAAAGAAAATGTCAAATGTCCCGGTGAGTGAAACGGGATTGAGTCATTTGTCTGTGCTTCGTGGTGGTAAATTCGGAAGTCTACACCCATGATCTTTCACTCACACGCCTACTTTTGTGTTAATTTTCTCACCTTGTCCTTTACTGCAATCTAAATCTCGGAGTACAAGTCATTAAATATTAACTAACTTTTTGTATGATTTATGTCCTTTGGGAAACAGCTCTCTCCTGTCTTTGTGGGACTTTAGATATGCTGGAATTAATACCATGGATGCTCCTAAAGTAAGCCCGTGTACAGCTGCAGAACAGAGGACTACATTATCTCTTGTCTCTATTTCTAACACCTCCAGGTTCCATTTATAATTTGCTGTCCTCTGTTGTGTTTATACTTTCACAATTATAAATACAGATAAAACAATTTTTGCCCATTCTTTGAGACCACAAACGAAAACAAGGAATGTGAGCCTTATGCCACAGGTTATTTTTCTCCAGTGTCTCTCCAGACCTTTTTTGAAGCTTGCAGCTAAAAATCTGATCTGAAAGATCAATTTATATATAAAAAAAACCCCCAACAAATAAATATATTTTGTGAAGAATTGTGTTGAGTGCTCTAGCTTATTTTTCAGAATGGAGCAAATACTAAATAGATTCTCAGAATAATTCACCAAATCCACAGCTGCTGTAGGACTTGTTTAAAGTCACTGTTAGACACTATGAGATAGCACTGCACTGCTGTGGGACAGGACAGTACCTTTCTGATGGGAACAAATGCCCAGCCTTTCCTTTCTTAGGCAGGAATGCCAGTCTCTTTAAGCCATGCAATAAAACACCCATTGGCTTCACTGCTATTCCCCTTGCATGATGTTTATGAGCGGCACTAACACACAGTCTAGCATCAGAGAAATCCAGAACTGTGCTTGTACAGGAATTTGGTGAGTTTGAAAGAGTGGAGCAAGGGTTCTTCATCTGGGAACTTCTAATACTTCAGCAGAGAGGATGTTTCTACCAGCAGCGCAAGTCACAGAAACATGTGGGGCGCAGCAGGATTTGCAGGTTTTCCTGCCAAAGGATTGAGCCTGAGGCTGCCATAGACAGTCTCTGTTGAAGTCTGCACTAGCTGTACATGGAATCTGCTGTACCCCTGACAAAAATGCACACAGTACATAAAGTTAGATACCACGTGGTAGAGCACATATAAAACATATTTGTGTGCATATGCATAAATGAATTTACACGTGCAGTATAAAAGTGGAGGTCTGAGCATTAACTGTACATCATTCAAATCAAGAAACAGGGGGAAAAAAATCCACTCATTACAGAACTGAAGCATTCATGTAAACTTTGTGGCTTTTAGACAAGCTTCTACGGCACTGAAAATTAAAGAACTTATAGTAAAAACACTGATGCACTCTGACTTCTTTGCTTGCAACTATCTTTTTGTTTTTGAGCCCCTGTACACTTCTTACTGGCAATATGAATGTCTGTTAGCCTTATGAAAATTAGCCTGTCTTTCTTGTACTGCAGGTTCCATAATCTACACGTTACTGGTGTAAATGGAAGCACACACTGGAGCCAGATCAGGAGTGACTGTGCAATTGCATTGTACCAAGCTGAACAGTAGATGTTTCACACTATCTTTAGGCTCTTACAGCAGCTTTCTTTGAGCTGCAGATAGACCCATTCTGATCCAGCATCAAGTTTAAACCACTGGAGGGAGACAACATTTGAGCCATCAGTTTCTTGAAACTTGGACACGGACACCTATGGAAAAAGTACTGAAAGCTTTTGAAGAGTCAGAATGAGTTTTATAAGTTCAAGGGACTGTGATGTTCACAGACTGGATTCACCACCACATTGAATGTGATTCTTTAAGTCACCATTTATTTGCTATATTGTTTTCAGTGCTAACAACATCTTAAGGTGCACCCAGGACCATCTGATGTCTTGCTGTTGTTACATCCTTCATATTATAGAAGATATTGTGGAATCATTTGTGAGGCCAGGTGACAAACCAAACCAAAGAACAGAGGTTAAAAATAACTCCCACAAAAAAGCCACAATCTGGCTTCCTGTAAGGCACCCAAGCAGCTGTGCTCACACTGTGGAAAGGGTGGTAGGGGCAAGTCTGAGCAGGTATGTGCTGGATGGGAAAATCTGAAGCCATCAGTGCTTGAGAAAATGGTATGAGGAACTGTTCACATGGATACTCTGCACTCCACTTCCTCATCGTCCCCACTTGAAAAATTGTCTATGGGTTTGGAAAGGTCCTCAGGTGACAGGCTAAAGATTATTCAGGCACATCTGACTTGCTGAAGCAGTGGTGCTACAGACAACTTTAGGCCAGTCATTCTTACAGAATGCTTGCATCAATAATGGTTTTCCTATATTGACTATAGGCAGGTCTGCTTCACTGGAAGTCTTCACACTCAGACCCTAGTTCATGAACAGCCCTGGTCAGGAAGGGTTCTCATTACCACTCCAGCCAGGTTTTCTGTTGTGTGTCCAAAACTTTTTCTTTTAATACATGTTTGAATCTTTTCTGAATCAGGGCTTTTTATAATCACAGAATATTAGAAGTTGGAAGGGACCTCTGGAGGTCATCTAGTGTAATCCCTGCACAGGACAGCATCCAGGTGGGTTTCTAATATTTCCAGAGAAGAAGACTTTACTACCTCTCTGTGCTGCCTGTTCCAGTACTCTGCCACCCTCTAAGTAGAGAAGTTTCTCCATGTTTAGATGGAACTGGTATTCCAGTTTGTGCCCACTGTCTCTTCTCCTGTTAATGAGAAGCACTGAGAAGTGTCTGGCTCCACCCTTGTGACCCCAGCCAGCCCTGTAGACATTTATAGGCATTAATAACATCCTCCTCAGTCTTCTCTTCTCCAGACTAAACAGCCACAGGTCCCTCAGCTTTTCCTAACAAGAGAGATGCTTCGCTCCTCTTATCAACTTTGTAGCCTTCCAGTAGTTCCTTGACTCTCTTGAACTGGTCTCAGATATTGGCTTAGTAGGGCAAAGTAGAGGGGTAGGAGAATCTTCCTCCACCTGCTGGCTTCATTCTTCTTGAGGCACTGTAGGAGACCATTTGCTTCCTTGACCACAAAGGCACATTGCTGGTTCATGGTCAACTTGTCATCCAGCAGGAATCCCAGGTCCCTCTCCACAGAGCTAATTTCCAGCAGGTCAACCCCTAAATTATACTGGTGCAAGACCGTTAACCCCAGGTGCAGGACCTGACACTGGCCCTTCCTGAACTTCATTTGTTTTTCCTCTGTCCAACTCTCCAGCCTGTCCAAGTCTTGCTGAATGGCAGCACAGCCTTCTGGTGGGTCAGCTACTCCTCCCAGTTTTGTGTCACCAGCAAACCAGCTGAGGGTACTCTCTGTCTCTTCATTCAGGTAACAGGCTGGATCCAGTAGAGACCCCCGGGAAAAAACATTGACTACAGGACAGCATCTAAACTCAGTGCTGCCGATTACAATCCTCATGAAGCCAGTACTCAGTCTGCTTCACTGCCCACCCATCCAACCCCCACTTCCTAAGATTCCCTGACAGAATGTTATGGGAGAGTATCAGAAGCCTTGTTGAAGTCAAGGTAGACAACACCCACTGCCTTCTCCTCATCTATCCATTGAGTCATACCCTCATAGAAGACTATTAGATTGGCCAAGCAGGATTTCCTCTTGCTGAATTCATGTTGACTGCTCCTCAAATAATCCTACAGTATGTAACCCTGTTACACCTCTGAAGATCAGTGTTTGCTGCTAAATAATAATTACAACAACAAAAGGCTGTTTGCATTTGCAAAGGAGTCAGCAGTAGCATCTTCGGTGGAAATGTTAATTTGTATGAGCTGCGTTAACGTATTCTGTAATTAAAAAAACACTTAATTTAAAAAACATCTGTTTAAGAAAATAGGGAATTAAGTATTTGGAAAGCATTAGAATAAATTTAAGAGATTTAAAATGCAAAATAAGTCAGGCAGCTGCACTTAAAATTTATAAAAATAAATCCTACCACTTCATGTTTAACTGTAGCTATTTTTTAGACAGCATACACTTAAAAGCCAGGCATGAGATGATTTTAGCTTTAACTCTGAATGTCCTCTTCTTGTTGATTTTATTTCAACATATTTTATGGTTTACTTTTTATATTTTTTATTACACACAGCCATATATATATGTATAAAAAGGACATTTATTTTGAATTTCAGATATTAATTTATATACAAACTGAAATACACACAAGGCCAGAACGCGTTCGATAATATTTTTAAATTGTATTTTTTTACTAATAAGATGAAAGTTGAAGGGGTTTAACCTTGCCCCAGGAAAATCACGATCTCTGAGGAACACATTGCTCACAGCTGTGGTGAAACATCCATCACTGAAAATTTCAGCACTTTTAATTCCATCTCAGTGACATCAGTGGGATAACTGAAATATTACTTACATGTGGTACTTGATGAGTGTGTGTATGATTTTATTAAAATTCTAGGAAGGTAATTTCATGTTTGTCACTAGTAGGTTTTTTCTAACAAAAACCCAGAATGAAAAATACTAGTGTGGATACCATGGTGCATTAGCAGTGGCCTTATTTTTTTTATTATGATTAAAATAAGATGTAATTTTCCTGAAGTTTAAAGTGATCAGCAAACCTCTTCCTGTTTATTTTCGTTTCGAGCTTTTCTGGTTTTTTTCTCTCTCACAAAACTGGAAAAGCCATGTCACAGAAGAAGCTTAGCCAACTTTATAGAGACTTTTCTGATTATAAATCACTCACGGGATAATTCAAATATTGAGTGTTCAGTTCAGCGAAAGTCTTGGTTTCTTAGTCACTGCTGCCAGACTTATGTCCAAGGCTGATCATTTATATGGTATTAGTGCTGTGTATGTGCACCAAGGCATCCAGTAGCCCACACTGTATCTTCTTAGCCACCAAGGATGCGGTAGGCTGCTGACAGCTGTTGTTGGTGTCTCTCTAGAAGTTGACTTTTTTACTGCTTATATCAGTACAGCCCAAAGAGGACTGTACACTGAGCTATTTGCCCTGTAGAAATGATAAAGGATTGAGCCCTTTTATTCTATTTTATTTCTTCTCCATAAGCTGCAACAACAACAGAGAACACAACTGCAAGAGAGCCTCTAACCCAGAAGGGTCTTGTTTGGAGATGACAGCACAGAGCCAGAAAACAAAATCAAGATGTATACAAGATTCAACACGAGCAGTTCTGCGCTGCTACGTATTTTCTTTGGTAGACTGGAGAGTGCAGAGAGTCAGTGAAAGGGAGCAATCACTGGGAGATGACTAGGCTGCAAACCTGGCTGGAAAAACAATAAAGGAAAAGCTTCACTACAGATGATGTTCACAGAAAGATGGTTCTCTTAGTTTACCCTATCAGAGAATCCACTTGAGAAAGCACTGGTGGTTAAGATATGTGCCACAGAATTAGAAAATGGACAAAGCTCAGTCTCCTAGGGTTAGCTGGCTGCCAGCAGGGTTGGCAGGTTGGAAGGTTATGTCTACATTTTAGAAGCTTCCCAAACCATGTTGCCTGAATGTGAGAGATGTGAAAGAGGCCATAGAAAGTTTTGCTTGTATAAGATTCCAAAATGTGTCACAGCCACGATGAGTATCCATACCAGTATTCCTTGCAGTGTTTCTCAATTCTATACTGACCAGATCGATACAAAGATCATGCTACAGACTATTATCTACCAGTCTGGCCAGCTGGTGCACAGAGCTGGTGTTTGCTAAAACACCTGCTTGGCTATAGCTGCCACCCAGCCCATCCAGATCAGCAGGTGGTGTTTGCTGCTGTCTGACCCATCTTTGACGCTCCGGTTCAGAAAGTCAGATCTTATTGGCAAACATGACTGTAGCAAGTAACTGCCTGAGCAACTGTGCGAGTGGCACAACACGTTTGGTCAACTTCTTACCAGGACAGTGCTTGCTTATTTTGTTTTATATAATAGTCGGCAAATCAAGAGGCAGCAGGCAGCAGAAAGGGGCGAGCAAGCCCAGACGACACTAAGTCTGCTATGACTCACTGTTTTCCCGATGACGGCAATAGGAGAGCTCTGCACAAAGCTCCCAGGGCTGCTTGCTGCAATGCAACACTGTAAACGGTGTCCTCCTGATACGGCTACCAGCTTTCCGTGGCCCTCTCCTCTCCAACCCATTCCTCTCCTTTTATACTGGATGCCCAAATAGGACATAGTATTTAATCTCAGTCCTTACCAGAACACTTGTACTGTCTCTCTCATGGAAAACACCAACCAAACTGATATACCCCAAACTCATTTTCCACAGAGCCCTTATTTTGTATTTTCTTGTCTGCGTACATGACACTTAAGTATGGCATCTCCCTTTTGCTTCACTAAATCTTGTAAGATTTAATTTGTTAATAAATCCTTAATACAGTGATTTAGATCAGCAGACAACAAACTGCTGGGGGCATTGTTGGAGCTGGAACTAGATGATCCTTTCCAACTCAAACCATTCTATGATTCTAGGGGTAAAATGACTAAAACACTACAAACTACAAGAACTCACATTTGTGACACAATTTGCTTATTACAAGGACATTTAAGGTACCTATAGCAGAGAAAGTTTGAAACTATGTTTACATATTGGTCTGTTTGGCTATTTAATGCTTATGCTTGACAGAACGGAGTGGGAATCCTTCACAAATCCAGGGTCTAGTCTGAGGCTACTTCTAGTCGACAGAGGAGAAAATCCTCCAGAGTCTGATTCACTCCAGATGTATTGATTGTTTATTTTAGAAAGGGAGTAATCACTCCCTGGATGTGTCTTGCTTCACTGACTACAGAAGAAGCAAAGACAACAGGTTTAGAATGGATACCAAACTTCAAAATTGTTAAAATTACACAAGATGAGTCGCAGCTACAGTTTGTTCCCCCCACCTCCCGGAACAGACAATGGGAACAAAACTCTTTCAAGGTTTAGGCCCTACCTCCCATTTATTTCTCACCATGAGATGATTTTAAGCCATTGACTTCAGTGAGAGTTATACACCTAAACTAGATGATCTTTCGAGGTCCCTTCCAATCCGTCATGATTCTATGAAACCTACCTGTGATGGTTTAAGCAGATGCAACCTTCTAGCCTGCGCGCTCTGTCTCTGGCAGAAACTTTTAGCCAGAATGGAACATGTGTTTATGCTTCAGGTACAGTAACTGCCCACCCCAAGGAAAGGGAGGAGGGACGTGCTGGGGACATTGCTGTCTGGCAGAGCCACCACTGGGTTTGACAGCATATCTCCTTCTGATTCCTTTTTTTAGCCAATTCTTGATCTTTTTAACCAGAAGATGTTTATATATTTTTAAGACTATTTACGAACAAACTCAGCAACCAACAAACTAAAACAATCAGTGTAACAGACCTGGCAGGTGTTTTATTACAGTAGCACCATCCTGAAATTACATCTACTTATTTTTATTCAAATTGACAACATCTCAACTTGAGCGTTCCTTAATGACATAAAACTAACCGGTTTTTTGTCCCTCTTTGAAGTTTCATCATTACAGATGTTGATTAATTGTCCTCGCAATCACACGCTTAACTTCCCACTTAGCCCCATGCAGGACATGACTTGAAGACATTAACAGTCCTCACTAATGTGGATTGCCTTAGAATGCTTGTTTGTAATGGAAGCAAACACTGGCTGTTGGGATGAATTCTATAAAACAGAAATAAAAGTTGAACATTTTCTGCCCCAGGCAAAGTTTTCAGAAGGAGTTCACATGGTTTTTTTTCTGGTTGTAATCAGTGCATTCAAATTACACGTAATTTGGTTTTCCTGGTTTCAGTGTTGGATCACATAAAGCCAAGTATAATTACTACCAAAAATAAATTCCTGTATTCACCTTGGGATATTCACCGTGGACTTATGACACGCTAGTAGGACATTCACAATTATTAAGGAAGATTTTATTGTTTTCCTGAAAGCAAGTCAAATTACAGTGGTTAATTACAGGAATTGAAACAAATGGTCATGAAGTCTTAGTACTGCTATAGAAAGAAAGTAGTATCAGTTGCTGTATCTAATGGGCAAAAGAAAAGGAAGGTGGGAAACATTTGCACTTAGGTATTTCCATGAAAAATATTTTATGTAATATTGGATGAGATTCTTTCATACAGACACAAAATAAAGAAGTGAAAAGGGTCTACTGCATCCCACAGAGTTTTGGTGGGAATCACAAGTAACTTCCAGACAGATGCCTGAGGGAAAGCTCAGGCGAAGTTCTATTACCTGTTGCAACCTATTTGTGTATGCAAACAACCTCCATAACAAAACCATGTCCTGTTCCACCTTGGTTTTTTAAGCAGAATGAGTCTCACTGGTTCATCTTTCTCTCCAACTGTGGCTTTAGAAATCATTTTGTTAGCCATAAGAATTATTTTTTTACAAATCGATTAAATTGGGGAATATGCAATAAGGAGTGATGATCTTGAGAAGAATGAACTCTTAATTTCTTTCTCCCAGATAGTTCTAAACATCTCCTTTGTCCAGAAATAAAAAGGAACTGGCAATGTTTAGGAATAAACAGAGAGGACATTGATTCTGCCAATACTCCTATAGGCCGATTTACTAATAGAAATGTGGATGGATGGCCCATTGATTTCTCTTTGACTCCATCAGAACTGAGAGACACCAGAGCATTAACAGGGTTGTTCTGGTCTGCTTCTGCTCTTTGCTACTGAAAGCTACCTAAATCACTTTATGTAGCAACAAAAGGTAGACAAACACTAGATGTGGGTTTGAATTATATGGTGACCCAGGAGTATGTGGGGAGAGTCTTAACTCCCAGAGTGGCCTTAATGGACGTTAACACTTAAGAAGTAATTGTTGTCTCCGTCTTACATTCTAACACAAATTCTGCAGATAGAACTGTGTATAACTCTGTACAACTACATCTCATTGCCTCTTGTACTGGTTTGAGACTCCTTGGAAAACTGACTAGAAAACTAACTAAAAACCTGAATCTAGATTAATCACACTGTTAAAGTTATGAATGTTACAAGAAATTTTCTAATTTTAACTCACAATGAAAAGTCTATTGTATCTTAATTTGGTTTTGCTTAACCTAGCCATAGGTAAATTACTTTTAATGGTCTGCTAAAACCAGCTTGATTTAAGGCTGACCTTTTCTGGAGGTAGGATACTTGAAAGCAGTGCCTGATTTCAATGCATTAATGATATGTGAAAAAAATCCTACTTGGCTTCTGGGTGTGTCTTTTGCCTGAAGTGAATGCATATTTTAAACAATATATGTTTGGACTTGAATCTGTAAACCCATGTTTATCTGATTAAAAGAGTAAGGAACTGAAAAAACACTATTGTAGTCAAGCCAGGGAAGGGTCTCCATTTTACCATGAAACCTTGTTTCCTCCACTCTTAACTCATGTAGACCACTATGCTCAGTAGTCTCAGAGAGGAAAATAATGTCGTAATGTCAAAGAGATAAACTGAAGGTCTAGTTTTATAAGAATTTATTACAGAATCATAGAATATTAGGGATTGGAAGAGACCTTGAAAGATCATCTAGTCCAATCCCCCTGACACAGCAGGATGCCTTAGATCCAGTTGCACAGGAACAGGTGGGTTTTAAATGTCTCCAGAAAGGGAGACTCCACAACCCCCCTGGGCAGCCTGTTCCAGTGCTCTGTCACCCTCACCGGGAAGAAGTTCCTTCTCATATTGATGCGGAACCTCCTGTGTTCCAGCTCACATCCATTGCCCCTTGTCCTATCATTAGATGCAACTGAGCAGAGCCTGGCTCCACGCTCCTGACAATGGAGCTGTGCTCTCTGCAGCTGTGCTTCTCCCTCCTCAACATCATTCCCTCAGGCTGACTCACATTCAGGCTGCCAGGGAAAGGGCTTGTCTTAGCACAACGACCTCTTCCTTGTGCAGTAACATGGAAAACTGGATGATGGAATTATTCCAACTCAGAACTAAAGTGGTGTGTTTGTGTGTGTTATTATTTTTGATGAGGTTTCAATCAAATCAGTTCCTTTATCCTGATGAATATGAATTCACACTAATGCTGATGCCAAACAAGGGTCTACAGAAATCCCTTACTACCTGTAGAGATAACAGGAAGGTGAGACCCCTCACAGTCCAGCCAAACCCGTGAAGGAGACATTTTTATTTATGTACAGTTGTGATGCACATTCAACCTAAAACTATGATGATGAGACCGCTGGGCCAGCACTTTCTGCATCTGTATCAAATGCAGAATTAATTCCTGAGACTTCTGAAGAGACCAAATCTCCCTGTGGGAAGAAAAACTTTCTGTCATGAGGTCTGAAGTGCAGCATATAAATAAGCATTTTAGAATTCATAATAAAATCAGTTTTAAAATGTTTTCTTGAGTATTTTGAGTAAAGACAAATGGATTCATTTTCTGAATTGATTTACCCTGCTTAATTTAAAACAGCTTTGTATATTACTAGCACTAACTATGCATTAGGCTTTTCTAAGGGCACAGTATTCCATGACTGCATGAGTGATTTTCAAAATTGCAAAACCAGAAGTTCTTACCCTTTCCAAAATTTTCTTCTCCTTTCTTTTGTCAGATTCTGTCTTATCCCATTGCTCTCATATATACCATGTATATTACTGACTGCTACGACAAAATAAGTTCAGAATGCTTTGTTTCTATTTTTTCTTTCCCTTGGATGTCAAAAATGACAGCTTAATGACTGTTGCCACCTACTAGTGAATCACTGCCTTTGCCAACACTCAGGATAATTTTGGCTCACTTTTCTCAAATCTAAGGCCCTTTGCTCTGTACTCTGGGAACTGTAGTACAAGGCTTCTTGATTTAAACCCATTTTAAGTTTAGTAAGGTGATCAGTAGTGCTGGAGCAACACAAATGTGAAGGTCTTCCTCTTGTAGTTTAAATTACTTCACAAAAGGAGCAAGTATATTGTATCTCACCTAAATATAATCACAACATTCAGTGTTCCTTCAGTGCTTATTTTCCAGCAGTAATTTCCTTAAGGAGAACCAGTGGTCAGTGGTTGGCAGAATGCTGCACTGGTCACAGAATCACAGAATCACTTTGGTTGGAAAAGACCTTTAGGATCATCAAGACCAACCTTAGACCCAGCACTGCCAGGTCATCATTAAGCCATGTCTCCCAGCACCACATGTACATGCTCTTTAAACTTCTCCAAAGATGACAACAATCTACCACTGTGCTTGGTAGCCTGTTCCAATGTCCAAAAGACCTGTCAGTAAAGAAATTATTCCTAATATCCAGTCTAAACCTACCCTTTTGCAACTTGCAGCCACATCCTCTAGTCTTACTTCTTGCTACTGCAAGAGACTGTCCCCTCACTTTAGCCTCCTTTTAGGTAACTGTAGAGAGAGATACTGTTTCCTTATCTCTCCTCAGCCCCATTTTCTCCAGGCTAAACTAGCTAAACCCCAGCTATCTTGGCAGCTTCTCATAGAACTTGTTCTCCAGACCCTTCACAAGCCTCATTTCCCTTCTTTGGACCTCTTCCAGCACCTCAGTGTCATTCTTCTATGGAGATGGCCAAAGCTGAACACAGTACTGGAGATGTGGCCTCACCAATGTGGAGTACAGGGGAACAATCAACTCTGCTTCTCGTGGTCACACTATTTCTAATACAAGCCAGGATGCCATTGGTCTTCTTTGCCACATTACAAACTCTATGCACCTGAAACAGTGGTGATGTTGCCATGTGAAAGCTAGTAGCTACTCAGGGCTTGCCTGCTGGGTTTGCAAATTCATTATTCCTGATTGAAATGTAGTTTCCTTTATTTAACTTAACCTCTGATACACATGTGAACAATTAACACAGGGGCAACATTCCAGCTTTTAAATCTTTGTAACAGGTCAACGTGGTTTTACTCCAACCAGCACAATCTTGATACTGGAGATCTCAGGTTTCTGAGGCTCTAGATTCCCAGCATCCAAGATGTCTCAATCTTCCAGGTAAAACGTAGTGGTGGGAGCAAAGGTACAGCGTCCCTGTGCGGTTTGGTGTCTTCTTGGGAAGGGATACATGAAGCCAACGGTAATTGAATCCATTGCTGGGTCTCTGCTTACATACGGAACTCGAACAATAGGCATTTACTTAAATTACATAGATTACTTCAGAGATGTGGAATCCATACACCCTGCCCACTTCCCTGAACTTCTGGAGCTGAGATCCTGTGGGGAACATAATGGGCTTAATTACGGTGTCTGGCCCAGCCGCGCAGGACCCGGAAGGCAGGAGTTAACCTCGCCTCACCTTTTACATCCCAGTGACCCCAGGCTGGGCTGGGAACCTGCCAGGGCTTCTAGAGCCGCTTCTGGATTGCCCGGACACGCTAACCGGGGTGACCGCGACAGGGAAATTCTGCGCGGGCCAGGGGGCTCCAGGCATTCCGGTCAACCTGGGCCCACCGTCCGCTCCCGGTCGCCCCGGAAAGGCCGGCGAAAGCAGCAGTGCCTGTGTCCGGCGTCCCGCACCCCCCGGTCCCGCGGGGCCCGTCACATGGCAGGGGGAGGGGGCTGCGGCGGGGCGGGCCGCGCTCGGGGCTCCTCGGGCCGGGCGGGGGCGGGCTGAGGCGGCGGAAAGTTTGCGGAGTGGCTGGCGGCGCTGCGAAACACCCCGCTCCCACTTTACTTTTCTTCTACCCACTCCCCCCCGCCTCTGCCCCCCTCTTTCCTCCTCGGCGGCGGCTCCGGGGCATGAGCGGGAGCCGCCACCCGCGCTGAGAGGCGGGAGGTCGCGCCGCGCCCGGCTGCATCATTGAGGGACCGCCAGGAACGGGAGCGCGGGCAGCGCCCGCCATGCCCCGCCGACCCCGCGCCGCGCCCGCCGCCCTCCTGGCGCTGCTGCTCTTGCTGCTGCTGCGGCCGCCGCCGGTGCTGCTGCTGGGGGCCGCACGCTGCCCCCTGCTCTGCCACTGCGCCGGGCGCCTCGTTGCCTGCAGCCGCCTGGAGCCCAGCCGGCTTCCCGAGAGGCTGCCGCGGCGCACGGTGCAGCTGTGAGTACAGGAGTGTGGTGGGCGCTGCGCGGGTGGGGGCCGCCTGTCCGGCAGCCATCTTTTACCCCTGAGAGCCGATGTGGGGATCGGGAGGTGCGGGCAGCGAGGTGCGTGGGGCGGGAGACAGCGCCGGGGTTGTCAGCAAGCGTAGCGGGGGCTGCGGGACAGCGGGCGGGCTCCGGCGGCGGTAAGCGGCAGGGCTGAGCTCGGGTGCTCTGTTTCTTGAGAGGAGTTAGGAAGAAGTTCTGGTGACCTTCTTGGAGAAGGTGCAGTAATGGTGAAGTTGGTGCTGGTTTGTGTGCCGGGAAAACTTTTATCGGTGCTTCGTCATTATCACTCGACTGTGCTGGTTTCTCGAACGCTCGGTCCGGCAGCGTGGGGTCTCCTCGCGGTTCGTGGGAATGTGTCCTGCGGTGCCATCCTCAGGAAACTTAACGTGCAGTGACAAACTTTTACGGACAGAGCTTGAGTTGCGGGAGCTTTCTAAAAGCCTGGAAACGTCTGAGGCACACGTCACATTTGTTTCTAATCTTTCGTCGCTCGGGGATCTTCTGTATTAGTCGTTTTAATTTTCTATTACATTTCCAACGCCAGATTGAGATAAGGACTTTAAAGTAAACAGGAAGACTTTCAATTAGTTGTGGCTAATTCTGTTCAATTGCCTCGTCTGGAGGTCATGCTGCTTTTACTCATGAAATGTGGATGGCTGTATTGACACCATATGGAACTGAACGTAGGCTCGGCTCTGTGAGTTGAGTAGTTCCAGGATGGATTCAGGGAAGTGTGAGGGGAAAGAAACTGGTGTGGGTTTTTTTTTTTCTTTTGGCTTATGTGATTGAAGCATACGAATCAAATGCTGCGTCTGCTCTACAACAACTGGTTTTTCTTCCTGGTAAATTTCATCCCTCCTGTTCTTTCGGACTGTTTCAGTGCACTAACAAGTTTTCTGGCAAAACCCAAGGCTGTTTTGATGCAAAGCTAAGCTTCATATCTTAGTTTCTTAGCTTGGCTTCCTCTGGTGAATTTTAGTTTAACACTAAAATTCAGGTGTGTGCTAAACAAAAACAAGTAGAAGAATCGCAGAACTTTCATGTTTATTGTTGCTTTAAAAGCATTTTGCACTAGTGGCAATCCACATTTGTCTTTCCCACTTAAAGTTACCGAAAGACAATAAAACATTGCAGAGCTTTTTTGTTAGCACAGGGGAGGTTTTTCTAATTAGAATTCCCTTGGTAGTGTAAATTGTCCTTATGTAAGTTCACATTCCTTTAAAAGTGTGAGAAAATAAGTTCCACTTGTATAAATAAGCTTAGGTCTGTTGTAAGAAACCCTGCTGTGATTACTCATTGGACAGCTGTGTCACTCGCTCTTAAACTCACAGGAGTACAGCTTTGTAGGTGTCACCAAACCATGTGGCCTGTCCGCTTTTGTGTAAATATTCCTTTTGTTTGTGTCAAATGCCTCAGAAGTACCCTGCTCCTTCTCCTTTCTCTTGATCTTAATAAGAGAGCAAGGAAGATTGCGAGTTGCCTGCTAACTCCAGCTACCTCAGGACTGGGAGCGGGGATTGCGCAATCTCTAAGATAATGGGTTTCAGGTTTACTTGGAGAAGAAAAAGGGTTTGACTAGCCTCGGATTATTGTTGCAACAAACTGTGCGCTTACGAATTGCAAAAGACTGTTTATGAATTTTATTGGTATATGTTTACTGAGTTTTCCATGGAAGTCCGTAGTGGGCATAGCCAAAGGCTAGTACTTTAATTGCAGGCTTTCAAGTCTTCTTACAAAACCAAAACCTATTACACCACCATATCCTCAGCAAATGCAGGTGAGATCTCCCAAGCACAAGAGTGGAAGCTCTTGTGCCTGAGAAGGTCTAGGCCGTGTTGGGCTTTACACCTTCCTCTGCCCATCTGTCTGCGTATCCAGATGGAGAGGAAGTAGTTTTATGGGGTTTTTTTTTTTGAAGCTACATTTTGCTCTTCCATGCCTTTTGTGTTTGGGTCCCCCAGTGAAATACAGTGAGTTTCTCTCATGTGGAAAGGCTGTGTGACCTCAGAGTGGACGGGGAGGGAAATACAAAAATATGAGCCTGAGACATGTGTTGTTTGAGCTGGTTTTTTTTATTGGCAAGTGTTGAGGCTGTTGCTTTGTACAGAATTTGCTTTACAGAATGGGGTGTAAACGGGCCACAACCGTTAGGTCTGCTGAAAACGGATTAACTTTGGAATGGCTTTGTGTGCAAATAGTTTTGAAGTTAGATTTCCACTGACTTCCCGGATTTGTGTCCTGAGATTGCAAGAAGATGGCTTTGTTGGAGCTGATGTAGCAGAGTAGGAGGGAGGAAGAGCACTGAGCCCTGGTGGGTGTCCTCCACGTGTGCAAATTCCCAGTGGCGCTGCTGTGCCCCTCCCTGGGTTCACCGAGGAATGCTAACGTTGCCGGTGGGGCAGGAGGGAAAGTCTGAAAGATGGTTTTCACTTGTGTTTGTGTTACATCTTTAGTATTTACATTTTATAAATCCTCTAGTTCTCCACCAGATTTGCCAGAAAAAAGGGCCGTATGGTTTTCACAGCTGTTTTTCAATATTTTCCAGACTAAAACTTGAACATAGCAAACTGATTTATGAGTCACTTTGGATCAGTGTCTTAAAACAGCTACAGCCTGGCTTTTTGTTTTTCAGCTCTCCTGATTTCTGCTGAATTAGCAGCTCTATAGGCCCCAGTGGGACTGATTAAGAAGCTGTTGCTGGATTTGCATTTTAAAATTTGACTTGGGGCTCAGGTTTCTGAGTTCTCTAAGGAAGAAGATGATAATTGTGGCTAAGTATTTTAGATTAAGAGTCTAAGAGTTATATTTTTAAAATGTGTGAAGAAACACTTGCCCTCTCTTCCCTTTATGTGTTAGGCTTCCAACTTTTTATCACACCAACGTTGATGTTTAGAGTTGGGTTGCAGCTTTTGAGTTACAAAAGGTAGTCCTACAAATGTCATAGAATGTAGAAAACAGTTTCTTTCATAAAATGGGTTCTTGTAGGGCCTCAAAAGCTGAAGCATACTTTTTAAGTGGAGGCAGTTCTAGTTAAGTGTTCAATAACCTTTATTGCCAATCTGAGGTGAAGAACAGGTATATGCACTTTTCAGTCTTGTAAGGCATTTATTAACATCAGTCTGGTTTCTGAAGTTTGAGTGCATTCACTGTTGTATCTTTCATGGCTTTTGAAATTCTAGTAGCAAAAGTAACCACAGAGGAGATTTTCTCCCCACTTGCAATGTGGTTTTAACAGACAAGGAAGATGGAGAAATGGAAAATGCATAGCAATAATCTTAGTATTTTAACGTTGTCAGTTCCATACTGATTCACTCTGACTTTTTCATACTTGTTTTAAGGTATATTGAGGAATGCTTTGGACTGAAATGCAGCTTTACAACAGTGTTGATAGAGTTTTATAGTTAAAAAATGTCTCAGATCCACAGCTTAGAAGTTTTAGAAACTTCTGTAGGCTCACGGTTCACTTATACTGTTGGTAAAAGAGAGTTATTTTAGCTCTTGATTCATTTCCAACTGCTGTGATTTAACTTAAAAATGTAACCTGTGAGGCTCTTTTTCATAAGTTTCTCATGCCAGTAGTACTGAAGTAATGTTTAATAAAATATTTACAATTCATAGTTTGTCCAACAGGTAGTAGACAAGCATGTGTACAGCTGTGTGAAACAGGGGATTCAGTATCGTCTGGAGGGATTTCTTTGCTGCTGTTTTGCTTTCGATTTTTTTTTTTGGTTTTGAAACTTGTGTTTGACAACCTGCTGTAAGTAAACCAGCAATGAGGAATTTGTATGTATTTTTTCAAGTAGATGCTATGTGGAAAATCTGATGGTATCTTCAGCGTTAAAAAACAAACACCCCAAAAAATCGTTTGAAACCTGGTGTAAGTTGTTACGCTCACGGCTCCCTTGATAGACTCCAGATGGATGTGAGCTTGAGCTATGAGTGAAAGTGTCTGGCTCCAGTGTGGTGATCATGCACAGCAGTGGTTGTAATTGCAAGATTTTTATAGTTTAAGGACTCTGCCAGACTTTTTTTTTTTTTAACATGTTATAACTCCAGCAGAACAAATCTGCTCACGTCTGTTACTGTCTGGTAGGTCCTTTAGGCAAACATGTTTTAAATAAACCTTTTTAGGTTTTAGTTGAAATGAAGAAATGCGGGTTTTTAGGACTAATCTTGAGAGCTCATTGTTGAAATAATTACTGATTGCTAAGTCTTGTCTGAAGCACGAAGAACAGTAACATATTAGGTACTAACAGCCATAACTTCACTGAATTTTGGCTGTTTATTTGCATAGTTCTTATAATCCCCACAGACTAAAGCCAAATACTAGATTAAGTTTAAGGGTAAAAATTAGTCTCTGCCCTGCCTACTTTAAAGGACCACGTTAGATTCCTGTCTAGATCCTTGTAACAGCATATTTCTCAGTATTTACATTTTAGAATAGAGCTGAGAACTGCAGCTCAATGCAGTTAATGTCTTCACAAGTTAAACAAAGGGATTTTTCCTCAGTCTGTAGTCAGGAGAGTGTTTGTGTTAGATTTATTTTAAGCGGTGAAAGATGCAGTTAACTCAAGTGTGAGTTAACCTCATTTACAGGAGGACCCAAAATCATAATGATGAAACTAACATTTGTGGGTTTTAAAAAATGTTAATATCCTATTGGTTTTCCATCTTTTAAGAGGAAAATCTGTAGGGGTTTAGACACCTGGAAGAAAGTACAGATTAATGTTATTAGGTGCTTGATTACATTTTTTTTCCTGGAAAATACCTTCTGCACTTGCTGGTCTACCCTGTGCATGGTCGTGTTCAGCCCACGGCTTGGGAGATGTTGTGTGGATCTCTTCCCTGCCTGTGGCTGTGAGCTTGGTGCTGGTGCTACAGCTCCACAGTGTGTGCTGGGCTTGATCCAGTTGGCTGACTGAGAGCACACCTCATAACCAAGCACTGGTGGTACCCCTCATAATGCACATGCTTGCCTGGGATTGTTTTTAGTGCTTGAATTTTATTTTAAAAATTTTATTATCCGACCACTGACTCCAGGGGAGGACAAAAGGGATTATGGAATTGTCCTGGCAATGTTGAACAAGTAGTGCATAAAGCATAAAACAGCTGGGCAAGTTCAAAACAGTTTTCTAAAGTCCCATGATGAAGAAATGTAGACACCTGGGTGAGTTGCAGAATGACACCTGTGTCTAAGGATACACTATGGGTGGAGCAGGGAACCCAGAGTTCTGTGGATTTGCAGTTGTTCAGGGCTGGGTTATGGAGTAGAAACACAGATCTTCAATCTGGCTTGATTTAACCCAGTTCTGGTCTGTGTGCATCAAGGATAACTGATCATCAGGTTTCTTCACTTGCAGAGCTTAGGTGGAGATTAGATACATCCATGGCAGTCAGGCCTGTGTGTGGCACTCTTGGTGTATCCATTAAATCTTATCCATAAATTTTATCCATTAAATCACAGGATGATAGGGGTTGGAAGGGACCTCTACAGATCATCTAGTCCAACATCGTTACTGTTGGAGTTTTCCTTATAGATCAAACTTGAAATACACCTCATGCTCATGAGGCTTGGTGCAGGCTTGTTGGATAACTTCTGACTGTTTAATTAGGACAGGCAAAAGTGTCAAGAAGTGTGAGAAATGCTTTTGCCTTTGCCTGATGCTACAGCAGCCCACTGCTGACAAGAGTTTATGCAATTCTTTGTGTCTGCATTGCAAACCCTCACTGGAGTGAGCTTAAGAACTACTTTTAAAATAGTGCAGTCTTTGCTGGCTTGGATGCACTTGGTGTTATACTGTCCAGTGAGTGTTTTGCAGCCAGCTGAGTAGGTACAGTTGAGGTAGAGACAGTTTCTAGAAGAGGAGCAGCAAGGTGCACATTGTGGACAAATGACTTAAGAAGGGGTGAAGTCTTCAACTGAACTAGCCATGGTTACAAGCCCAATTGTCAATTTGCACCACTTGTGGAGATCCATGTAGATATGCAAGTTTGAGTTTCTATAGTTAGTTTCTCTGCCTTCTATTGTGTGGTCATTTTTGTATTTCCATGAAATTCTGTTTTAAAAAAAAACTTCCCCCAGTACTTCTGAGTTTCTTAGGAGTATGTTTTAGCAAAAGTTTCTTAGCACTCTATTTTATGGCCTTCTCAAGTGTTTGAGAGAACGTATGGGAGATACATAGGGAAAAGAATTCTTGACAGTGATCAAGAAAATGTGTTGCATGCTAATTACCCTGCTTGTTCTGTAGCAAACACTGCAAGGACACTAACAAGATTTCTTACAAACCACATAATTATGTATTTGGGATCTTCACTGCAGAATGGCACAAGCTAAGTGCTTGAGATACCTCTTCAAGTGCAGTAAAGTGTGGTACTAAGATTACTGGTATACAGACATTAAAACTCAAGAATTAGGCCTTCCTATGCTTTGTCTAATAGTGCTTGTTTAAGATCCTCACTAAATTTGTTTATGAATTCCATGGATACATGAATAGAGATTGAGACACTTGCACAGTCCTCGTTGTGTACTTAGGATCTGTGTGTTGCTTTAGAAAGGTGAGAGGAGTAAGTGGTACAAATCATAGAATGGTTTAGTGTGGAAGGGACCTCAGAGATGATTTAGTTCCAACACCCCTGCCGTAGGCAAGGACAAGTCCCACTAGACCAGGTGGCTCAACACTTTCCAGCCTGGCCTTGAACAGTTCTAGTGATGGAGCATATTATGGTTGGCTCAAGGAAAGATACTGTAGTGAGCATCAGTTTATGAATTTTCCTTGTAATCAAAAGTTTTCTTTAGCCAAGTGTTTTGTTGTGAAGAGATGAAGAAGAGAGAGATGAGGGAGAGAGATTGGTGCTAGTGTGTATGAGGCAAAACCTGAAGGTGTTTTTCACAGGTCTTACACATACACCAGTGAACAGTTCTAAATCATTCGGAGTTATAGGAAATTCTGTGGTACTGCTGGTAGTGATCAAGGTGTTTACACTGATCTATACCTTGCATACTCCAATGAGTAGTTTGTTCTAATGTTATTAATACTAAAAATACTTGTTTGTACTAGAAAACAAAATTGTAACATAATTTGGATTGAAATTGTATTGCTTTACACAATATTTTATTGCAAAGCTGACAGGCTGTTTATTTTTGTAACCTCATAGGGACTTAAGTCACAACAAATTATCTTCAATCAGGACCAGTCTCTTGGATCACCTTCATAGTCTTCAGGAAGTGTAAGTTAATTTGTCTTAATTAAAAAAAGAAAAACAAAACCAACAACCCAAAACTAAAAAAAACACCCCAACTAGTGTTTATGTGTGTTAATTGTATAGCTTTTTCTCTAGGGATAATTTGTTCAAGAACTAAGATGTTTGCTCTTCTGATATTTTCCATCAAGTGAAACTGGAATTATTTTTTAAATTTTGGGGTGACACTGTTCAGCATTTTTGGAAGCTGAGTGCACATACTTTTGATTAACATCAAAGCTGACTTTCTTTTTTTTAATATTACCAGGAAGCTGAACAACAATGAACTGGAGATCATTCCAGATCTGGGACCAGTCTCTGCAAATATAACTCTTCTGTCTTTGTAAGTAGGTCTTACTCTCATCCCTAGTTAGTGGAACTAACTCTATGGGGTTTGTGGAAATACATGCATTACAGAGATTAAAGTGAAATAATTGGAAATAGAGCAGCTTGTGGTTAGGAAGTTGATTATGTCATTATTTAGCAGGTTGTTTAAAATGTGCATAATTGAACTTAATCCTCGTAGTTTTCGTGCTTTCCTCAGACACAAAGACTGCATTAGAAGTAATTTACGTTGTGGTGGTGCCCAGAAGCCTCAGCCTGATGTGCGAGGCGCTGTGCAAACACAGTAAACGTTATACAAACTAATTGTACAATGCAGACTTTAAAACAAGAGTTACTCTCTGTTGTGCATCTTGGCTGAAATCCCACTTACCTTAAATCATGGCAGAATTCCATTTGTTTCAGTGGGCAACGTGGGGACATTCTCTTGAGACATGGGTTCAGTACAAATATCTGGATTAGAAGAAGTTTTGCCAATATCTTTTAAAGGTCTTTTTGAACCAATGTTAATATATGACTTTTTTTAATGGCTGCAGTTAATACATATAATGGTGACACATGTTCATGTCTATGTTCTTTGTCTTGTTTGAAAGAAATTAGTAGGTTACGTGGAGTCTGTAATACAAGTATGAAGTTTTAAAAGACCTATAGGGCCCATATTTAAACCAATTGATTTTAAAGGAAGTTTTATTCCTGACCTTTTCACTTGAAATGAGTTTTTGTTTTTCCTGTGATCTGTGTTCTCTAAAATACTGAAGGATAAATGTGAACAGAAATACTTACTATCATACTGTTAACTGGGAGAATGATGAGACAGATTTTTCATGTTTGGGATTTGTGTTTGATCAGTGGGAGTCTAAAGTGTCTAAAGTTGGCAGTGAGTAGCCCCCGGCCAAATCCTGCCCTTGAATACAAATTGCAAGTTCCCCTTCTTGAAAAATCCTGAAGGGTTAAAACAATACAGTAAACTTTGGAGAGCTGTTCAGTTAATTAAATTGATCACTATTCAATTGCTTACATCTGGTGATTTATAGGGGTTTGTTTTTACTCTAGGCCCAGGTCAGCTAAGTCAGCTGGTGCAGCCGCTGTGTCTGGACTGCTCTGTTTGAATAAGAACTAAGTGACATTTGATACTGATGTGGTTTCTTACAGATCAGAATTGGAAAAAAGTGAAAGAAAAAGCAGATGCTGTCTGACAGATAACTGCTGAATTTAACCTGGTCTTCTATTTTGCACTAGTGTTGATGTTACTTTTATGCTGGCTAGCATCCTGTAGGTTAACCCTCTAATTGCTTTGAGAAACATATTTTTTTACCACCTTGCAAAGGTGTAGTTTTTTTTTAACCACAAGGTTGGAAATGCTAACATAAGAGTGGTTTGTATCTTTCTGCCTTACTTCTGATTAACTCAGTGTTGAGAATTTGTTGTGTCTCCTGCAGGCCTTCTCATGGAAACTTAGATTAACCCAAAATCATGCTTCTTCAGCTGTGCATTTGTATTCCTTGCTATTCCTGTGAGAGAATAAATGAAAATCAATCACTGCTGTTCCATCTCCTCAGGTCACTTGCTTGGTTCATTTACTCAGGTGGCCAAACATGGAAAAATCTTAGTTACGTATGTGTCATGCACAATGTATATGTTGACCCTTAAAAGTAGAGGGGGGGAAAAGTGTTTCAAAAAGCTATTACCTTATTACCAGTGCATTTCAAGTCAGTCCCACTGGGTGCTAGCTTGTTCTTCTTAATGACTTCTGTGTGGTAGAAGGAAGTTGCTGAATATAAGTGTGCTCCAGCTGAGATTTTGTGACCACAGCAGATAGTCCTTGAGATTATGAAAAGAAAGTAAGTTAACACTCCCCTTGATGAGGATGGAAGAGGCCCTCACATACGGTTACAGCACTGCCACCTACTTTGTGGCATCTAAGCATATTTTTTTGATTCTGTGAAGAAATTCTTCATGGAGAGAGTGGTCAGGCACTGGAATGAGCTGCCCAGGGTGATGGTTGAGTCCCCATCCCTGGATGTGTTTAAAAGTGGCTTAGATGTGGTGTTGGGGGATCTGGTTTAGGGGTGAACTTGTAGAGTAGGGTTGATGGATGGACCCAGTGATCCCAAGGCTTTTCCAACCTGAATGATTCTGTGAATATAGTAGAAATACTGAGATTAATATAGTAGAAATACTACTTTAAGTAATTTAAAAATTTTATGTGAACCTATGAATGTCAGTGTATAGTAGTTAAAGCAATAGTCTCACAGAAAAAAGGTACAAAACAATAAAGCATCTTTCTTTTGCAAAAGTTTATCTTTAAAACATAAAGAACCAGAATCATTTAGATTGAAAAATACCTTCAAGATCATTAAGTCAACTGTAAACCTAACATTGCAAAGTGCCCCCCAAGACCATGACCCCAAGCACCACTTATACCTGTCTTTTAAATACTACAGGGATAGTGACTCCATCACAGCCCTGGGCAACCTCTTCAAGTGTGCAACAGCCCTTTTGGTGAAGAAATTATTCTTAATGTCCAATGTCAGCCTCCCCTGGTACAATTTGAGGCCACATCCTCTAGTCCTATGGCAAGTTCCTTGTGAGAAAAGACCAACTCCTACCTTAATACAACATCCTTTCACACAGTTGTAAAAGATAATAGTCTTCTTTGAGCCTCTTCTTACAGGTTGGAAGTTCTATAAAGGTGCTAAATCTCATTTAACACAAAAGAATATAAATAGAGAAGGGTAAACATACAGCAGTGGTCTAGCATAAAAATGTGTATAATATAATGGTATCACAGATGAATAAGTATTCAGTCTAATGATACTTTTTTTAGAAGTAAAAAAATTACCTTCACTTTTTTCCTGCGATGGATGTTATGTTGATGAGTTGACTCAAACTAAGTTAATACATCTAAGTCACGCAAAAAGAACAATTAAATATATTTTTTAGAACCACTTTTCAAAGAATAACTGTACTTAAAACATCTGATTACTGTCTTTTAGAATTTTAATCTTGTAGAGACTTTCTAAAACAAACCACTCTTGTTGAATTTTTGTTCTGACTTTCAAATAATAGCAGAAAAGAAGGGTGTTAGTCTTCTGAAACTTGATGATATTTCTTGTGAGGCACATACATGTTGGCTGATTACTCTCAGTTGAAAAACCAGTTGTTTTTTCTAAGGAGTCTTCAAGGAATGGGGCAGAAGTACTGCCCTACTTTCTTGCAGAAGTCTTGATTACTGATGAAACTCTCTTGTTACAAAAATATTTTTTCACATATTAGCACTTCTCACTCAGCTTCAAATTGTGCCTGTTCTGCAAGACTTTTCTTGCCTTGCACAGGAAATTACACTTCTGGTATGTCTGTGGTGAATGTAGCGCAGGTGTCTGCGTACAGCACTGTATGTCTGAGTTCTCTGAGAGGTATTAACATGATAATCCACCCTTGCCTGTTTGTGTATTTTCCATTTCTGGAGCTACCTCATTTCGAGGTATCTAACTGATACTTACCTAGCTTGGATATTTACATACTGTTGAATTATTCAAGGTAAACATACCCAGGGCAGTAGATTTCCCCAGTCTCATGGTCTGTCTGTAACATGAAACAACAATGCTAGCTCTTTGTTTGTATGGATGCCAGTTGAGAGTTGAGCACCATGGGAGAGCACCCTATCAGTTAGGCACACACCTCCCACCCTGAGGAGACCATGTGTCTGTGGAGGAGTATAAGAGCACATGCAGGCATACTTTCATGACGTGGCTGAAGATGCATGTGTGGTTTTATTCATGTGATGTATGTATCTTGTTCACATGGCACAGCTAATCCTTTTGATCATCTGGAAACTGCTGTGAACTAAGTGGCTGGTGCTGTTGAGGTAAATGTGGTTAGGAGGCTTTTAGGCTGTGAAGCTGTGATGGCTTCCCTGGCACTAACAGATATAATACGTTCTGGACAGAGCAAAGAGTAGGATTCATCTTTCCTACTCTGAATTCTTGAAAGTTTGAGATCTTAAGTATGAGTTACTTACTCAGGTAGATATTCTTCATGAGGTGTTATGGAAAGGCTTTCTCTTGAAGTAATGTTTCTTCCTTAAGACAGTTCAGGTGACTTTCCTACTGAAGCCCATCTACATACTATTTTAAAGTTTTTATATCTAAAGTTAGGTTCTCTTTGAAACTTCTAGTCAATATACTGCAGTGGCTGTCTTACAGTAATGTTATTTGAAAAGGTCTGGTCTACTTGCATCTTTCAGCATGTTTGACTATTTAAGTCAGAAGGTTCCACATCAACCTGAGAAGGAACTTCTTCACGGTGAGGGTGACGGAGCACTGGAACAGGCTGCCCAGGGGGGTTGTGGAGTCTCCTTCCCTGGAGGAGATGTTCAAGACCCACCTGGATGTGTTCCTGTGTGACTTGGTCTAGATGATCCTGCTGTGTCAGGGGGATTGGACTAGATGATCTTTCGAGGTCCCTTCCAATCCCTAATGATTCTATGATTCTATGATTTGAAAGTGGATTGCAGGATATTCTTTTTATTCAGTCACCCAGCTCATTTCTCTGACTTCTGTGAAAGAAGGTAGGAAGAAAGTAGTTTGTGGAGACAGAGAGAAGTTCAGCCACTTGCCAGAGATTGCCAGCTATCTATTCAGCATGGGAGCTCTAGCCAGGAGGCAAGTTCCCTCAAGTGCTGGGTAACAAAAAGCTTTTTTTAGGGGTATACTGGGTTTAACAACCTATCCCCCGCCAATGTGTAATATATAGATGCTGCAAACAGTAATGTAGGTGTATTTCTCAATTCCTAGAAGTAAAATTCATTAGATATTTCCCAGTTTGCATTCCTGTGCCTGTCAAAACATTTAAGCTAATGTAGAATTGCTGAAGTGATTGTGGTAGAAAATTATGCAGTTGTGGGAGAATAAACAAGTTACTTCTTGTTGTTCCTGGTTAGGTGGATAATGTTTGTGATATGCAATAATGCATATCATATACCTGGAGAACAACAAAAGTTCTGAATTTGGTTCCCGTTCTGATGGCATTCTTTATACAAGATGTGTCAGTCCTGTCATACTTCTCTTGAAAATCTCCTAGAATCCATGATGGTGAGATGATGATGGTGATGATAAGAGAAGTAGTGTTGCCTTTAGATAGTTTCTTACTGTGAAGTTTTCTACCTAGGGTGACTCCAAAAATAGATTGGAAATCAACTAATGTGAGTGTGGCAGCCTGGTATGGAAGTCCTGCACGGTTTTTAATGACAAAGTACTCATCAGCCTGGAGTTTTTACATCAAAACTTTAGAAAACTTTAACTACTTTCAGTGTGAGTAGTGTTTTGTAAGAAAGACACACTGATTTGCAAGCACTGCAACATTACTTAAGGTTGTGTTCAAGGTTATACAGTTTAAGTAAGAAACTTCTGCTACTTGCTGAATTTTAAAAATATGTAATTGTAGACCCCATCCAACATAATTGCTGCACTATATGCTTGAGTACTGTGGAAAATGGATGGCAGCAGTGACACTTAGAGATAGAACAGCTTTGAGTGTTAAAGTATCTTGCCTCCTCAGCTAAACCATAGAATCAATGTTACTGTTCTTATCAAAAGGTGTAGGCAGAACTAGAACTAATATTAGAAAAGACATGTTTTATTACCCACATGTGTGATATGTTATACAGTAATAATCTTGCTGTCTGTGGGGACTAGAAAAGCTGTACATGCCAAAGCCCTTAATGTATGTAGTGAAATTCTAGTGTTAGCCTATCTTTAAATGAAGGAATGCTCTAAATATACTTATATTACATTTTCTTGGATAAAATTTGATTTATCTTAAAGTACAAGCAGGTATGGTGCAGGTGATTTAGATGAAAATATTGTTGTAACTTGTACTGTAAAAGCTGATCATGTTAGTCTAGAACACAAATATTTGCTCTTGCTAAAGCCAGAGTGGAAAATGATGACGTTCATGTAGCAGATGTAAAAGGAGCATGGATGATTCACAATTCAATAATGGTTTTCAAGTTTTACATTAATGTGTGGTTTGTATTGGATTAGCTTTTTTACTTCCAACATGTGAAATCTGTTCATGAGAGACATGCAGAATACGCAGCACGGTACAGTTTGTTCTCTGCTGTGCTGAGGGGGACCTTCCACATCCATCTGTACAGGAAGCCTTCAAGGCTGTTAAAACAAGGAATCATGTGGCAGTTCACCTTTAGTTTGAGATACTGAAAAATGTTTCCAGGGTCTTGAAGTGCACCCACAGGTCTCCTTTCTGAAGATTTCCTACAGCCTTTGGTTTATCAAGTCTGTCTGTTGCTGTATGCTGGGTTTAAATGCATGGTCTTTGCAGACACCTAATTGTGTCCTGGATGTTTACAAAGGTGAAGGCACAAAAAGTATTAAAGATTGGTCAGTAGATAAAAACAAGACAAAATGACTGTAGTCTTCAGTGCCTGGCTAGACTTCAGTGCCTGCAGGAATCCCAAGTTTTCACAGTAAGCAGAAATGCTTCAAGTGTAGCTTTCTGATCAGACACTGTGAAATGACTCTGGTTACTTGGTTATGATTATCTGATGATTAATCTCAAGCCTTTTGTGTTCTCTGAATGCTTCTGAAAAGCAAACCAAAAGCTCAGGAAAGGCCTGAAATGTTTTTTTCACGTCCAGACAGTAGTCTGTGCTGTAAATGGGAGATTTCTGCATCCTGCTAATCTCACACACACAGCTGCATTAGGGAATTTATTGTGTAAGATCAGGCAAGTTTTGGTGCATGCTAGGTTTCATAAATAAGCTCTGAAAATTTTGAATTCTCTGAAAAGCCCAGTTTTAGCTTTGTGTTATGTTAGCTGCTTCCTACTGCTTTGCTTAGTGAAGTCATTCATCCGGATTTCAGTCTCTTTTCATCAGTAAAATTACTTGGAGGACAGCGTGCTTTACTCCAGTCTGCGTAAAATCCCTTCGATGAAAGACCTGGTTACAATGTGGTTGTTTCTTGAAGTTAGTAAACCCTCGTGCTGTCAGGCAGTGGCGACAGAGCTAACTCCTGATACGATACAAACCACTACTGTGTGGAAATGATGATACTACAGTGACAGTGCCTTTCCTTAAAGGGCTTTCAGAGTGAATAGGATTGTTCGTGCTAACCTATCTTCAATATGTAACATGAAAAAGGACTTATTTTCTGTCTTTAGAGGGCTTAAAACTAAGTAAACTAACTTGAAGTGGCTTATTATAGATCTTTGCTAAACAATGTGTTAACTTTGTGACTAAAGATTTCAAATTAGTCTGTATTTTAGGCAGCTTTGTGCTTACTTGCATTCTCCTTACTGGGAAGAAAGAATAGTCTCACCTTCTTCATTTTGGAGAGACTAATACAGCGTGTACTGGTCCCAGGTTTTCCTTCTTGCTAAGGAAAAAGTTCTTGTCAGAAAGATACTTTTCCACACTTTGAACGTGTATCGTTGCATCGTGGCTTTGATTAGCCAGTATACAACTTAATGCCCATCTAAATTTATGCACAAAAGGGAAAGTTACTATTTGGAAGAGTTTTTATGTTTGTATTATGTGTCCATTTCTGTTTAAAATGTGAAAACATATATTAAATGTGATAGTGGGCACAGATCATGCTTCAGATAGTCACGCTGAGAAATAGAGTTCAGTGAAGGAAGCAAACACACAACATTGTCCCAACTGTCAATGGGGAAATACAAATGATAGTTTCTACTTGTGTAGCTGTATCCTAATGAGACAAATCCCTGTGAAGGGTCTTCTGTAAAGATAGGGCTTTTTAATTTTTGTTTTTATAATCTTTGTTTGCAAGTTTACTTAGCGTAGAGGTAGACAGGAGAAATGTGCCTCTGGAAGCTCACAGTAGGACAGAAGTAGAAGCTGCAAGAAAATGCTGTCTCAATGTTTAGAAAGTTACAGTTGGAAGAAAGAGGTTCAGATGCAACTCGTGAAAGCTTACATTCAGTAGGAGTGGATGGATGCCTTTCTCTTCTGTGCTTGCCGGAGAAGGTGGTATCGTGTGTCTATAAAGCTAGCATGCTACACTGAAGACTGACTCCCAATATTAAGAAAAATGTTGGTCAAATATTTTAAATCCTTGTCATCTCTTCAGCTACCACTTTATTATGGGAAGGATTAAGATTTGGATGCTGCCTGGAAGAGTTTGTTTTGAAGAAGGATTGAAGGAAGGGAGAGAGGAATGCCAGACTGGGCTTCAGGCTTAAGGCTACTTGGAGAAAGTCCCGAAAATGAGAGTGGTGGTAAACCATGTGTGACTTGGGCTGCAGTTGCAAGCAAAAAGCTGGAGTAGAGCAACTTACTGGAATTAGTTCTTGCAGTCTTTGACATTTGGTGTGGAGACTAAGAGGAAGTAAATTAAAGAATTTGAAATGGAACCTGTCTTAGACTTGCAGACATGGAAACTAGATTTTTATGGCACCAATTTAGGCTGAATGCTGGGAAAGGGAAGAAGTATGTAGAAACCCAGAGTTTTTTGTAGTGAAATCATAAAGCCTAGATGAATGCTTTTGCAATGAGAATGGAAATGAATGCAAATTTGATGATCTTACAGTGGAAGAAATTGACATGATTTTCTGATCAACAGTTTTAAAGAAAAGAAAGCCAAAAGGAATAATAACGGAAACAGAAAATACTGTTCCTTTGTGACAAAATGGAAGAATGGCAAGAAATTTGACCAAGGAAGAAGGTGCTAGATTGTAGCTCATACAGTATGGAGGGTGAGGGAAGTCAGGGTGAATTTCTGGTTTCACCTTGACATTTCATGTGAGGTGTAAGTATGGGTTATATTCTAGTGGAGTGATAGGTGGGTTTAGTAGAAGAGAAGTGAAATATAGTGACATTGGATAGAACATCCATCCACTTGTATTAACATTTGAGTTTAGGAGTAGATAGAAGGGTGTATGGTCCGAAGTGCCTAGACTTCAGTCTGCATCCTCCAAAAGGAATGATTGGCTGTGTAGCTGTGAAGGGTAGGTGTCCTTGCTTAAGGAGTGCATACCTCAGATTGGAAAGATGATGTGTGATTTATAATACTGAAGAGTGCTATACTGGGTTTAATCTAGATTAGTTTTACTTAAAATTGTCAAAGATTTTAGCATTAACTAACAGCCACATCATGCATGAAGTCTGCAGTGGGTTGTTAATCCTGTTATCAGCTCCTGCTCATATAGCTGTGCCTGCTTTGCTTTTGTTTACTGTTGTTAAAATAAAGTGATGAGCTTGCATATTCACCTGGTTATCACATGCTAAATGACTTGTGGTTATTTTGGAAAGGCTAGAAAATGAGTGGAATGTGAAACAGACTCCAGGGTACCAAGAAAAGAATTTAAAAGGAAAGTTTAACTACGTACTGGTACTATGACTGGAGTAAGGAGAGGATTGCTGTGGAAGTGCCATGTGTTTGGAAATTTGGATTTGCCTCTGTCTTTCTGTTTATGAAAACGTCTTAATCCCAGACTTGTTTTGTTCTGCATCTTTTTCTCACCCTTTTTCCAGTTTGTTTGGTTTGGGAATCAATAAACCTTTGGTCTCAAGTTTTGAACAAAGTATCAGTAGCCCACAGAGTTCAGAGTTTTCATTTTCTGCTTTATGCCTGTATGCCACAAAAAATATTGCAGAGACTTGCTGACATCTGGCATGAAAGAGCAATGACAGGCGTGGATTGTGGAATGAAGGACACCTTCAAAAGAAAGAACAACTGCTTGCAGCAGGGAACATGAGACACTCATGTATGAAAGAGGCATCAGACTTGTAGACCTACCAGTAGGGCTGGAAATGAGCCAGAATCCTGACTTTATTTCTGACATTTCTGTCTTGGAGAAAAATAGTTTCTCCTGAAGTATTTATTTTATATAACAGTTGTAAAGATGAAAAAAAATGCTCTTAATTTCATGGGATTGGATGTCTAATGGTGAGATGAACATGTAGTCCCATCAGAGGATTTGTTTTCTAAGGTTAGCATCCAGCTTGAGATGATATTTATAATATTTTAAATGATTTAATTGTTCACTACAGTCTGGGTAATTTTAGTAGTCAGTTGAGTAGAAATGGGGAAAAAAAAAAAGAACTTGCAGATGTTACTAAGACATTCTTTTGATATGTGCTCCTTTGAATTGTCCAGCTTTTCCTAAAATCCACAAAATACGTGTTTTCTAGCACTTTTTGAATGATGTTATTACAGTCTTTCATTTTACATAAATTAAAGGTCTAATGTAAGAACTTACATCATTTTAAAGAATTGTCTTCATGAATTTTATTCCATGTCTCGACATCATAGTTTCTTATAAGAGTTCCGAAAGTCCAAAGGAGTTTGGGAGTGCAAGAAGCAATATGTGATTTGCCAGGACGTTTATGATGTCACTGGGTGTGTGAAGGGGGGGAAACCGGGTGAAACAACCGTAAAAATATAAGGAAATGTGAAGAAGAAGGCTGCAAGCTGCAGTGGTACATAATGGAGACCACCTGCTACGTGCTTGGATGTGAATGGTCACGACTGCTTTGTCTTTGCACTGATAAAGCTGGCTTGTAGGCAGCCATCATTTGGAAGCCTTATAAACACAAGCTGTTCAAACTAAACTTCTATGAACCCCAGTGTCTCGGCTTCAGCAGTGCTCAGAATGGTATCTCTAGCCGTAACAGAATGTGGTTTTCTCTCTACATATCCTTTTAGTCTGTGGCAAGAGACTGCTACACTTTAACTTGTCTGTTTGTGAGGCAAATTCAACATACCCTCCTCTTTGTACTTAGTTGCAGGACAGGAGACACTGTATCACTCCAGACTCACACAGATTTAAAGCAGTTACTTTGTATCTTACAGTGTTGGAGAAAAAGGTAGTTTTCCAAAACTTTCCTTCTGGGCGATCTGTTTTTTCACCAGATTGCTCCACCTTGAGGCTCCTACAAGTGCTTCTTGTCCAGGATCATAGATAAGACCAAGGGGTTCTCAAAACACAGATCAAGATCAACCTGGAAGAGTAATGCTGGGGAAATAAGCAGAAGAGTGTATTTTTGTGCTGAGATTTTGAAAAGAAGCAAGAAGATAGGACTTGATGTCTTCAGCTATTTCTTAGGACAAAGTCATGAACATAGTTCTTTCTCTTAGGTAGAAAACATTGCATATTGACAGTTCTTTTGAAGAGAGTGGTGCTCTCTGATGCCTTTAAAATGGTTATTCAACACAAGAATTATGTTGCCTAAATTGTGTTAACTAGGCCCTTAACAAAAGGGATGCAGAAGTTGTGTCCTGCTTTGTATTTCCCCAGGGGCAAGATGAGTGCAAGCAAATATGTTGGATGTGTTGTGGATGTTTATATAGAGTGAATCTTGAGATCACGCTTGACAGAGATGTTTGGCCTCCTGGTGTGGTTTAAGTCATGAATGCTGAGAGAGAAAGCTAAGATTTCTCAGAACCATAATGAAAAACATACTCTGTCTTAAGCTGGTGTTCACAGAGGCGTATGTGTAAGGAAATAATTCAGTCTGCACGCACTCTTGTTGGACTTTTTCTTTGCTTCAAGTCAATATGTAGGTACTCAAACCGCAAAAGTACGTGTTCTGATTCATGCAGGTACTTCTGGTGATTTTGATCTGTGTGCCTTGGTGCTCCTGCTGCTTTAGTTGTAACGAGGAAAAGTTGTAAGGAAGCTGTAGTGTGTTGCTTTTCTTTGCAGGTGAAGAAATGGCGTTTAAATTGATACAGATCTGCCTCTACAAGAATTTGATGTGCTGATTCTCTTGTTACAGGGGATCTCTGCTGCTCTGATCTTCTCTTGAGGGTCAGTCAAGTGGAACCAGTGCAGTGTGTGCAGCTTCTTAAGTCTGAGCACAGTTATATTAGCACTTCACTGGAAAGTTGGGGTTTTTGAGTGGTTTGTGTTTTGTGGGTTGTTTTTTCTCCTTTCTGCGCAGTGAACAGGCTCATGTGTCACTGTGCCCACACAGAGGATGCTTTTTTGTTCCTCCTGTTTCCATGGTGAATTGGCAGTTATGGGGAAACCAATAGTATGTTTTTATTTGCTTTACTAAGTGATGAAAAATCAACTTAGAAGTGAAATGTGTCATTTTAGCTAAAGTTGCATATATACAACCATTTGTATATGTTCAGTGCTGGATAATCATCTTCCAGTTGTAAAATATTGCACTTAACTTTTTTGAGGGGAAAACTGAACTAGGAAGTTGGTGCAATAAGGAATGAACCATTCAGAAATTTGTATTTGAGTATCTTCTCTAAATTGGAGAAGTTGAGTGAGTTGGAAGGCAAACAATAAGGGCTGGTTTAGTTTCTCATTGTGAAATGGACTAGAGCTTGAATGTGTGGTGACGGAAAGAAATGGCTTTCTCCTCACATTGTGACTTATCATTTCCAAAACAGGAAAACATTTCCTGAAACAAACAAGCTGGCATTTTTTATTTGTTTTTGTTGTAACCCACTCTGTATCGGGTAATTTGCCAGTGAGTTGAAGCGCTAATCTGAAGGCTGTATAAGAATTTTACTCAGTTCTATTAGGTCTAACTAAACTTTGTAATACAGGGGCTATTATCCAGCCAGTTGTGAGGAATTTGTGTTTTATGGAGTGCTGCTGACACAAAGATGGCACTGTGCAAGCTGTCTCTATAACTGAACACTTTCACACTGCAATTTAGGAGGTGTGCAGTTCAGGAAATTACTGGCTTCTGCTGGAGCACACTTTTACTGCAAGGAAAATTTTATTCGTCACTCAAGTAATTGACAGTTTTAATACCGCGTTAGTAATTACCTTATAAACAAACTAATGCATAAAGGCAAGGCTCTATGACCTGTTAACTAACTCTGTCTTATTTGGCCAGTGGAACTGACACATGGTGGTGGCGTTTGTTGTTTTTTATTAAAGTAATTTGTTTCCATTTATTATAAATACTTTAAGCTAAGAGTTAAAAAAAAAAAAAGCAGTATTCCTCTCCCAGACAGTCTGAGGAATGAAACATGATACAAGCCCAGAGTTGGAGGGGCTGCAGGATCACTTACCCATTCCCACATGTGGTCAGAAGGCCCGTTAATCTTAACTTCTTATTCAGTTTTTGAGGCAGGGTTTCTTAGTCTTAAGCAGTAATGCCCCCTGCACTCCTTGAATACATGAGGATTGTTCCCTCTATTCTAAATGTGTGGTGTACTACTTGATAGTAAGAGCAAATGTTACCAGCAAACACCTTCCAGAATCAACATTCTTGTTGACTCTGCCTGCAATCTCTAGGACCTGCAGAAAGCTCCTAAATTTTGATCATTCATCATACTATGTACAGAGTGCACCCCAGCCAGAACTGACATGAACTTCCTAAGGTAACAGGGATCATTTCAGGTTACGTTCATTTAAATGGTTGTGATCAGTTTTCCCATATGTACTGCTGGCCCCAAACAAATAACCTTATAAATGTTGCTGATGTCTATGGATGGTTCTGTACTCTGTGCAGCTGGGATGGAAAACACAGTAGGTTGCTGGGTATGTATATGAAATATGATAGTTGGAAAAAGTAAGCTTCACTGGAAGTGAAAGAAAGGGTGTTGTTTATAGTATACTAGGACACTCATGTGTTTCAGCAGTTGTAGAATTTTTGTTGGGGAATTGGGTGTGAAATTTGGCCAGACATGAAGCCCTGAACCTCTGTGATGAGCTGTAACAAGCAGAAATTTTGTTCATTGCTAGCAAAGGGGTGTGTTGTTATCCCTGTCATCCATCTTTTCTAATCCAGCACTGTTCTTCTGGAAATTCAGTCTGATTTGCATGCTGTAGAAGTTTTTAAAAGAAAAGACTATAGTAACTGTGGTGTTAATTGTGTTGAAATAGAAAATAGATCTAACCTCATTTTGTTGCAGTCTGGTTACATCCTGTTCATTGCAAATACTGGATATGTCTCTGCTTCAGACATGGATGATCATACAATTTTACATCTTGTTTTAAATGCCATGAATTGCAGTAATTGGATTATAATGCAATTTGGAAAATCTTTCTGGGAATATGTTTTAAGCAATGTTGATGAACACATTTATGTAGAGCATTCCCATTTGTGATTTGGGTTGGCTAGAAATGAATGTTATGTCTAGAGAACACATTTGATTGGTTTTCTTTAAATAGAAATTATTTCAAGTAGGGAGGATTAAGAAGTAGCTTTCATCAGAGTCATGTGGAGTTAACAAGTGTTTACTTTGGAAATGACTACTATCCTTAAATTTCAGGACCAGTAACAAGATTGCCAACATCTTGTCTGAACATCTGAAGCCATTTCAAGGTCTGGAAACTTTGGACTTGAGCAACAATAACATATCAGAGCTAAAAATATCATCATTTCCATTGTTACAGCTCAAGCATCTGTAAGTAAAACAATTACTTTTTCTTTCAGGTTACTTCAAAAATAACTTTTTGTAAAACTTAGATTTGACAGCTGTTTGTTAAGATACTAAATCTTCTTTCAGTTAGAAATGCATTAAATATTAGTCCTGCTTTCATCTGGTGAATTTAATATAAGCTGCTGAATTGAATACCCGAGTTGCTGCAATGAGGTGAGATAGTTTGTGAGAAATAAAGGCCATCATCTTGAAATGAAACAAATAGATGTGTCTCTTGAGAGAAATAATGATGTAACAAAGTGAACTTAAGTTCCCTGCGGTTGGGCTAGTTGAGTTATGTGGAGTTTGGTGAATCATTTTGAATCTACTTAACTCTTAGTCAGTAATACTGCAATGCCAGAACTGTGCTGACTGAGAATAAAGTAATGGGGTTGCAGCATGCTGTCTTCCTCCAATAATACACTCCTGCAGAGCTGAGTAAAACGTTGGTAGTGAAATACTGTTTCACCATAGGCTGTGAATTATCAAGAGCTCTAATGAATATTACAAATGAAATTCCATTTGTCAAGGAGGGGGCAGTGCAAGAGTTTTGTGTTTCACTACTTGGTATTAAGAATTTATTAAATAGCTGCATACTTAACCTCCTAGACATTGTTTCAACAGGTACATTAACAGTAACCGAATAACCTCCATGGAGCCTGGTACCTTTGACAATTTGTCTACCACACTTCAAGTATTGAAACTGAACAGGAACAAAATTTCAGCAATCCCTCAAAAGATGTTTAAACTCTCCCATCTGCAGCACCTGTAAGTGCAACCTACAATTGACTAATTGTTTTCAGGTTTTCCAAAGCACTGGCAGTGCTTGAACTTTAGCCTTTAATTTAACCAGAGGCAGAGCAAGGCAGACAGACTGTATTTCTACAACCCTTACTAACTGCAGCTCTGTACTGAACAAAACTAGTCTTATATTTTGGTAAGATGCAGATAGTTTTTGTGTTTGAAAATGTGTTTTCCTATTAAAATGAAAAATAAGCTGTAGAAGAGATAATAGCAGTATTTCTGTAAGAAAGCACTGGAAAAATACTAACTGAAATAAACAGTTCACTACAGCAGTCTTATTTTGTGCTTTCATGGTGAAATGGAGTTAATTTGCTTTCAGAGTGTAAGACAGTAAGCAATAGGCTTGAGCAAATAGACCTCCAGCAGCTTCACTGATACAATGCTGTCTATAAATGTTGTACCAAATAAATAGTAGTGAAGTTATTTATGGTGGAAAAGGTTGAGGAAATAGCTCTTACCTTTTCTTTTAGAAAACTTATGAGTGCAGGAAGTTGACAAGAGGATGGGCTAGGACTGCACTTTGTCAAATCATGAAAAATTCCTTTCCATATTAGATAATCAAGAGTTAAATTATGAGCTCTCTTTGGTTAACCTTGAAAGTGAAAGGTCATAAGAACAATGAAGTGCCAGGATGCTTGACACATCTGGAAGTAGTGACCATGTCTTCCCTGTGTACAAATGCAGGAGTACTTTGACTGAAGCCTCAGTGCAAGAGTGCAAAGCTAACAATGCGTCATTTGTTTAGGATCGTAGCAGACTTTCCAGTCATCAGATTCAAGTGAAATTTTGGAAGTGGGTAGTACTCTTGCAAAAAACAGTTCTGCATGTTCACGATGTAATCAGTGGGCTGACCTAGTTAGGTTAGGTAGCTAATCTGTAATCAAGACAAAAACTTGTGCTGCCTCCTGCATGAGGTATCCAAAGGAGGAGTGGGGAAGAGCCGAAGGCAGTCCTTACTGAGCGCTCTTTATTGCTTAAGTGCATTTAAACACAGGAGGAGAGTTCTGTTGGGTGTCTGTTACCAGGCAGGGCTCATATGAGGCTGCTAGAGAAGGAAGCTGAATTCTTGCAAGATTGGGAGTGAAAAGTAAGCATGACTGTGGAGAGAGAATTGTTTAGGTCTTTATTTCCTATAAGGAAGTAAATCTTAGAAGGAGAGGTTTATTCCTGGTTTGGTAAGATGCAGGTGATAGATCTATGACAGTCTTAAAGAGGTGAGAATATTGTATGAGGGCCTTTTTTAGTATTATTTTAGTATTTAATTTTATCTTTCTAGAATATGTCAGTTGTTGCTAGTAAATAAACTGTTAATTTAGAAAATGATGGCTAGTTTAAAATTCACTGTTACAAAAACAGTTAAGGTTTTTCTTTGTGCTTGTGTGCAGCTTGACTTTCCTTTTGACATGGATCAGAAAGATCGAAAACTGGATGGGGTGGTGTGAAGTTTGAGGTTAAAAAGAACCAAAGCCAAGAAAGTGTTGTGGAGAGCAGGAAGATAGAAAATACTCAATATTGTTGTCAACTGCAGCTTGACCTCCAGTTAGTTATACCTTATATAACTTCCGTCCAAGATCCACATAGGTCCTAGCTTCTGACCTGCAAGGGCTTTGTCTGGTGGCAGAAGAGTGAGTGCCAAGACTGTTTAAAAAGGGAAGGGATTATTTGTTGTGGAGAGTGAGTCAAGAATGTGTAATAAATGCTTGGCTCCAGAATAAGAAAAAGGGAGAGAACCCAGAATATTTAATCTTGCCTAGTTATTGCAACAACAAAATTTAACTTTATCTTCCTGACTGATTATGGATTGCAATTGCAAGCTAATATTAACAGATTTACTGCTGGATAAACACCAGGAACTTACTTCCACTTTTGTGTTTATGGACAGAATTAACCATGAATTTTAGGGGAATGATCTTTAAACCTGAAAATCAAGAAACTGCCAAGTACTAGTCCTCAGTAGCAGAAAGGCAGAGCAGTATGAGCATGGTTAAAAGTGTTAGAGTGAAATGCTTTATTCTTATTACATCTTGTCTCCGTTGCTTTCTGTGCGGGAAAAGCACTTAAATGTGTGTTTCTGGGGGGAAAGAAAGGCTATTGGCATGCAGGTAAACTTACTTTTAACTGTGAATTTTATTGATGCAGGGAGCTGAGTCGCAACAAAATAAAAAAAATAGATGGGCTTACTTTCCAAGGACTTCCAGCTTTGAAATCATTAAAACTGCAGAGAAATGGCGTTACTAGGCTCATGGATGGTGCCTTCTGGGGATTGACCAACATGGAAGTCTTGTAAGTTGCAACCTTTTGCTGATAGATTCTGCTGTTAAGATATTAAGTTGAATTGCACAAAGAATAGGCTTGTACATCTCTAGATGTAAATGTAGAGGTTGCAGCTGTCTCTCCAATATCACAAAGTGAGTTGTAAACCCATGGCAAAGCACACAAGCTGTTGAGTTTCTGAACCTTATGTCTTTTATCTGTTTGTATGTGTTTGTAGGCAGCTGGACCATAACAACTTAACAGAGGTAACCAAAGGCTGGCTTTATGGGCTGCTGATGCTGCAGCAACTCCATCTCAGCCAAAATGCCATCAGCAGGATCAGTCCTGATGCCTGGGAATTTTGCCAAAAACTCAGTGAGCTGTGAGTGGCTTTTATTCTCTTCCAGTTTTGAAAGCCGGGTACATGCCAAAGCATGAGCTTCTTAACACCAGTCTGTGAATTTTTCATAACAAAGTTTTCAAGGTGACAACTACTCTTTCTGTATGTGAGACAGTTGTGTTTCATTGAAAGAAGTTGAAGCCAACCGTGACTGCTTCATTTCAGTGTGGCAGTTGTATCAAAGCTGTAAGAGACATTTTCAAATGAAAGGAATTCATTCTACAGTAATTTCTGGGTTGTTTGAAACAGTATATAAGCTGTATGGCCAAAACTGGTATGGGTTTTGTGTTGGTTGTAAGGTAAAAAAACTTTCTCCCACCCTTGAAAGTTCACCTGGATTTAGTCATTGAACTGAATAGTAAGCACTACAGCACAGACACTAAAATACACTTTTTCCTTGAATCTACAGAGATTTGACATTCAATCACTTAGCAAGGTTAGATGATTCGAGCTTCGTTGGCTTAAACGTGCTGGTTGGACTGTATGTTGGAAACAACAAAGTGAATTACATTGCTGATTGTGCCTTCCGGGGACTTTCCAGTCTGCAGACTTTGTAAGTTGACACACTCAATTTTTAAGGTCAAAAACCTTGAGGAAACCCCTCACTTGTTTATAGATCTTTTTCATATAAAATATACAAGAACCTTTTGTTAACTTTCCCAGGTCAGCATATGTTTTTGTTAGAGATGGATTTTTTCAGAATAGCTGGAAGAGGGTGGGCTTACTCTTTCGTTAAGTCTCCGCAGTGGATGGTGGTAATTATACGAACTTTAAGCAGCATTTGTATGGGAAAGACTGCTAGCAACACAGCTACCCACAGTTTGAGGGATATGGATCCTGCTTGTGCCCTAGCAGAATCATAAACTTTACCTTTTTGATAGGAATAGGATCACACAATCTTCAAGCTTCATGGAAATGTTCTCCATCTGTTAGCCAGATGAACAAAATGGTTGCCTTTCCATCTAGGCTTTGAAAAGGGTGCTAAGAATTTACTGTCAGAGGTTTGCTCGAATACTTGCAATTTGAGCATCTAACAAAAGATGTGGTTCAGGGGTGTATTTTTTTTTTTTAAGTACACAGAAGTATAAAAATAAAGACATTTTATTAAGTATAAAGAGAGGAAGCCAGAGACTTGTGAGGTGTCTAGGAATTAAGTGCTGTATTTTTTTTTCTTATAGATTTTTTTGCTGACACAGTGTGCTTTTCACAAATGTTTCATGTCTTTATGTTTCACAGATAATTAAGCTAGTGTTGTGCATGCTGTAGGATGTGAAAGTCATTCACTTAGTAATAGTTCTTCGTGCTATGAGTTGCAAAGACATATTTTCTTTTCAAAGGGTAAACAGCTGATCCCTCTCTTTCCTATGATGCTCCTTCTCTTATCATAATCCTTTATCTGAATGCCCTTATAGGAGAATGTGGGTTTGTTTTCTCACAATTACTGAAGTTGTTGAGTTTGTGATCTTTTAAATTATCAGTAGAAAAAGTACTAATATTCTTCAGTCTCTTGGTAAAAAACTGAAATGAAACAGCAAGTCAGGAAAAGCTTATTTAAAAAAAAACACAGGTGCCTAAGCAAACAAAACCCAGCCTAACAGAAAGCTATTTTAGAAATAGTTTCAATTACTGTGTGCTCTTGAAGTACATATGTTGTTTGTATGTATTTAATAACTTGTGTGCTTTGATTTCTACACCCCTTCTTAAACAGGGATCTGAAAAACAATGAAATATCATGGACTATTGAAGATATGAATGGTGCCTTCTCTGGCCTAGATAAACTTAAGAAGCTGTGAGTATTGCCACAATATTTGTATCTCATAATTACTTACAAAATGTAGCTGGGATTACATGTGTCTCAAGGGGAAAGCATGACACGTAATGGTACTGTATTTTCTGTAGGTGATTATTGTTTTCCTCTTTTACCATATTATTCTCTATAAAATGTTCCTTTCTGATAAAAGAAACTCCCAAGTTCTTAAACTCAAGGCAATTGTAAATATTTGAATTATTACTATTTATGGAAACACATCTTAAAGAATGATTTTTCCTTAATAGAAAGTACTAAGTGTGTTATGTGACAAAGTCATCCAGACAGGGATGGTCTTTGATAAAGTACTGCAGCATCCAATGGCAGTGGCTTCATTGCACTGACATTTTCAAATGTACAACTGTGAGATAAAAATATGCTGGTGTGCAAACCTTCAGAATAATCCATATCACTGCTGAACAGTGCCCGTTAAAGGTCTTCTAAAATCATTGTAAAATCTGTGTATTTAGTTAAGGAGAGTAAGCAAGTATCTTCTAGATACTTCTTCAGTGCTTGCTGCACTAGGAAAGATTGAATGATGAGTGTAGGCCACAGTTTAGAAAAAAATGCCACTATTCAGCTCAAAAAATGCCTTTTTTTTTTTTTTCCAACTTCTATTTATGTCTTTCAGGATACTCCAAGGAAACAGGATTAGATCCATTACAAAGAAAGCATTTTCTGGTTTGGATGCACTTGAACACTTGTAAGTAGTTGAAAAGAATGTTTAACCCAACTTTGGAAAAAATGAATTTTGATACTAATCAAAATAAAAGTAGGATTAGCAAGCTCTGCTTATGATTTTGGATGAAACACACTTACCCTGATTACTGCTGTGATCTTGAGAAGGTTCTTTTATTTTGGAGTTATGCTGAATATGAATTGTTATGTTGCAAGCATGATAATAAACTCCTTAGGTCCCCTGACTGGGGGATGCTTTGTATATCACTAAGGTAGCAAACTATTCCTTGAGTCTTTAATGCATTCAGTTTAATAAATTGCTTTCTCCTCTGACGTTCTTCTTTTTTTACCCTAGAGATCTAAGTAACAATGCAATTATGTCAGTTCAAGGAAATGCATTTTCACACATGAAGAAACTTAAAGAATTGTAAGTTTGTAAAGACATCACTTCTTAAGTATATGTGTATATATGTATAAATATATACATTAAACCTGTGTAAAATGTTACCTGATGCAGTGATAAACTCCAATAGTAATGGCTCTGATGTCATGTGAAAAAGGTATATTAGTGGTTTTGTTTTCAATTTTTTTTTATATGATGACTGTATCAAAGTGAGATAGCATAGGACAGGCATTCATTTTCTGCTGTGTTTGGTGTCGAGTCCTTATTTTAAATTGGCTTACCCCTAATAGGTATTAAATAAGGGAGACTGATGCAATGTGCTGTAAGATCAGCAGTGCTATCTCTTGAGCTAAAGCTTACTGGACCAGTGAAATGCAGTGCTGTCATTCTTCAGTACAGATCTGGTTGCCGGTGCTTGTAATTGGGTCTTCCTATCTGTCCCGTGGCAAGGGGCAGATCTTCAGACAAGTCATGAAGTGGTCACTTTATAAAATGTATTATTTTAGTAAGTTTTGGGGTTGTATTTTCCTGTCCTCTTTTCCTCTTGGTCAGTGCAGAAAAATGCTTTCACTGTTCCCTGTGTTTTGAGCACAACTAATTCTTCCTCTTGCGTATATCTTGTCTCCTCTATTAATAATCAGCCTTCAGTAGCCAGATCTGTTGTCCTTAGCTGTTCTGTGCACAGCTTCTCAACAAACACAAAGAATGACAAAACGTACTGCTTGCATTGTGAGCAGAAACTGTCTGAAGCCTGTCTGAAGCTTTTAGTTTGTCTTCTCCTGACTCATATCAGTATCACCCTAGCAGCTTCTCTATACTTCGTCTCATGGTATTACTCCATGTTGGCTGCCATGGAGAAAGTAACAAGGAGCTCTGAGTATTTCATAGATTAATTGAACAGCCCAGGTTGGAAAGGACCTTGAAAGGACATCTTGTCAACCTTTTGTAGGAAAGGGAGCCCTCTATAGTTGTCTTGAAAGCCTCCAGTGCTGGGATCTCTACCACCTTCCGGAGGAGGTTGTTCACGCAATAAAATATTTGTTTTATCTAGACAAATCAAAATTCAGTCTGATATTATCCATATCCTGGTGTAGCTGTAGCTGCACTAGAAAGCATCACCCTTTCTTCTGCCCATAACCAGGGGTTTTCTTCCTTGACTTGGATCTGGTTGTATTGCTTGATTAGTTTGCTGGGCTCACTTACCCAACTTCAGGGCAACTGCTAGAACGGTCACAAGAGAAGCAGTTGAGAGCACGGTGCTGACAATTAAGGATTGAAACAGATGATTGGAAGAGTGATTGACTGATGGAATGACAGACTAACCCTGCTCCAAGAGGTGTAAGATACTATAAAATACTAGATTGTGAACACCTTCAATAAACTAACTGCTCAAGGTTTGAGTTGTTTTTCTTGAAACACCTAGTTGACACCAGTTATGTCTAAGGAAGATGTAGACAGATGGTACAACAAACTTTCTCAGAAGTAAGTTTATTTAGTATAAGTTCCCCTCTGAGGCTCCTATAGAGTGAATTTGAAAATATGACAGATACTCACTGCATCAGGGTAGCAAAAAAATGCCTTCTAGAACCTCAGTGAAAGATGACCTGTTTCCTCTCGATGTCAGCTGTTGAGCTGGCATCTCTAGGTTTTATCCATGCAATGTTAGTGTGACAGAAAGGAAAAAAAGCAGAGACACTCCTCCTCTTGAGCAAAAAGAAAGAATTGCTATGCCTTCGTTTATCTTTAAAGCTGTTTTCCTCCATGGATCCACCCATAACATTTGAAAAGAGAAATTTCATTACTTTTTTTTTTATAAATACAGACTTTTCAGAGTGATTCTGAGTTTTAGGCCCAAATTGAGAACTCCTCTTCAGCTCCTGATCCTAGATACTTTGTAGAATATCCCTTTCCTTTCTTACTTTTTCCTCCCCCTCTGTGATTGTGGATGTTGACATAGGTTAGGTAAGCTGATAACCATTCCTGCACTTGCCATGTCAACACTCTTCTTTTTATGTATCTTCGCCAAGATAAATTCTGGCTGGAAATAAGGGAATGAAATTGCCTCAGAATTTTTCTTGTTAGCTTCTAGAGCTGCTTGGGCTGTACTCCTGTGTGCCTGTGCTGTGTCCCCTACTGCTGACTGTAGTGTCCTGGGTGCAAAACTGCAAACCTGCCTGATTGCCTGGATAAGTGTTTGTAGCAGAAGCTGGGAGTTCAAGGATAATGTGTCTGCTTAGGAGGATGTAGGAGTCATGACAATGATGTCACCACACCTGAGCTAAATAATCAAGGACTCACAGAATTACAGAATGTGTTGGGTTGGAAGGGACCTTTTAAACATCATCCAGTCCTCTCCCCCTAGAACAAACAGGGACATCTCTAACTAGAAGAGATTTCGCAGAGCCCCATCAAGCCTGACCTTGAGTGTCTCCAGGGATGGGGCCCCCACCACCTCTCTAGGCAACCTGATCCAGTGATCCACTACCCTCATATTAGAGAATTTTTTCCTAATGTGCAGGCTAAATCTACCCTTTTTCTAGCTTAAAACCATGACCCCTTGTCCTATCGTTCCATGCCCTTGGGAACAGTTTTCCCCAACCTTCTCAGAGGCCCCTTTCAGTTATTGGAAGGTTGATAGAAGGTCCCTCCCAGAATCGTCTCTTTAGGCTGACAGTCAACTTTCTCAGCCTGTATTTCTAATATTGCTGTCTGTCTTTTGTGATCTGTTTAGCCTATAAATAGTTTTATCACTGATGTGCTTATACAGATCTGTATTAAAAAAACCATAAAAAAGAAGCAAACAAGTTCTGAATGTAACTGCTTTTTCTTAGGCACTTAAACACATCGAGTCTCTTGTGTGACTGCCAATTAAAATGGCTACCCCAGTGGATGTCAGAGAACAACTTCAAGAGCTTTGTGAATGCCAGTTGTGCTCATCCTCAGCTGCTAAAAGGGAGAAGTATTTTTGCTGTCAGCCTGGATGGCTTTGTCTGTGGTGAGTACAGCTTCTATTCATCATTCCACAGAACAAATTTTGCTGAGTTTATTGGTTTTTATGTGCTGGTTTCTATGATATATTTTGATTTCTCTAATAAAGTGGAGAGGACTTAGTATTTTTTAAGATTTCCTTTTCTGTTTCCAGACTGTGAAGTAGATGCTGAAAGCTTGTAGCTTTGTACAAAATACAAAGTGATGGTTTTCTGATTTTATTTCTTGTACAATGAGCTTATGTAATATACAGCATAGTGTGCAAGGGAAAGATCAATACTTTATTGGGGCAAACGTATATGCCTCTAGATTGAAAAGATGACTATTTTTTTAATGTAGTTATCATTTTTTTGAGATATTTTCACAAACATGGCATTTTTTCATTTTGATTGATTGTAAATCATTTTCATACTTGAGTAGTCTCGAGGTTATTCCAGAACTGGGAAAACCTGCAAGTAAAATAGCCATACTGGCCTCAGCTCTGACCTTTTTTGTGTGCTTTAAAAATTGTTTGGACTGTATGTAAATTGCATTTTAAAATGTCCTATTGCCACAATTAATGCTGCTGGTATTTTGTATTTCAGTGTGCTAGATATTAAATGCTAGTGAAATATTTTTAAGGCTTGGTACTTCAAGGAGATAGTGTCCACCTTAAAAATGAAATTTCCTTTATGTGTGTGTAGTAATATTCATTATCATCTAACTCAGGGGGTTGTGAAGAGTAACACAGCCTCTCAGCAGGCCTGGAGCCAGTGGTGTTCCCCAGGGGTCAGGACTGAGTCCAGTCTTGTTTAACATGTTAAAGAATGCCCTGAATTGAAGGGACAGAGAGCGTTCAGCCTGGAGAAGACAGAGGGGAATCTCACTGATACTTAGACACGTGTGAGGATGAGTGTCAGGAGGATGAGGCCATCTCTTCTCACTGGTGTACAGTGACAGGACAAGAGGCAACAGGCACAAAGTGGATCACAGGAATTTTATCTGAACATGAGGAGAAACTGTTTACTTTGAGGGTACCTAGATTTCATGTTTTCATTGTAGGGATTTCATTTTTCAACTAAAGAGAACTCAGTTCTTTGGAGACAAAATAGTAACTGTGTTTGCCTTCTCAATAACTTCACTCTCATAGCAAATATAGCTGTTTCTTGCTGTTGCCACTTATGCCCTTTATTCAGTGAGAAGGCAAACACAGAATACAAAACAGTGAATGAAAATGCTGGTTTTCTCTTTTCATATTATCAGCCAAACACTTAATATATTTTATGCTAAACGAGAAGATAGTGTGTAATCTACCTACTGCCAAAAAGCAGAAGTTGGTACAGGACAGGAAATTACTTGATGGCTAATGGAGTATTTATTAAATATACATCCTTAATAACAAGAAACTCATTCTGACAAAGAATTAAATTAGGGGATTTAAATGTATGTCTTATGCGTTAAACCACAGGGAATTATGATCTTTACTTTCATTGCTGAATGCTATTTTAAATGAATTAATTTCAAACCCTCTAAGATACATTAGCAAAAAGGGATTGTAATAAGAGTAAGTTGTTACTGTATAAATTAATTGTCTGAAATGACAGTAAGTAATCATACTTCTAATTTATTCAAGTGTTTAAGTCCTCCAAATTGTGCCAAGTTACAAAGCTGGGAGATAGGAGGGAGTCATCCTAAATTTGTTAAATGAAAGCATGTGTTAGGCAAAGGTTCTGTATGTGTGAAAGGAAGAAACAGAGACTAATCTGTAATTTCTGCTTCCGAAGACAGTGTCTTTCAAGCTGAACCAAATCATTAAACATTTGTGAACTAACAGTAACTGTGGAAGAAATTAGGAGTAGATGCTTTATTTACCTGTGTTAATTATTTCCAGTTAATATAGCAATGCTAAGTGTGCCATTTGGGTCATGAGTAGTTTCACTGTTACATGATAGTGAAGTAAATTCTATAAAATGAGAAGTATTTCTCAAAGAGAGTGTATGTGTGTGAGTCTAGGTGTGATACATGCATTCAAATACAGTCTGAATTTAGTCTGCTCCAACAAAGCACACTGCAAGTTTTATCCTTGAGTGTTGTTCTGAATTACCTGCTTAGGTGACCTTTTCATTTCCCCTTTCTGCTGAATATTTTAAGATTTTAAATTATGTTATTGATAGTGCAACTTAAACAGAGTGAAGTATGTTCTCCTGTCCTCTCACAGAGCTAATTCAGTTATTCACAGCATTTTACTCAGTTATCCTCATGTAAAGTATCAACTCAATTTACCAGTGGTACAGTTTGTCATGGAGATCTTAAGGCACGAAAACCACGTGGCCTGGGAGATTTTTAAGGCTCCTGCTCAAGCTCCAACACTGGGGGATCAGTGTTGCCCTGTCATGGCAGCAAATGTTCTGCAGGCAGCTCAGGTTCAGGCAATCTGTACATCTCATTTTGTAACACAGAGTGTAGAAGTTCTTCAAAGAAATGATGCTTTGACCCAGGTATGTTGTTCCCAAACAAGTGAGATGTAAGGAAGCAAAAGGGCTGTGTAAAGCCTGACTCTGCAATGCAGGCAGGGTCTGCATTAAAAACTATTTGGATCCCAGGTTTTTCCTGCTGTCCTTGTGAAGTTTAGACCCCTGTCTTTTGTCAGGAGTTAGGAGACATTCCAAAAGTGGGGAATATGCCAAGGCTTTGCTTTTGAGTGGCCAGGCATCTAATTGCTCACTCTGTACATGCAGTGTACTGACAATTGACAAGCAAAGAGTTCAGAAGGCAGCTAATAGTGTTAGCTCACAGAATGGCACTTTGAAGGCAAAGTGCCAAAAACTGAGGGAGCTTCAGAAACTAACATCTTGGAAATTCTTGCATGCTGCCCCACTTAAGGGATCTTCAGTGCTGCTGTGTTTGTAAGGTGGACCAAAAAGTCATAAATCTCTGGAACAGTGCCTTCTGTGTGTTGTTTTTTGTGGGTTTGGAGAAAACTCTTGACTTCAGCTTGCAGTTGCTGATGGCAAAAGAACTATGCTTTCAATAAAGAAAAATCTTAACAGCAGCCTCAGGTGTTGTAAAGATGAAGGATAGGCATCACAGCTGATATTCAGAATAGTTCTTATGGGTGTCAGTGTGTAGTTCTATTTAGTGCTGCTGTTGAACAAACCGTGCACACAGTCAGCTTTTAAATGTGCTTTCTCTTAAATAAGAGATGACTCGACATAATAAACTCATAAATAAGGCATCTTTAAATGCCCTAAAGCTAACAGAATTTAAAATGAAAGCCTTGTGTATCCATTTTATAAATACTTACCTGACTCTTCTCTCAAACCTATAAAATAAGGTTTACAAACTCTCTAAAAAGAGTCCTCAGGCCTCAGATATATTTTTTTCTCTTCTGTGTTACTCTCTTTTTCTTCCTTCTCTTTTCTGTGCAGATGATTTTCCTAAACCTCAGATCACTGTCCAGCCAGAAACTCAGTCAGCAATCAAAGGCTCCAATTTGAGTTTTGTATGCTCGGCAGCCAGCAGCAGTGACTCTCCAATGACTTTTGCATGGAAGAAAGACAATGAATTACTGCAAGATGCTGAAATGGAGAATTACGCACATCTCCGGGCACAGGGTGGTGAAGTGATGGAGTACACCACCATCCTTCGACTGCGCAACGTTGAGTTCAGTAACGAAGGGAAATACCAATGTGTCATTTCAAATCATTTTGGCTCATCCTATTCTGTCAAAGCCAAACTTACAGTAAACAGTAAGCATGCTACTTTTTGCTTGTGGAATGATTTTAATCAAGATCTGTAAACAGTTTTCTTTCTGTTCTCATCATCTGTGTCTTTTAGAAGATCTTTTAATAAGCTGAGATTATTTCTTAAGACACACGTGTTTCCAAGATCACCACTTTTACGTCTGGCTCCATTGCATTGATCTAGAGTGCAGGAGAAAACCAAATAATAGACTCTGTTCTTAGTAAATCTGACAAAAATGTATGTAACAAGGTGGGGAAACATTAATCTTTTCTTCACAGGAGCAAAGTGTGCACTCCATTTCAAAGTGCTATGGAAAGGTCGTATAGAAGGCTGTTAGCAGAAATGACATTATGATCTAGGTGGTCTGACATACTTCACGGCTCCCTTCATTTCTCTTTACTGGCAGCTGATAAATACAGGTTGTATGCTGCTTCAGCATTTTTAGACCCAAGAAAGGTGTTCAGAAAATACTGTGCAAAAAAGGAAAAGTGTTCCATTTATTAATCTTGTTATCACCAACTTTTCTTTAGTGCTGCCTTCATTCACAAAGATCCCCATGGACTTAACCATTCGTGCTGGGGCAATGGCGCGTCTGGAATGTGCTGCGGTTGGGCATCCTGTACCACAGATTGCTTGGCAGAAAGATGGTGGAATAGACTTTCCTGCAGCACGCAAGAGGCGCATGCATGTCATGCCTGAAGATGATGTGTTCTTCATTGTTGATGTAAAAATTGAGGATACAGGTGTTTATAGCTGCACAGCTCAAAACACAGCTGGAAGCATTTCAGCTAATGCAACATTAACAGTGCTAGGTAAGACACTGGCCGTTCTGAATGGAGTTATCTCTCAATATTCAACAGACTTAAAAATCACAATGTTTTGAAAATGCTGTGTATAAATAAAAATATTACATAAATTGTATTGACACAGATTAGAAATGTGTACTCCAGCACACAATCAGTATTATAATGCAAAGTAGTAAAAGTTTATTACATTTCTCAGTGTGTACACAGTGCCCAAGAAACAGCAGGGAGGAAAAAAAAGGGGACACAGTTTTAGCTTAGACACAGGGGAACTTGTTTAACTTTTAATTTTCTCATGTGTAATTAACAATTATTAACTGTCTAGTTCTATACAGTCTTGAGCATGTATGATTTGAACTTCTTACTTTCTAAAGTATCTAGGTCTGATCAATTGACAAGCTTACCGGCTCTATGTTCAAATTCCTCAAGTGTGTTTTTTTTCCAAGAAGGAGAATGAGCTTCATCAGGCCTTACTGCTGCATTTAATTTAGCTTTTCCCCTTAAGCTGTAAAGCAAAGGGATATGTTCCCATTCTTGCAAGTTCACTTAGACTATAAGGCTTGTGCTTTCTTTTCAGAAACGCCGTCATTTTTGAGACCTTTGCTAGATCGAACTGTGACGAAAGGAGAAACTGCAGTCTTGCAGTGTATTGCTGGTGGCAGCCCTCCACCTCGACTGAACTGGACGAAGGATGACAGCCCTCTCGTGGTAACAGAAAGGCATTTCTTTGCTGCGGGCAATCAGTTACTAATTATTGTGGATACAGATGTAGAAGATGCTGGGAAATACACTTGTGAAATGTCTAACACGCTTGGAACAGAACGAGGCAACATCCGTCTCCATGTAATTCCTACTCCCACCTGCGATTCGCCTCAAAACATTGCCCCATCTCTTGATGATGATGGATGGGCCACAGTTGGCATTGTGATCATAGCTGTGGTTTGCTGTGTGGTGGGCACTTCCTTGGTGTGGGTCGTCATCATATACCACACCAGAAGAAGAAATGAAGACTGCAGCATAACAAATACAGGTGTGTACGCTGAAGGTTTGCCCTGGAAAGGAAAAACGAAGGTTGTGGCTGCCTTGCAGTAACTTTGTTGTAGGAATGGTTGTGTGCTTTGACTCACAGTCAGAAGAATGGATTGCTTGTTACCTTTATTGAGGGCTCTGCTTACCAGTTTAAAAATGCTTCTACAAACTCTGAAGTAAGATGATGCCTTTTTTGTGTGTTTTGCTTCCCCACAGATGAAACAAATTTGCCTGCTGACATTCCAAGTTACCTGTCATCCCAGGGAACACTGGCTGAAAGGCAGGATGGGTATGGATCATCTGAGAATGGCAGTCATCATCAGTTCCTCACATCTTCCATGGGAGGGTATTTCTTGCAGCAGAGGGACAGTAATGGTGAGTGCACAGTGTTAATCAGATCTTTTTTGTGTTGCTTGAGTAGCTGCAGTTTGGCTAGTGTCTTTCCAACTAACAGAAGTAACACTAAAGAAACACTGAAGTGTTTAGAGTGGGTGTGAAATGTATTGCTTGGGATTGCTTCCACAAGACTACAGTAGCGATTTGATTCTGATCATCCTAATGACATTATGGCTTTGCTTAAATCAGGAAGCTTTAGTCTGAAGGGAATGTGTAAACATTTCCAAAACAAGAGTGTCAAAAGGGACTACAACAGCCACCTCTTCCTCTGTTACAGCTTGAAAAGGATATACTAGTGAAATGTAAACAGGGATGGTAACACCAGTGGAACTCTTGTGTAATGTGACTGATGAGCTTTCCTTCTAGAGTAGTTAATAGAGGAGAGTCAATAAGGGATTTAAGGTGACTGCAAGTTAAAAACTGGATTATTTATATTTATCTGGCTCCTGAAAATCAGAAATGTACCTGGACTAGGGAGAAAAACACACATTGATGGAAAGGGGTTGAGATACAGCCAGGAACTGCAGTAAGTGGAAACAGAAGTGGTGAGAGTGTCCTACAATTGTAGGGTAGTGAGAGGAGCGGTTTCTTTGTGGAGCAAGAACCACAGACTGTGCTCATAGTTTTCGGGGACTATTGAGCTGTATGGCTGTCTACTGAGTTCAGTATAGATGTTTAAGCAGCCAGTGGCTCCCTCAGACTCCTCCACCCTGTTCTCTGAAAGGTGGCTGTGTCACACTGTGAGCCTGGCTTCCAGTGCTTTAGAGGAAAGAAAGTCCCTGTTTCTGATCACTGTGATACAAGTTTGGCCTGTTACCCAGGGCCTGTATAATGAAGCAAAGTGTGACGCGTTCTGTGTCAAGCTAATTAGCTGAACACTTGCTAGGATTAGAATTCTCATCAAAAGTGTAGGTTACACTTAAGGAGGTTCTAAATGCACTATGAAATCTGGTTAAGCAGGCAGGGTTCTTAAAAGAACAAAACTCAGGCAAGAAACAGTAAGCTGCAGCTTAAGACCATACACTGACATTTCAATTTTATTTTTAAGGCATTTGCCATTTAGATAACAGCAGTGAAACAGAATTGGAGGGTGTTGCAGATCCATTCCTATGCCACTATCTGGGGACTTCAGGGACCTTGTATTTAAAAGGAAACACATACGGCTCTGAGGCCTTTGAAGCATACACTGCAAGTAAGTTGGGGGCAAAAGAAGTTTTAATTCTAATTCAGTCTTCTGCTGTGATGACTCTCCATAAAATAGAATCTCTCATTTTCTTTAGGTTGCACCTCTGACCAAAGAACAGCATGTGTGGACCCTTATGAGTCTGGATATTTAAAAAGAAAGGAATGCTATCAACACTCGCCTTCACTGGAAGATCCCTTTGACCAATGTGTTGGTATTATTGGGATGCAGGCTACAAGCAGCAAATTGATTAACTCAGTTTATTCTCAGAATGAAGGAACTGGACTAAAAAGTAAAAGTCTGAACTCAGACACATTTGATTTAAACAGACGTTTAGAACCCCCATCTGTTATCAGTAGCAGCACTTTCATGGGTATGTTCTAACTGTTCTTCATTCAAGCTGCTGGTACTGTTGCTGTCTTGTTTCTTACTTCAAACCCTAACCAAAGCTGATTCCTTGGCTTTCCCTTTGCCAGCCCTACAATAGATAATCCTGTAGTAGTGTGTATATGCCCCTACAGCTAACACTGTGAAGAAACTCATTCTGTGCAGCTTTGCACAGGCCTGTTTTTGTGAGGTGAGTGTCCAATTATACAGTGTGTGGAATATGGGCACTTCAGAAGGGAAGACAGGAAAGACAGGAGGTAGTGGAGGAAAGGCAGTTTGTGAGGAGTTGTTGCTATTTTCATGTGGTTTTGTATTGTTTTCTTCTCTCTTCCTCCTTGAGTGACCTGTACTGCAGTATATAGTTTTTTCAAGGCTCTCAGAACTCAAACTGCACGTGGCTTGATCTCCTCTCCACTGCAGTCCGTGAGGGTGTTTGGATGACCCAGGACATGGGTTGCCTTCTCTGTTCTCTTAGGAGTTAGTCAGGGTTCTATCTTGTGTTGCACGGGGAGCAGCCTGGGGCTTGGCTAGAAGCAGAATGAACATATATTGAAGGACACCTCAGGTCCAATGTGGCAGTGAAGTGATGCAGTGGTGTGGTTTGCCTCCAGGTGTAACTGCTAGTCCTCTTCTGCTTCTCGAGAAACATGACTTCTAACTGACCTTTGCATAAAACATCCCAACTGTTTGAAGTTCAGGAACAGAAGAGTAATTACAGGAAAACTGCATAATGAGCATATTTAGATTAATAGGTCATGCTTGTCAGTGTCATGATTCTTAATTTTGAATACAGCTGGCAGATTTTCATAAATGGAACCCATAGATGAGTACCTCTGTACACCTTAACAAACTTGGGCATATCAGAAGTTCTGCCTTACAGACAAAAGGAGTGCAAGTTCCCAGGAGGTCTTAGAGCAGGTGAAGAGACTCTAACTCCTGTATATGAGACTATACTGTATAAAACAGTGATCCAGAAATATTTACCCTTCAAAGTAAGGCGCTGTGGAAGATTTCCCTCTTTAAGCTTCAGGGTTTACAGTTTTAATCCATATTTTAGGAAGAAGTCAGGGAAAGGAGAAAAATGTTGCTTTAACTTTGAAACCCCCTAGTTTTTGGGTGCTGGGTTGGTTGATTGTCTTAAAGTGCCTACAAACCCAGATAGTACTTTGATCTCTGTGATATCTAAGAGCCAAGTGTCGCCCTGGTACTGTGATTGTCTCCCAGCTGGTGTGTCAGCATGGGTTGATCAAGGCTGGGTCTGCTGGCTTTGCAGTGGGGCCTGTGGGAATGTGCATCACTGAGCTCTTTGTTCTCAGGGGGTGGGGAGGGACGTACAAGCTCTGAAGTTTTCCCTCTTCGAAAGCCAGATGTTTGGACTGTAAAACCTTGCAGATGCCACAACATCTGACAGAGGCCTTGGGTCTATACAGCTTCCTGGCTGCTTGCCACTGTTGGAGTGGTGGGATTGTGCAGATACAGCTTGAACACATGTCTACTGCAGAAAGCACTTCTACTGTACTTGTGATTCTCTCGGGACGTAATGCAACCTCAAGGCCTCATATTACCCCTTCTGCTCTAAAAATCTCTGCAGAACTACTTGTTTTGTCAGTTCTCTGAGCTACTACCTCATGCAAGTTGCATCATTATTACCTTGGATGCTTTGTAATTGTTAGCAGTACTCGCTCAAAGAGCCTATGGTTTGTTCTTGGAGACTCTTGCTGTAGGAGTCTTGATAAATTTCTTGTCTTTAGTTATTCTTTTGTTCTTCTTTGGCATTACTGTCTTCAGATTCAGTCCCTCCTTTGGCCTGAATAGTCAATGAAGAAGACAATTGGCATTAAGATAGTTGTTGGTGCACGAGCCAGAAAGTTCACAGCTTTGCTATATTTTTTTTTGTTTTCTTCTGTCAAGGGCATGATTCATTTGTAGCTTTGATGCTGCAGGAAACCTCTATTTATGTTATATGAGGAGCAAAATTGCTCTGCAAATCATTGATGCAAGTATGGGCCTTGACCAAATAAATTTTTAGTAACCATAGGTGACATTTTTACTGGCAACCTTAGCTTCTAGCAGCTAAACAAAACTAGAGGTACAGCTCTTCGGGTGCAAACTCTGTTGATGGTTGTAGTCTTCGGGGTGTCACTTGGAGACACCGTGACTCATGACGGCCATATCTTTCCTCACTGAAAAAAGAGAAAGGCCTTCTTGCAGAAGTGCTGATGCTAGCAGCTTTCCCAAAGGTTGAAGAGTGACCAGCACACTAATTATTTTCTGGCTAGTGAATCCAAACAGTGTATTATTAAAGATTCAACTCAAATGCCAAATTCTCCTTGGACTATGTCTGTTCTAGCCAGTTGTGGGCAAAGAGATGGACAGGTGCGAATGGAGAATTTAGCTGGCAAAATCTTTGTTATTAAAGGGAGATGCTCTCCAGGAAAAGATTGTTAGCATTCAGATTTCACAGCAGGAGGATGTACAACCCTCTATGTGTTGTGTGGGTCCAAGAATTTGTTCTGTTTTCATTTTGCCAAACGGCAGAGTCTTTGTGCCATCTCCTCACTGAGGAGCATACCAGGACGCTGTGCCTGTTGCGTTAGAAAGTGTCTTGTGCTACGTCTGCAGCTGGTGATGCACTTCCCTGCTCACCCCCCTCCCCAAAGGACAACAGCCATGGGAATAGTTATGAAAACAAAAGTAATGAAGTTGTGTGTGGCCATACATTTACTTTGGAAGTGTTTTTAATGTCTCAGGTGGCAGAGTCTTGCCTTGTGCTTGACTTCATTTGGATGTTTTCTTTTAAAGGGTAAAATAACAGCTAGGGAAAAAAACCCCCACACTTTGGGGCACACTTCTGCTTTTGTTGGTCCTTAATTCACATTGTAAGTGCAGCTCTTGGTGTGACACACAACCATTTGCATAAGTATTTCTGTACTTAATTACTGTCTTTCAGGAACATTTGGAAAACCTTTATGGAGGCCTCAGCTGGACTCTCTTTCAAGTTGTAGACAGCCAGCAAATTGCCAGCCAAAAACATCCTGTAATAATCCTCATGCCTCACTGGACTTCAATGCAGAGGCAGACGAAGATGGAAAGGAAAGGACAGTTTCTAGAGGAGAGAATGGCATTCATACTTGCAAACAGTCCTTTGAAAACTTTAGGACTTTCCAATCCTGTGATTTGGACACATAGTCCCTTTTGGACCTGCCATTGATGTCTGGAACCAAAGAAATACTTTGACATACTACTACCTCAGTGTGGAATTTTATTTAAAGAGGGAATAAGGAAAGGAAGAAGGGAAGAAAGAAACCATGTGATGCTATGAATTCAGAACAAATAAATGCATTTTTATTCAAATAAAACATAATTGCCAGAATGCTGTATGTTTTTATACAGGGAAGACATTCCTTATAAAAATTACTATATTTCTAATTATTTTATAGCTTTGTTTTATGCAAATAATATCTTCTGTAAATTAATGGTGTAAATAATACAGCATATGTGTTTGTCAGACCTCATTTTGTTGAAATGAGTAATAAGCTTTCTAATTTTGTACTGTTCCTTGTACCTTTTTACAAACAGAAGCTCCTTGTTTGCAGGTATCATGCATCTTATTTGCACATTACTTTTAATAAAATATGCTGCCATGTGGTTTCTGACCCACATTAGTGGACAAAGAATGAGAAGTGTGAACTGTGTTTGTAGATAGTTTTTCATATGTTAGTGCCTCCTGTTGTGTGTCTGCACCTTTATTTGACTAAAACTTGTATCTTTAGATTTGCTGTGTTAAATGTGTTCGTCTTCTAAGAGTGGGAGTGATTCTGGCAGGACTCCTGGTAAGGTAGGCTGAAGCTGTTTGTGCTGAAATAAGCATGGAGACCTTTCACTTTGAGTTCTCACTCTCAGATGTGTGTGCACACTTCCTTGGATTTCATGCACACGGGGCTGCAGCACCAACAATCCACCCACACCCGTGTGCAAATCGTGCATGCTCCTGGTGGAGGGCATGCACAGTAGATGGACAAATCCATATCAAAGCTATTTAGCAGGAGAAGGAGACAGGTACTGGATATCTGTCTAGTAGCACCACTCTCCTTTTTTCTTTGCTTCTGCAACCACTTCCACACCCAGCTTGAGAAGGTGATCCAAGTACAAGGTAATATTTGCTTTGGTTTAACTCGCACTTCTGTTCCCTACTGGGTTGTCCTTTCCAGTTACAGGTGAGCATCTCTGCTTTATTCAGTTGCTTGGTCAAGTCTGGCAATTGTGGACTCGGTGCCTTTAACTACATGAAGTCAGAAAACTGATTCCTTACTATAAATTGTAATTATGTGAAAATTTTCCTATGCATGCTGTTTAAGAAAAGCTGTGAGCCCATCATCATCACTGCATTAAAACAGACTCCCAAATGGTTAATACTGCTCCACATCAGCGTTTGAAACCTGTCTGCTTTGAAGGTGCAAACTTGCATGCTTGACAAATCTGTTCTAAATTAAAAGCAGCTGCTGGAACAGGCCATCACAGACATCGTGGCTGAAGTTACAGCAGTGGTTTTGCTGCCTGCTGGTGCAGCTGAGCCGAGGGGTTTTTTGTTGTTTGTAGCCAGAAACCTGGTAGCCAGATTGCACTGCAGTTTCCCTTTAGTGTAGGCACCAGTACTGGAGACAGGAAGTTAATCCAGCCTTAGTCACTGGTGGTCTAAGTGTAGAGAATGGATTTTGTGTGCTTTAGTTGATCATATTGCCGGATTTTCTGACTCTTATTGTTAATTGGTCTTCATTGCTGCCAGATGTCCTGATGTGCTGGCAGATATTGATGTGGGTATTTGATAATAATTAAGGGCATTTTGTAAGAGATTAATTTTTCCTGACTTAAACACAAAGCCATAAGTTAGCAAAGCAAGAAATATTCCATTGATTCACTCTAACACCCCTTTTCCCCACCTTACCCTCCACCGGTGACCCTGGCTTTTTTTAGGTAGGGAAGGGGTGGGAACTGTGATGACTTGTGCTTGCAAGCAGGCACTGCTTTCTGACCCATCTACAAAATCAAAACCAGCATGTGTGTCTCTCTTTGCAGAATTGGTGTTTATCCTTAGAACTCCATGTTAAAAGTCCACCATGAAAACCAAGCTTTAAATGAATTTTCTATAGTGAGGGAGTTTTGGGAACGGTGGAAATGTCATCCCTTTTCATTTCTCTTAAGTACTCTTTTTTTACTTACATTTGGAGAGTGTAAAGTGTAAATCTTCTCAGGACATGGATCTCTGTACCCAAATCTTCAGAATCATGGACTGAATTTTAAATGTTTCCCATCAGGTTTCATCTAGCATCCTAACATACAAATGACTTAAATTTTTGTTTGTTCCCTTAAATACCCAGAAATGGAAATGAATGCTTTGGAGTCCTCTTTTCTGCCAGTGTGAATTTTCATAGCAGGTTGATGTGGTGACAGATATTGATGTGAGTATTTGATAATAATTAAGGGCATTTTGTAAGAGATTAATTTTTCCTCACTTAAGCACCAAGCCATAAGTTAGCAAGGCAAGGAATATTAAATTGGCAATCTGTAAATATCTTGCAATATCTTAACAGGTCTTTTTAAGACCACTGATGTAGCTGAACATCTGTTTTAAAGGTTTCCAAGTTCCTTTCCCATTATCTTTTATTTTTTCTTTCTCTTTTCTGAGCTTCTCTTTTCTGAGCCCCTCGTCTGTGTGCTCAGTTAGGGAGCTGGTAGTTTGATATTTACACAGCTGAAAGCTAAATCTTCAGTTGGTGCGATGGGGGAATAAATTGTGGCCAAGACTTGAGTAAAGCTCTGCCTCTCAGAATCCTAGAATGAGAAACAAGTGTTGCTGAAGGACAGAACAGACATTCTGTAGTTCCATTACCAGCAGCAACTGGGCTCACTTAATGGTCTTTACAGGTCATATACTCTTAATGCTATACACAGCAAAATGTTCAACTCAGTGAATCTGCACAAACAATTCCTGGGATATAGTTTCTGCAAGCCCTGAATAATAATTTTAATAATTTTTGACAGGTAAATGGAGTTACTTGTTTGCCAGACTCTCTCTGGAGCAGGCCTTTCCTGAGGAACATAGATTGTGTGTCTGAGGTGACACTGGGGGGATACCTTCACAGTTTCTTAACTGAAGGCTCTTATTTCCAACATGTAAAACCTCACGGAGTGCTACAGGATTTTAGGCCCAAACAATTGAATTTAGAATCCTTAACTGCAAACAGATCTTGACAGTGCTGCAGCAGTGCAAGCTTTCCACTGAAGCGTGGTGTTCTGTCTCCAGCGTGAGACTCATTAGTGCCACCAAACACTGCTTGCTTCACTCTCTGGGATCTCTTGAATACAGAGTCATTATTCCTTGGAGCGCTTCAAATAAGCTTAAAGCTAGGACTTAAGAGTCAAGATTCATTAAACATTCACAAGGATTTATATGGCAAACGTTTGTGTTCTGCCAACCTTAAAGCCAGGACTCTAGTAGGGGATTTTGTTTCTGTTCAAGTGTAAATGTAAGCAGAAGTGTTTATGTCTTATTTGCAAGATGCAACACAGAGCTGTATTTCCTCAGTGAAGTCTCTCCCCCTTAACCTCCTGTATTGCTTTGCTAATAGAGAACATGTCTGACCAGTTTATCTGTTGTGTTAAATCATTGAGAAAATAAGGGGTGGGGGAGAGACCCTCAATCTATAGCAAGGTGCAGTTCTTGTTGTGCTCAGATGAAGGCTTGCTGGATACCTTCCTTTATTGTGCTTTAGGGAACTGTTACAGCAGGGAATAAAAACTATAGTGTATTTGCTCACCTGTGTGTGTCAAAAAGGGCTTCTCACGGTTGCTGTGCCGAAGGATTAGGGGTCAGCAGTTCTGTGGAAGTAACGTGCACATCCTATTAGTTACTGAGAGGCATGGGAGGCCACTCTTGTTTCATGTGCTGCTTTTTCTCATGTATCTCAACACTGCTCCAATGTCCTTTGGGGACCTTCTGGTAACCCACACTACTTTGATGCCAGTTTCTTTGCTTGGTGCTGTCACTGTGGTTGCAGGCTTGGACAAATGCATCCAGTTTACAGAGCACAGTGCTGCTGAAGGTAGTAAACCTTTGGTGGTTGGAGAGGAGGGGTACCGTGGGGAGATGGGCTAGTCACAACTTTAGGAAGATCTTGGTATGAGGATGTGCAGTTGAGGAGACAGATACAAAATGTTTGTAATACAATACAAGCATTCCTTTATTATTCACAGTATTTTTTGTGCCTTTCATTCCATTAATCATTTCATTCCCTTAATCCTCTGCTGCAAGTGCCAAAAGCATGTCATCTGCCTCTAAAAGTCTCCTTTTCTGGTAGACAAAATACGAGTTCCATTTGTTATGCTGCATTCAAGACTAAACTCTGCTGGTGCTGTGCATAGTTTTCCAGAGCCGTGTAGTCCATGGGGTCCAGTGTCAGAATGTCTGTGATCAGTGTAACTCAATGTCATGGGACAACAGGACCTGAGAGCAAAGCTGGTGACAATTTTTCACTGGCTGTAAAACAAGCATCCCCAGTGCTCTGCAGGGCTTCGCTCAGTCTCTGTTACCCAGCCTGCATTGACGCCAAGGATTTCCCGTGACAAGGGACAACGGGTGTAAGCTGGAACATAGGAGGTTCCACATCAGTATGAGAAGGAACTCCTTCACGGTGAGGGTGACAGAGCACTGGAACAGGCTGCCCAGGGAGGTTGTGGAGATTTTTTTAAGACCTGCCTGGATGTGTTCCTGTGTGACTGGATCTAGGTGATCCTGCTGTGTCAGAGGGATTGGACTGGATGATCTTTCGAGGTCCCTTCCAATCCCTTATGATTCTATGTGAAAGCTAGCTCTTATAACTGAAACTAGCTATTCTCTTGGCCTAAAATAAACTGTGCCTGCCCTGCTGCCTGCTGTGGGCATGCAATCCAACAGAACTAGGAGAACATTGGTGCTGGAATAGCCAACTGTCCAGAGCCTGGTTTTTGCTGCACACTGACCATATTATTTTAGCGTAAACTTCTTTCTCTATTAACCTTCCTTCAGCTTCCCTCAGGACAGGGGGAACGTGGCCCCCATCATAATTAGCTCACACGGCCTTCCACATGAGCTAAAGGATGGAAAGTGTCAGTGGTGCTAGTTTGCAGCAGCCTCACAAGTGTTTGCTGTGAGCAGGGGAAAGTTAATCTGCTCTCAGATTTTGGCAGGGGTACAGAAGCCTGTGTGTTAAACAGCAGTTACATTAAATTTCATGTAGCTGTGACCACACAGCAGGTAAAGGAGTAAATTGATGGTGAGGATGGAAAATATGACTGGTTGGACAGCTGTATTAACTTAATGAATGAAATTATGCTTTAATGTAAACTGAAGGTCTTAAGTGCCTCATTTTAAACATGTTTGTTTATTGCTCTGTAGCTTGAGACAACTGTGTTGTTTCACCTACCAGCACCCTTAGCAGTTTCATCTGAAATAGTATCTCTGCTCCAAATAGATTTTAAAAAAATAGATTAAATAAAAAAGCTCTGTGCAACTGATCCATTGAACTTGTTTCACTAACCTGCTGAAATCAGAAGATCAAATAAATTCTGAAAAAATCAAAACACTTTGATTTTTCTCTTTGAAATTACTTGTTTCAAAATCATTTTAATTTCTAGCTTTAAAGTCTCACTTTTCCATTCAGAAATGGAATAGAAAGTACAGAGCCCTTGGGGTTACCAGGGCCAGAGCAGGCACAACAGTTGGTGTGGGCAGAGCTGCTGCTTGTTCTGTCCCCATCCTTTTCCCAAATCCATTTGATCTGAGTTTGGCAGCTCCCTATAGGCTGATTCTTGCTGCCACCAGAACGTTTGTCTTCCTGATTTCCTCTTAACAGTTCTGACTCAACAAGTTTCTACAGTCATAAAGAGCCAGGCTTAATGTTTTTCTCTGTGATTGGAAGTGTTCTGGTCTGTGCATACTTTGTAGGAAGCTGGTCCTTATCCTTTCTGTATAACCCAGGTGGTTTGCATCTGCACAAGCGCTGGATGGACTTTACAGACTTAACGCTGTGTGTGCTGCAAGTGGTCGAGCCACACTGACAGCCCCACTCTCAGGGTGACTCCCACCTTGGGCTACCTTCTTCCACCAGATCTCAAATAACACCTGAGACTCCGAAGCTGTGAGAAGCACCCAAATCTTTTATTTGTGCCTCAGTTTAACAGAAGTAAGGGCTGCATCTCACAGTCATTTCTCAAACAAGGCAGCTGAGAAAACTTCTTAGAGTCTAGAACTTACTCCATTTATTTAAAAAATGCCAACATCTCAAACAGCACTGTGTTGCAGGATGATTTAAATCATATTCAGCATCCCCAAATATCTATCAGCTGCCTTCCCTGCTTGCTTCATCTTACTGCCTCACAGAGTAAGTGGTTGATCAGCAAAGAGAAGAGCAAGTCTCTGTAGGCACAGAAGCTGAGGGGTATCAGGGAAAGGCATTCCCTTCACCAAACCTTCCCAGCTCTTTCATGGTGTTGGACCTCTTTTCTCCTCACAAAATTGTCTTCAATGGAAAAGTATCATATATTTATCATTATATAAAAGTATCATATATATATCATTTATCATTATCAGGTATATTATCATATATATTAAATATATGTTCATATATTTAATAGCAGTTACAGCAAAGTAACTGTTGTTTATATATTTCATGGAACTTTGTGAAAGAGCACTTTTCTTTAAAAAGAAAAAAGCAAAGGAGTTTTGGGCATATGTGGGCTTCCTGTTTAAGCTTCATATTTTCCTCAGGGAGAAGAAAAAAATAAGAGGTCTGCTCTTTTAGGGCCAGGTGTTTTATATAGCTAAGTTAAGACATGCCTGGAAAGGCTTTGATTGTTTTCCTGTCTGAAAAGTAATGCACCTCACCC